>CM049594.1:9689688-10214194 GCA_026979955.1 Megalurothrips usitatus | reverse complement strand
ACTACTTACGATCCACCCATCTCCCGGCCGGGGTAATCTCATTGAGTCGCTGCGCGGGGCCGGTCACCCCGGCCGCCCCCGGCCGCCCCCGGCCGCCCCCGGCCGCCCCGGCCGGACCCGCCGGACACACCGGACTCACCGCGGTCCCACCGAAGGGCCTCGCTCGCCTGGCTCGCCTCGCTTTGAGCGGCTCCCCCGCCGCCCCTCCCTCTTATATCGGCACACAACCACCGCACTCACGACACCGCCCCCATACATGCCGCCGCGGATGATCGAGAACTCTGGCCCCGAAAAGGTCCGACATTTTCACACAACTTGTCTGCGAACAAATGCTATTATGGTCGAATGGATGGGCAACGGGCGCGGAGGGGACGCTGCAGGGGGGGGGGGGGGGGGGGGCGTTTGGAAGGATGTCCCGGGGACCCATAGGGCAGTGGGGGGGGGGGGGGGATCGTGGGCACGGCGAGCCTCGTGCCTTATGTCCCGTGAACCAATGAGCCTTTCATTCCGGCAAAAGAAGTGACTTGGATGCGGCCCAAGCGCTGCTGGTCCCCCACCCCCCTCACCAACTCTGCTGCCGCCAGCAAAGAGCCCCGCCCTGAGCCAAGTCTAATGATCCCGTACCCCGCCGCGTAGACCCGCCGGGACCGCAGCGGGACCAGCTTACTACTACCCGCGCGCGTCAACCGCTTTCAATTCAGTTCCGCACTATTTCTTCTGGCGGTTGTTTCGAAAACGGAGATGAGTCGCTTCACGCACCCCGGAGCACATCCTTGGGGGGGTGGGGGGGGGGGGCGTGTAACTAACAGGATATTAAAGTTGAGCGAATAGTTTGGCTTGCGAAGGACCCGACGCGGCGCGGCGCGGCTTATTGAGCCAGCGGTGTGACGGCGCGGCAACATCTGAAAGTTGTTGCAAATTGCGCCTCCGGCCGCTCTCCACTCCGCCCGAGGCCCCGCCCCCTCAGCTGCCGTGCCGTGGCTCAGCCGGTGTCCCAGGGGGGGCCCCGGGGCGGCCGCCGGGCCGAGGGTCAGCCGGGGGCGGGCAACAATCACATCAAGCGAACCTGGCTAAGCTCCGCGGGAGGCGCGGGGGGCCGGGGGGGCCGGGGGGCCACCGAGCCGTTGGGCCGCGCGTTGACAATAAACGCAGGCGGGGAAAGCAGAACGGAACGGGACGCGAGGCGTCAGGCGCGGCGGCGGCGCCCTCATCGAACGGCGTATGATTGCTCTGCAGTGGAGTCGATCGCCGCGTGTTGGTGCGCGGCAAGCTTCGCGTCCGCCGCCGCCCCGCGCGAGTCGGCCCGGGCGGCCGCCGGGGGCTGTGTGTGTGTGTGTGTGTGTGTGGATCCCCGCCTCGCAATCCCGCTCCCGCTCCATCATCGCTGCCTGACACGGCACCAGGCGGCGGGCCGATCAAACATTAATAGAGTTTCAAGTTGTGAACGATTGTGACGAATGGCGCGCGCCAAAACTAGGCTCCTTCCGGCCCGGACAACGCGACGCGCCGCTCCACGTGACCGGCGGGCGGGAAACCGCCGCAACTCCGGCGGGAGTCGAACAGGCGTCGCTTCGCTTCCGACCGAGCCGGGAGCCGGAGGCTGGAGGCTGGGGGGGCTTGTTCGGCGGCTTGACGCGCTCTGAACCCACTCCGTCATGTTGGCAGTAATGGAGTGCACGGCGAGCGGCGGCGGCGGGCCGGGCAACCCTTACACGACGCGCTCGGTATCACGAAACTTGCGACAACTAATGGGCCCCGGCCACCTCCCACGACCGGGCCGCCCTCGCTCACTCCCCCCCTTTTGTCGCGCGGCCTGTCTCGGGACCTGTCCAGCTATTCTGCTGGCGAGGCCGGTTCCGGAGGCTCTCGCAGAAGTGTCCGCGGAGGCCGGGCCCGGAGGCGTTGCGGAGCAGGCAGGTCCGGGGGGCCTCGAGGCGGGCCGCCGCTGCTCCGGGCCCGCGCCGCCGCGCCGGAGGTGATCAGCGCCGGTCCCCACACGGCAGTTCCCTCAGGCTCCGGGCGGACGGCGCAGCGGCGCGGCAGGGGGGGGGGGTAGAAACGGCACACGAAAGGTGTGGCCTTCGACACCCCCACGGCATCACGGCCCGGCCGGTGCCCCGCTGGAGCCCCGCTGCTGGAGCCCCCGCTGCTGGAGCGGCACAACGAGTTACGTGCGCAGGGACTCCTCCGAGCCGCCTCCAGAGCACGAGCCCGCCCGGCCAACCACCCGGCGCCCGGCCCCACCGGGCTGTGTTATTGTTAGCAGCCTGACCGGGGCCCACCCCGCCGCGCGGCGCCCCATCCCGCGGCACCGGCTGCCTGCTGATCAGCATCCGTTAGCAGCATCTCACCGCGCACGCTTTTCACAGTTTCCCATAAATTCGCAGCTCGCACCGCGTCGTGCGCCGCGAGCCGGTAAGGGAGGGCGGTGCGGCGTGTTACGTTCGTCTGCGGCGTTCGGCATGTGTGGTCGGTCGGGTGCGCGCAGCTCAAGCCCTTACGGATCGCCAGCCGCACTGCAGCCAGCCGATGGAACAGAAATGGGGGAGACATAGGGTTAGGGCGGTATCCAATCCAAATACTGCGCGCAGAGCGGCCATGTGCCCGCGATCCCACGCCCCCCCCCCCCCCCCCCCCCCCGGCCCCCGCCAGCATCACGTTGTCAACTTGACTATTCTTGAGTTAGGAAGAGAGAGAGAGAGAGAGAGAGAGAGAGAGAGAGAGAGAGCATGAACGAGAGAGTCGTTGTAGAGACAGGGGTGGGAGGGGCGAGTTTCCTCGGAGCCCGCAGAGGAAATGACTTGGTAATGAGAAACTTGGTTTCACCTGGTCGTCAGCTTGTCTCCGGGCACGCGCGGCGCGCCACGCGCCCTGCAGCGGTCCGGTCGGACCTTTCCGTCGGGCGCTGCATTGTCAGCCCTGGCACCAGGTGAATCTCCGAAAATTATTTTTAAAAATTGCCTGGAGTACAGGGCAGCAATTTATTTTTTCGATACTAAAAAAGATTTCAAGGATTTTTTTTATTCGAAAATTCGATACAAAAAAAAAAGAAAAGAAATACGAGAAGGGGGAAATCTGTGGCTGCGGCTGACCTTATTCTTGTGATAGTGATTGATACGCTTCGCGCGCGAAGGTCCTCGCGGGTGACAGGGGCTGACGGCACCCGCCCCGCAGAGCAGGCGGGCGCCGCGCAGAGAGCTCTGCCTAGCTTTAGGACGCCCGGCCTCAGGTCCCCCGCACACAATGGGCGGGGCGCGGGCGGGAATGCCATTACCTGCGGAGAAAGAGCCGAGCCGGCACACCGCAGCGTGCGTTTGCTCCGGGCGTGTGACAGCGGTGTCGCACACCCTCCCGCAAACAACGACGACTCAACCCGTGTGTGGTCCACCGAAGCCCCCCCCCCCCCTTACCACTCCACACCCTAAGCGGCGGCCGTGCACTCGCCATCACGCTCATTACTCCATTATTTCAATTTTTCTTTAAAACAGGACATCCCAAAACGAATTTGCGCGAACATTCATACACCTTTCTCGCCGCGGCTGGAGCCGAAGACAAAACCTTCCGCGTTGCGGCAGCGTCGCTCGTTAGGCGTGACTGGGGGTGCTCTTCATAACAACAACAACAACAACAAGGTCGGAGCGGCAAGGGCGGCGGCGCAACAGCAGCCGACGCCGTGCCAAAAAATAAAAGAAAGCGGGCGGGCCGCCGCCGCCGCGCGCCAGAGCGCAGAGTGAGGCGGTTTTAATATCAGCATACTGCGAAAGAGACAGCCGAGGAGAGTGGAGGAACGGAGCAGCAGGGGAGGGGGAGGGGGTCAAAAACTTTCGGCTTCCGACCGGATGTCGTCTCGGCTTGCATGGTTTTCACAAAGTTTTCAAATATCGGGGTGCGGGGCGGCAACAACTGGCCGCCGGACCATGCGGCGGTGCTTGCTTCAGGGAGGCCGGCCCCGGCCAGTCCCTGGGGGCGGCGGCCAGCCCGAGAGCACCGCCTCCCGCCTCCCGCCTCCACCGGGCACCGCCGGCAGACCTCTCCACGATTATCTTCAGCCATTTTGGAGGGCGTGCCGTTTGTTTACATTAAAGCGTTTTCCCACGTCGACTCGTTTTCTCGTCCCAATTGTAGGAGAAGGGAGAGAGAGAGAGACAGAGAGAGAGACAGAGAAGGTTTTGGGACTAGAGCAGCGCCATAAATGAAGTTCTGTACAACGCTGTGAGTCTAATTCGCTGCGCCCGCTGCGCCCGCAGCGCTGCAGCCTGTCAGCCTGTCGCACTTTTTCGCTTGGTGTCGCTCGGCGTGTCTTGCTCGCTGCGAGCGCCCGCGTCTTGATGGGATTTTCGCCCGCTCCGCGAGTGGGCCGCTAGCCTTCGCCACTAATTAGCTCCCCGCCGCCGCAATAAGGTGCGACGACGCAATTTACTAACAACGCTCGTTTGTCACGTCCAGCCCCTCCCTGCACGCCCCGCCCACCCCCTCAGCAGCCGCGCAGCCGCGAACAAATGGTGGTACGGTTCGTCACAAAAGTTCGCGTTAGTTTTTTCCGCACACATTTTTTTCCTCCTCTTTTTTTTTTTGTGGCGCAGTGCGTACCCGGCGGGTATAACCAAGTTCGCGAGGCCACACTGCGGCTCGCAGCCGCGGCTGTCCTCCCGGCCACATGCCGCCCGCGAAGTCACCCGTGCGGAACGCCGACAGTTATTTTTTTCGCCGGGACTCGCGACGCACGTATGAGCTGTGAGTTGTGCACGCGAGTTAGAGCCGGGCGGACGCGAGGCGCCCCCGCATGAGCCCGCAGACAGCCCAAATGAGGGCGTTTCTTTGTGGAAGGCTGTATACAGTCTTGCCTATTTTCTAATTTTTAATGAAAAAAAAAAATAAAAATAAAATTGTTTACATCGGAACGCGAGAAAACGAAATAAAAAATAGACAGCATCGCACATTTGTGCAAGGAGTCAGGGCCTCAATGCGTCGTGCTCAGCCAGGCGAGGTGCACCCCCCCCCCCCCCCCTACCTCCCCCCACCCCTCCTGCACGATTCACCACCTCTTCCTCTCGTGTGTGTGTGTGTGTGTGTATTTGTGTGGAGTGTGAATATTAATCACGTCCCGTATGATTTACGAACGGGAAAGAGCTGAGGTAAGAGCCGGCTGTGCCGGGGTCGGAGCTAGGCTAGGTGCGTGTGCGGCGGTGTGGGTGGGAGGGGCGGCTGGCGGTGGGAGGCGGGTCGGCAGCGCGCGGCGCGGGGCCGCAGCACAGGAGCAGCAGGAGGCTCAGCGGGATTAAACAAGAGGTGCTAAAGCGACCCCTTATTTTTTTCTTCCCCTCCTCCTCCTACCTTAGGGTCTAACAGGTGGCGGTCGGGGGGTATTACCAACAGCGGGCATGCACGTATAGTGCGGCGCCCGGCCGCCGCTACGGCAAGGGACTGCGCCGTCAAGCCGGTATCCCCTCTTAAATATGGGGCAAGGAAAAGTCGTTGCTGAGAACCCGGACCCGCGGGGTGGTTTTCGCCAGAACTGCCTGGGTCCGCAGAGGACTTCATGTTGTGGGCTACAGTCCCCACCCCGTCTCAGCGTCCGCCCCGCAGCCGGACCCGCAGCGGTGACTGACCGCACCGCACCGCACCGCAATATCGCCTTTGAGTCGCACGACAAGCGAACGGTCTGCTCCATCGGTCGCTCTGTCTCTGTCGCCCCCGCCCCACCCCTCTCGCGAATGGTAATGAGCGAGGGAGACAGACACTGCGAGAACGGGGGCGGCAATGAAGACCAGGCTACCTCTCTCTCTCTCTCTCTCTCTCTCTCTCAGCGCCAAATCTCCAGCTATGCAAACATCGGCTGCATTTGCATCTCACGGTCGATTTTCATCGAGGACCGCGGTACCCAGGTCGCGTTACCCAAGAGTCGTACCTGCCGCAATGTTGTCCGGTCTTCGTTGGCAGGTAACAGCGGCGCCACAGAGACGCGCAAAACGACGGCCAAAGTTTTCAGTCAGGTTATTCCGCTTTTATTATCCCCAATGAGCCGGCGGCAGGGCGCCGAATGCGCCGCCAGACGCGAAGGCGGCGGCCCCGCGCTCCCCTGCTGAGAGCCTCGGCGACTGAGCGCGCGATGGGAGGCGGCGGTGCCCGGTGCCCGGGGCGCTTTCCGCTCTCGCCTCGGCTATCGTTTGCGCTTCAGACTGCGCACTCGGTGAATGGAGGAGAAAGCGGCTCTTTCAGCGCAAACCCCTCGAGCTGCGGTCCGTCCCGGGCGCGGCGGTCGCGGGCTCTCGTGTCGCGCCGGCTGTCCCGCCCAGCCACAGCCGCCCCCCCGGGGCGCCGCGCGCCGCGCCCGGTGCCGTGAGCTCTCGAATCTAAGTTACTTTATTTCCTGACGTCTCTCAAGGTGCGGCTTCTCCGGGCTGAGCGGCCGGCGACACCGTGGGACTCTGGCTGGCAGCGGAGCACGCCGCAGGGCAGCGACAGCGGCGCGCTGGGAGGGCGGAGAGACGTTTATCGCCACCAATTTGCTATTTCGTCGCCGCCGGAATATGCAGACCGCTGAAAACCTTTCACGGCGAAAGTCACTGAAATCCACGCAGACCAGGCGACGAAAAGACTACTAAAAACGGTGCTATGTCTTCGACGACTTTCGCACGATTTTTTTTTTAATTTTCACAGATTTGTAAAGCGTAAATGTAAAACTGTGAAGCACCGAAATTTGTTGGAATTTCGTTTCCTATCCTGCCATTCGGGTGGGGTGGCGTTTGGGGCCCAGCGCTGCTCTTCTCCCGTCCGGTAATAATCCGATACTAGTTAGCGTCGGCCAAAGCGGAACCGCCGCACATCTGAAACCCGGCGCCGCACGACGGCTTTGCATAACGGCTTTGTAAGTGCCTCGCTTTGCGGCGTCGCTGTCGGAATCGGCGCGCCCGGCCGGGGATAAGGAAAGCCGCCGCCGCCGCGCGCCCCGGTGCGTCCCCTTTAAAAATCCATTCTTAAAAGCGGGCAAAGCGGGCGGTGCAAGAGAGAAAGAGAGAGAGAGAGTGCGGGAGGGAGAGAGTGCGGGAGGGAGGGTTACGGAGGGGGGAGGGGGGAGGGAATTAACGGATGGGGCGTGCCGAAGCCGCGTCCTTAATCACAACAAACGGCCCGATAACGAGCCTGCCCTCCACTAGGTGACCTCCCGAGTCCTGCCAGCGCACCGGCCAGAGTTCGAGGCTGAGAGACGACGTTGGTTTGCGCCGGTCCCGCAGGACTCCCGGCCCTGCCCTGCCCTGCCCTGTCCTGGCCAGGTCCTCAAAGTGCTTGCCGAGGAGAGGAAAGGGATTTGGGGGATGAAGGTCCCAGTGTGTGCCCTGCTGGCCGCCACGGCTTCTGCGGAGGGCCCTGGCCGCCCCGCCGCTCCCGTGCCGCGCTGTGCTGGCAGGACCTGGTCGGGAGGCCTCTGAGCGGCCGGGCCTCCTGACCGGGCCTCCTGACCGGTCTCTCTGACCGGTCCCCCTGGCCGGTCCCCCTGGCCGGTCCCTCCGGCCACGGCCGCGGGTCGCTAAGTTTTGGTCCGGGTCAAGTATCTGCATCGCTTTACACCTATTTCCGACAAGGCGCTGCTCGGGCTCGACCCTTCAAGTCGTGGTCGCCGACCGTCGTCGTCGCCCGGTGGGGATTCCTGAAGACCGAAATCGAGTGGAAGGAGCGAGGCGGCGGCAGGAAGGGGTGGCCTCCCCGCCGCGGCGGGCGGAGGGGGGGGGCGGGGCAGAAGGCCGTGTTTTATTCAGTGCGATGCCAAACGGACAGTGGGCGGGGACCCGGGCCCGCGCGCCGCCACTGTGTCGGTGGAGAGGGTAGTCCGGGACTGTTTCGACATGACTCTCAAAAAGTCATCACCGGCATCTCTTTACGCCGTTCGAAAATAAAAAAAAGCCGCAGCATACCTTTACCTGTCCCCGATGACCTCGGGATTTATTTTTTTTTTTTTCAAAAATTTCCAGACGGCCTTAGCCGCTGCCAATACCGCGGCCACCCTCAGCCCCCGCGGACTCCTTGCCTCCCGCAGCTGCCGGCGCCGCGCGGCCCCCGCTGCGGCTCCAGTGACTCGGGCCCAGACCGAGAGCTGCTGAAATTGGGGCGGCGAAGGCGGCGCCGAAAGGGAAGGCGTGGCCGGTGGCAACGGTGAGAATCGTGTTGGTGGCGCCGCCGGCCGGACGCCGACAGCCCCCCCCCCCTCTCCGACCCTCATCTTCGCGGCTGTCGTTGCGGGCCACTTATGGCGGGTGCGCACCACTTTTCTCTCTGTCTCTGTCGCACCCCTCTCTCCCTCTCTCTCACACTGGCCTCTTATTCTGCACTACGCCTTCTCGCTCAGTCCGTCTTCAAATTCCTCTTTCCCCGCCCTCCTCCCTGCGCGTGAGCCCTGCGCAATATTCCCGGCTAAAAACCAGCGGCGGAGCCCCGACCCGCGGTGAGGAGGGGAGGAGGGGGCGTATGGGCAAACAGCCCAGCAGTAACACCAGTGCCTGGGCCCCGCACGTCGGGCGGCGGGGGGCCTGGCTGGATACACTTCATCCCTGGAAGTGGTCGGCCATACGCAGCCAGACCCCCCGCCGCCACCCCGCCGCCACCCCGCCTCACGGCGGCGCTGGAACTGCATGAGAGCCCCGTCATAACAGGTGATGCAAAGAGGATGAGATGCGGTGCTCTATCACGCCGCCACGACGCCGCCGCCCTTGCGCACTTCTTGTTCTTTTCGCGCGCGCGCGCGCGGCGATATTAGATGGTGTGGCGTGGCGGCCGTGGGGTTTTGGCGCGGCTGGGGCCGGACCCCAACTTCTCCCGCCGCCCCCCAACACCCCCGTCCTCGCCTCGCATCTCCTTCTTTTCTTACTTGTAACTTCACCGGAGAAACTCTTGCTGGAGCGCGCGGACGTGTGTGCGCTGCGCTTGCGAGGCGGCGGCGGCGGCGGCGGCGGCGGCGGCGCCTTCGGGTGTTTTCAATAAATCCCCGCCCGCCGTGGCCGCCCGCCTCCCCCGGGCGCCTCCGCCTGTGCGGCCGGTGCGTCTGCAGCGGCGGCGCCATGATTGCCCTCCACGGCGTATCTCTCTTCCGCCCCCTCCCCTCCTCCCCTCCCCTCCCCTCCCCTCCCCTCCCCCTCCCCTCCCCTCAGTTTACGCCTCGGCGAACGCCTCCATAGCGCATTACACTCCCCATACCCCTATGCCGTTTGCGCGCACACACGCGTGTGGTCGTGCGTGTGGCGGCGCGTGTGTGCCCGCCGTGCTGTCGTCGCCACCAATCGCGGCCAATCAGATTTCGGACACACTCACACACACACACACTCACACACACACACTCACTCGCACTGATGATGACTACTCTGCCATCACGGTACAGTACGCTGCTGGTTAACGCACACGGCCCTTACATGTCGTCCTGGTGGCGCCTCTGTGTGGGGCGCCAGCCCGGCGCCGCTTGGCGCCACCTCTGCACTGGCGCCGCTCATGCACACACACACACACACACACACACACACACACACGCCACCACCCTATCTCCGCTCTCCCGCCTGCATTCGGCGTTTTTTTTTTTTTTTTTGTCGTTGCCGGCACGAACAGAGCGTGAAACGAATTTCTGCCGCATCTTACGGGGCACGGCTGTTAACCTCATCCCTCCGCTCGCCCCCGACACGCCGCGCTCCGACTTGTGAAAAACTTGGCGGTGCGATCCAAACGGAGAGATGGGGAGGGGGGGGGGGGGCACCGCAGGCTCCCCCGGGGCCCGCAGGCGGCAGTGCAGACGGAGCCGACGTGATCCAATTACTAGTTTTTTTTTGTTTTTTTTTACAAAAATACTGACGGGCTACTGGACCGACTGAAGAGCTCGCAAGGGGTCTTTGTCAAGGTGGCACTTGACCACACCGGTCACGGCACATCCTATGCAGGTCTCCCCCCCCCCCCCCCCACACCCTGAAGCCCCAGCCTCCAGCCGGTGTCTCTGGTTGCCACTGAGCACCTGAAGCGCTGTCAATTAGTCTGTTCTGTCCCCGGGAATGCTGTCGAGCGGCAAAGTAGGGGGGGGGGGGGGGGGGGGGGGGGGGAGCTGGAAGCCGAGGCAGTCGAAGCCGATGTCGATTCCTGGGATCCCCTCATCCGCCGTGTAATTCGAATACATACCGACGTCCTCGGAAACAATCGTCCGACCATTCGCTTTACCTCTTTTGCTGCCGTGCTCACGGCTGATTTGCCGTACAGAAAAGAGCGTATACGCGATACGAGAATTGTGGTTGTTGTTGTTTTTTTTTTGTCTTGTGGCGTCGAGAACAGCAGCGCGGCAGCAGCCGAGTTAAGCAGCGTGTCGCAGCGCCCGCCGTCCCCGGAAACCCAATCTGTGTTGTTACCTCCGTGTTTGCCGTTCGTGCGACGCCCCGGCCGCCCCCGGCCGCACCTGGAGGCGTATCGTGAATATAGATAGGCGGCCGTGTAAATATAGCCGACAGCAGCGCTGCGCGGGGGTCGCAAGGCGGTGCCCCCCACCCTCCCCCGCGCGCCGCGCGCGCCACCGCTCCCTTCGTGGAAAACTCTCGGCAATCGAATTGGAGTGCGGCGACAAAAGGCCATTAATTAATCTCACTCGCGCCCTTCCCCCCCTCTAATTCGCGGCCGCTGACGGATGTGCGGTTAGCGCCCCGGCGGCGGCTGGCGGCGTCACAGCTCGCCGAGCTCCCCCCCCCCCCCCCACCACCACCACCACCGACCCCCCGCTGTATCTCTCTCTGTTTCTGTTTTGCCACGGCGAGCGTCGCGCGTCGCGTTGCTCGCGGATAACACGAGCGCGATGAGCAGTGTAGTCGAAGTCACCGCCCGTCCCGTTAGCGTCGGTTAGCGTGATTGAATTGAGACCGTTCGTCACAATTAACCCACATTGTGCGCGCGACGCGCGCGGCGGGCGGCGGGGGCCGCGCGGGGCCTCCGGCTGGCTGTCGTTGCCGGCCGGCCAACCACCACCGCTGGCGGCCACTTCGCGCCCGGTGACCCCGCCCCCCCCCCCTATAGTCGATCGTGGCGTCGACTCGCAACGGAGAGAGATTTAGTGCCGCGATATCTGCATCGGCCGGCACCGACCGGACCCCTCATTGTGCGTAGTATCGGCCATTCGCGCGGCACGTAAATACAGCGGGAAGGGCACTCGGCGACCATGCGACTTATTATACCGTCGGCAGCAGCCTCTGTCTCTGTCTGTCTCAACGAAAGTCTGACCGAGGCGGACAAGGACAGAGATAGTACCCTGCGGGAGGGATACGACCAGTTACCACTGCTGATAATAAAATTATTGACTAGTCGACTAGATGACTGCCGATGTCGACCGAACTGAGACATTTTTTTTTTTTGCCGTTCCGATTTTATTCCTCCGAGAGTGAGTGGCTGGGTGCTGGCGGACGGCCCGGCACAGCAGCCAGGACATGAGAACCCACCCTCCGCCCCCCGCGGCGAATATTCAGCCGCCCCGCGGCGGACCGTTCGCCCAGTTTTAATGCGCAATTTCATGGCCGGGCCCACGACGCCCATGACTGTTTACAGGCGGCCGTGCCACCAAGGGCTCTCTGACGCCATGGGAGGACCCCGCCAAAGGGCCCCGCCGCCCGCCAGGGCCGGCCCCTCGGTGATGTTGTCTCCGCGAGGTAATAGCCAGACCAGGAATGCTGTTTCATTTGGGCCGGGGGGGGGGGGGGGGGGCGGCACACGCCGCGGACCGGGATAAAGAGCGAGGACCTTGAAGCGGTTGGCGTTACGTGATGCGGCCCTCACCGTAACCGTGGCCAGGAAGGAAGGGAGGGGGCGTGTCGAACAGAATTACTTGTGATGACGCGTCTGGAACACGAGCCGCGCGCCCCGCAAGGCCCCGCAGGCCCCGCAGGGGGCCGGTGGTGTGTACGGCCCAGGGGCCCCTGATCTTTGTCCCCGCAGTGCGGGAACATCGGTACCAACTGCCGCCGGAGGCCGCCGGGCCTTGGGCCGGGCCTCGGGCCGGGCGGCGGCCGCGGCGCGGCCCCTCCGCCACCATCGCCGGGGTGTCGTGGCCCGCGGCCGGGCGGCGGCCGCTTTATTCAGCCGCACTAGTAGGCGCCGCTTCTCATTCCGAGCACGTCTCGCCGTCTGCCAATAATTTCTGTTAGTTTAGGCGGACGCGCTGTCTATTATTTTCGTTTCGAACGGGGGGGGGGGGGGAGTTGGAGAGTTTGCGCCGCGGCGGACGCGCCCCTCCACATCGGTCTGGAAGTGAGACCGACGAACGTGCAGACATCGCTCCTCCATCAGCAGCGGAGGTGGCGGCGGGGACGACCATGTCGTGGCTGCCGCTGCGTGCGGGGACATGGCAGCCCCGATGTGCGCCTGACGCCGGCGGCCAGGGGCGGCCAGGGGCGGCCAGGGGCCTATGCACTCCGTTCTGTTTTGGCCGGTGCCCCCGCGGCCCCGCTCCGGAAGGACAAGATGGCCTCCGCGGCGCCCTCTCCTACTGCTCCGTTATGCGGGATTGTCGTGGCGCCCCCCCGGGGGGGCCTTGTTATGCAACGCGGCCCGTTTGGATATTTGATGCCCCGCCTGGGAGACGGACGGGGAGATGTATGGCGGAGTGACGCGAGGTCAGGGCCCCCGCTGGTGCCTCGCCGGCGCGCGCCTCGCCAAGGGCTGCTCTCTCTCTCTCTCTCTCTCTCTCTCTCTCTCTCTCTCTCTCTCTCTCTCTCGCTCCACCGAAGCAAGCGAGCGCGGCAAACTGTGTGTAAAAGTTTGACGTCCGTCCCTAGACTGCTGTCCCCGTTTCGAACGCCCCGTGCCTGATCCGGACCTTGACCGCCCCTCCCATAAAAAGAAAAGACGACACGAAAAAAAAACACGGGGATTAATATCTGAGGGTGCTCGAAATAATGCAGATAATGTGCAGAAAATATTCGCCAAACTTGTGTTTTATTGTACACTGTACATTCTGCAGGGAAGGCCACTCCATCATTGTGTATCTTCTCTCTTGTTTTTCTCGCTTTTCTTTTTTCGTGTTTGTGGCCTGCTACGCCTGATCCAGTTGCGCTCTGTACTTACGGCACAGCAAGCGCCCGCCTGCGCGTGTGCATGTGTGTGTGTGTGTGTGTGTGCTCGTGTGTGGCGGGCCCCGTATGCCGCGCCTGCGCCGTATGCGTGCTTGTGTGTTGTTGGGGGGCGCGTAGCGGCTGCGGGCATCTGTTTCAGTTTGGACGTGGACAACGCGACACACAGCAGTCCCTGCTCGTCCGGCCCAACTTGGCTCCGGTCTCTCGCCCCCCCCCCCCCTCGGTCGCCCGGATCACTCGCGTCGACCGGCGGCTCCTGCTGCCGCTGCGGCGACAACCCTCTAACCCCCTTGCTGCCACACACTGCGGCCACCGCCGCGGAATTTCGCTCAGTTGTTCAAAAAAAACGCCGCTCGAGGTACAGCGTGTATGAGCAAAACAGTCGCACCCTGTCAACAATCGCCGCGGAGGCGGTTTCTATTGGCAGCAAGCAGTCTGTCTGCTAATAAGTGGACGGAGCCTCGTTATACACACCGCGTGCGCCGTTGTAATTACTCCGCACGCTCCGGCGGCGCGGTAGGGCCGGAGGGGGGGGGGGGGGGGGCGGGGCGGGACGGGGGGGGGGGGGGGGAGGGAGGGGGGAGGGGGGGGGACTGTGCAGGTGACAGGTCCCCGGGGCCGCGGCAGCAGCAGGGAGGGGGAATGAGGGCGGCACGGAAATACAATCCCGCCGGGGGTAGCGCTGATCGCAAGGCTCATCGTCTCCACGATGCAGCGCTGCACGCGGGGCTGCTTGTGCAGGGGGGGTGGGAATGGATTATCGCCGGAGAGAACACGCAGGTGGGCCGCGGCCGGAAACACCGGACAGAGACCCAGACTGCTAGTGAGGCCCCACAAAAAAAATCATTAAAATCACGGCTATACCCCTCATAAAAATTGGCCAAAAATAAAAAAAATATTAAAAAAATACGGAGCCACGTATTGCCACGTTACACGTTCTTTTTATTTCCGTTTAATCGAGGGGCCGTTCAGGGGTAGCAGCGCTAGAACATTTTGCGTTCGTTGCCAGACGAAGGCTGCATAAGACCTGTTTTGTGCTCACGCGAGAGGGAGAGAATGTACTTTACTTATCCTGCCTCGTCTTTTTCTATCCCCTTGCTTCACGTCGGCCGGAGGCGGCAGCCGTTGGCACCATCATACGTCCCAAACGGAGCGCCGCGAGCTCGCATGCGCCGCGCGCGCGGGGCAGCCAGGAAGAGTGCGGTGCTGTCGGCGTGCACTCTGGCCTGGCCTCGCTCTCGAAGCTTTGCGCGCGCGGCCGGCTTTGGCCGGCTGTGGCCGTGAGGGAGCCCCGGCTCGCCTTCAGTAGTGCATGAAAAGGGGAGCGATGTGGAGAAGGAAGGCGGGGCTCCGCTCGGCTCCGCTCGGCTCCACCGTATCCACCCCAAGCACGATCCGCGGCGACTCGCCCGGAGCCTTGAGGGCTTGTGGCCCGCGGCTCTCGAGACGACTGGCGAATGTGAATCCGACGCCCGTCACGGCGTGGCACGGCGTGCAGACGCCACCGAAGACAGAGTCGTACCCGGAATCAGAGGTGCTTCGATTAACGACGCGGCGCGACGCCAACAGAGGGATCTTTGCGTGCAAAGTACAGTACTGTACGATGCAGCATCAAAAGCGATTATTTCCTCCTTCATCTTTGCGGCTATGGATTTTTCGGCAGGTGCCGCGCGCGCCGTGTCCCACTGCGACTTGATTAATATTTTTGACTCTCTCTCTCTCTCTTTGTTTCAGGTGTGCTGGGCTCGATGCTTTGCGGATTCGAGTCGTGTTCGACACCAGGAGCCGACTGATCAACTGGGACGACTGCGACCGCGAGCATCCCGGGAGAACGTTTTGCGACCCGACTACTCCTCAACAAAATGTGAACATTCTCTCGAATTTTTTTTTTCATTTATCCAAAAAGGACCAGCAGCCGTGCATCCCCGGACAACGCGGATAACCGAGTGGTGACGGACAGGGCGGAAGGGTAGGCAACCCCGCACGGCACGCATGCGCGGCGGGCCTTGCCTACGCTGCAGGCGCTCCGGCGGCGCGGAGCGCGCGGCGAGCGGTGGAACGCGGAGCGGGGGCCGGGGCGGGGGTGGGGGCGGGGGCGGGGGCGGGGGCGGGAGCCGGGGCGGGAGCGGGGGCGGGAGTCGGGGCGGGAGCGGAGGCGGGAGCCGGGCCGGGGCGGGGCCGGGGCGGGAGCCGGGGCGCCTATCTGCTCGGCGGCAACAGCCATTTATCCCCGCATACGCCCCGCTATCACGATGCATCGCCCGGAAAAGCAAGGGATTGCTGGGTATGGAGTGTGTCCGGGGGGCTGCGGGGCCGCACCGGGGCCGCCGCCAGCCGGAGTGGAGTGGGCTCAGGGAGAGGGTGTTGGTGCGCGTCCTTTGTGTGCCAGTGCCGGTGTGTGTGCGTGCGTGTGTACGTCATGCGGCTGCTGCTGGTACTGGACTGGCACCCACCGTTCGACCAGACCAGTCTGCCTGTACCACTCGCTCCTGACGCCGTTCGCTTTTTAAAATGATTGCTCCACACATCACGACGAGCACACCGTTTGAATATTTTTGACTTTCGATTTTTTTTAGAGTGAGAGAAAGGGGGGGGGGTGCTGAAAGATTTTAATATATCTTCAAAAAAAAAATTGAAAAATTTTAGAAACATCAAAAAGAGATTTTCATATGCCCTCAAAAATATTTTGAGAAGTTGTAGAACTATCAGAGAAGTTTTCTGTCCCGCGGCCTCGGCAGTCGCGGGCTCGGTGGACAGGGGCGCGGTGGCGCGACGGCCTTCTGTGCGCGGCCCCCCAGCCGGCTATGACACAGACCGGATATTGTGAGCTGCTTCTGGGAATTAAAGTAGGGCGACTGAAATTAGGTCGTTATTTTCGGCACTTAGCCCGCCCTGGGAGCAATCTTCTTTATCTCTCTCTGTCTCTGTCTCTCTCTCTCTCGGCCCATCCTTTATCTCTGTCTCGCTCAGTGTTTTTTCCCTGGTGCCCCCATTCGCACAGCCACCACGGCGCTGAGGCGGTGCCTCATAAGCCCCGGCTGCCCCTCTCCCCCCCCTCCCTCCCCCTCCGGGCCCGCCCCTCCCGGGGCCCCGGCTCCGCGCACGAACAACGGCCCGCAGTAACAGTTCTCCCCCCGGCGATGAGCCGACGCGGTGCTCGTGGCCGGCATCACGCCCCGCCTGAAAAATGGAGTACAAATAACAGAGCAAACGCCCTCCCATGTTCTTCGACAACGTTTCATCTCCCCTCCTCCTGCTTTTTGTGTTGTACGCGCGAAGTGGCAGCTCCGGGCAGCTCGCTTTTTCCGGCCCCCAAAGCCAAACACACGAGTAGTTTCCCTTGGCCCTCCGGGGCTGCGGGGGGTGGGGTGGCGCCGCCACGCCCTCGCGGCGCCTCTCCCGCCGGCGGCGCGTTCGTGTCCAGAAGCGGGGCACGGCAGCGGCAGGGCCGGGCTCAGACAGACCCGAACGCGAAGGCGGACGGGCGGATATGATGAGTTCCGGTGACGAGAGCCGGAAAGGAGGGTCGCTCTGGCACGGCGCCGAGCTGCGCGGGGGCGGGGACACGGTAGGGGGGAGGGGGTTGATGATGCCGCCGGGGAGCGAGGCGAGAAGAGAAGGGGTCGCGCTTTGCGAAAGAGCCTTTGAAGGCGGTGCAAGGTATGAGAAATTGGGGTGGCGGCGACCGTATGCGAGGAAGGCGCGCGCCGCCCGTGTCGCCCGTGTCGCGGGGTACGCGGGGAGGCGGTGGGTATCGGGTGACGCGGCCGGCCGCTCCGCGCTGCCGGGACCGTACCGTCAGCGGTCGGGTGGCGCGTCAAGGAGCGGGCCGTGATGGCGGCGTGCGGACTGCCGGCGCGCTCTGCGGGGGGGCAGCGGCGGCCGGCAGTGGCGCCTGGCGCCTCACCTCCTTCACAGCCCGCCCCGCTCCTTCCGGCGCCACGCCGCAGATAGCCGGGCGGATGTCGGGGGGCGGCGGCGGCGGGCCGCGAGGGCCGCTGCACAGACCGGGCGGACCCGCGCCGACCCCCCCGCAGCAGCGTCAGAGGCCCCTTTCAGCCACCGTCCTGACAAATTCCTTCAATTAGTCCGTCTGTCTGTCTGCGTCAGCCGGGGTCGGACAATTCCATCATTAATCCGCGGCGGGGCAGGCGGGATGCCCGGCCTGCCCCCTCCATCTCCCCACCCCCACCACCCTCTCCTGTCCACGTGCCGGGGGAGAAGACGCAGAAAGGGAAAACCGCCAGCAGTGAAACCGATGCCCCCCCTCGCCCCCCTCAAGCCTGGGAATAAAACATGATTAATAACGGCCCTCCTGACGTGAAAGTGCAGCGTTAATGAAGCACTCCATGTCGGCCCGTGACTCATGGCGGCGTCCATTACTGCCATGACACGGGCGAACCCGACCGGTACACGGGCGCACAGGGCGCGGCAACAGTCCAGTCGTGTCCGAAACTGATGGATGCTTCTGCGTCTCTCGACCTCGCGGAACGTCCAGGCCCACTTTCATAAACGGCAGGGGACAGGAGGGGGGGGCGCACACTTTGTACTGTGCCGGGGACCTCGGCGGGGACTCGCGCGAGCGAATTACTTCCTTGAAGGGCATTCGGCCGCCTCCACCCGCGGCCTCCGCCCTCTACGGCCGCCGCGCCCACAACTACCACTGCTAGTAGTAGCTCTCTCGCGCTTCCCGCACAAGTTTGAGTCGCCGCACCGGTCGCCACGCACGCTGTCTCACTCTCTCTCTCTCTCTCTCTCTCTCTCTCTCTCTCTCTCTCCTCTCTCTCTCCCACCCGCTGCACAATCAGCGGCCACGAGGGAGCCGGAGCGCGGCGGAGCGTCGGAGCGGCGGAGCTCTCGAAACTTATTCCGTCATCTGCCTGCGAATGGAAGCCGCGCGCGGACCGGAATTTGCATTCGCGCTCTCCGCGTGACGGGAATTTACCTCCGCGCGTGGCGTGCGGCGGCGGCACGCGGCGGCGGCGTGCGCGCACCTAGTTCCCCCGCCGTTTTATGCCCGGTGTAAAGAGAATTATTCCTGCCAGACCGTAAAAAGATTTCCCGTGATTCATTCATTTTTTCTCTCTCTCTCTCTCTCTCTCTCTCTCTCTCTCTCTCTCTCTCTCTCTCTCTTCCTTTTTTTTTATAACGGTCCTTCCTGAAAGTACCCGCACCTCCATAAAAAAAAATCCGCATGGGAACAAGCTGCATACATTTTAGCCGCGCGGGTAATGCATTCCGGTCCCTCCGGACGTTTGTTGTGTGCCCTCACTCCCCCCCCCCCTTCTCCACTTTTTTTTGTATAAATTCCTTTGCTCTCCTTTCACCTTTAACCATGCCGTGCCCCCCGTCACACGCGTCGCCCCACGCCGTGCCCCCGTCAGACGCGTCGCCCAGCGGCGTGCGTACGTACATATCCGCTTTGTAAGGAGACGCCTTCAATGCCAATATCGGATCAGCCCCGCGGCACTCCCCCCCCCCCCCCCGGCCGCCCCCGCCGCCGCCGTGTGGGAGCAGCATATCGCCCCCCTCTATAATGTACGGACTACGCCGCCGCCGCCGGGCCGCCTCGCGACGCCACGCGACAGAAGGCCGCGCATGAAAAAAATACGCAGACACAACACGCGTGTCATACATAAGATACGAAACGCGTAAAGTGGGAAAACACGCGTCGCCTTCCTCCCTCCGCACACGACACGCGCCCTCACGCACGCACGCGCGTTTTGTGCGTCGCCGTAGCACGTATTCCGATACGCGTGTTGTGTTCTGGTTTATCACACCACCTGCGCGTGCGTTGTGCCGCGCAGTAGTACATCTGCTGGATGCGAATACGACCTCTTCTCCGGAGTGCATTTATTTCTGGCTACGGGTGGGGGGGCTGCGGGTGGCGGCTGCTGCTGGTCGGGCGCCGGGTCGGGCGGCGGCAGCAAGGGCAACGACTCCTTTTCCACGTCCGCCGCCACCGCCGCCGCCGCCGCCGCCGCCGCGGGGCCGTCTGGTCTGGCCGTCGGGCGCTGCTGTGTTCTGCTGCAGCATCTGGCCCGCCGCCGCCGCCCGGTCCTTCGGGGGCCACGCGATAACGATGCGATACGCAGCGCTGCTGCGAGAAAAAAAAAGAAGACAATCGTAGGGTAAAAAGGTCCGTCATACGCGCGAAAGCGAAACCGAACCAAACACGTAAAACGAACAAAACACTGCCACTATTCTGGAGAAGCCGGAGAGATTCTCGGCAGAATTATTATTCATGTTATTTTTTGGTTCCATCCCTTCAGCGGGATCGCAATCTAATTTCTCGTCGTGTCGGCGCGCTGCCGCGCCCCTCTTATTACTTCTCCGCTCGCTGGGCCGCTATGCAGCGGGGCCCGGCGTCGGCGCGCACGAAGATTCCGACATTAATAATTTGGCGAACGTGCACCGAGGCCGCCGGCATCAGCTCAAGTCAACGGGATAAAGCCAGCAGCAGCAGCGGCGTTCTGCTCCAATTTAACTTCTTTTTTTTTCTTTTCTTTCACCTCCTCCTTGAGCTAGCTGCTACGGCAAGAAGAAAATTTAAAGAAAAGGTTCGAGACGGCCGTGTGATACCCCCGGCGAAACCTTTCAGCGCCGCCGTGCCGGAGAGAGCCGGGCACAACACCGGGGCTTTGATGACGCCCCTCGCCTTGGCGACTAAAGGGTTGTCATCTATTAACCAAACACGCCGTCGGCCGCGGCCGTGGCCCGCGAGGTCCGGCGCGGCGGATGGGGGGCAGCGCACCGCAGACCCCGCCGCCCCCACCCTGCGCCCGAGTTTGCCGCGACAAAAGAAAACAACTTTGCCGAACGTGGCTGAGGCGAGGCGGCCTCTCCTGTGGCCGCGGGGATGCGGTGCCGTCGGCTCTACTGCTGGTTTGCACTCGGCCCTGCTTCATTGGCACCCGGCCGGCCGCGGCGTGCGTGTCGGGGACGCCGGGCCCTCTGCCTCCCCCGCTGGGAACGGCCGACCCCGCCCTGCAGCTGCTGCCCCACAGCCGCCCCGACCCCGCTGCCGCCCCCACAGCCGACCCCGCCAGCCGCCGCCCCTGCAGCTGCCACACGGCCGCGCCGTGCGCCCGCGGCGGCTTAGCGTGAAATTTATCTCGAAAGAACATATTGTTCCTCCCCTGTCAGCTGTAATTCATCATTTGCCTGGAGCAGGGCAAAACAAAAGGGTGGGGGCGGCGGCGTGCGCCACTGGTGCCGCGGGGCGGCGGGGCGGTGTGGCGGCGGGGGAGGCCTTTAGGGCCGTGAGGAGGACTCGGGGGTCGCGCCGACGTGGGGACGATAGAGTGGGGCCCGGCACCGACATGGAGCAAGCGTGTGGCGGGCGCGTGGCGGGCGCGTAGTGGGTCAGGCCGTGCTTTCCAGCGGAGATAAACGCTTTTCAATGAACCATCCGGCCGCGTGTCCTTGACGGCGCCCGCGCGCCGCGCCCGCCTCGCGCGCTCCTCGCGCGCTATTCGCTGTTGTCGTCTTGACAAATGCGCCGCACTTTTTTCCATTCCCCATTTCCCCATTCCCATTTCGCCGGGCGGGCCGGGGCCGCCGCGCCGGCGGGGGCCGTCCTAAGTGGCGATGAATGTTTTGCAAGTCGGCCGTCCGCTTGGCTCCGCTTGGCTCCGCTTGGCTCCGCTGCTCCGCGGGGGGTCTGCTCTTCGCCCCTTCCACCTCCCCGCTACGCAGACCACCAGGTACGCGGTGCGCGGACGGCAGCGGCCGGCCCTGTCACAGTCCCACCCCCGCCCGGTCGCGATGCATTGCACGTGGTGCCTCACGCCCGGAATGCCATCTCGAAATAAGAGGAGAGACAGCGGTACATTATTTAGGCCACGGGGAGGGGAGGCGGACGCAGAGTTAGGCAGCGGCGGGGCAGCGGGGGCAATTATACCAGGCACTCTGGCCGCTCTTTTCCGCGCGGCGCGGTGGCGGGGGGTGGCGGGGGGGCGGGGGGGGGCGGCGGGGGCGGGGCTCTCCGCTGCCGCCGACATGCCGGGGCGGCAGCAGGTGGCAGCGGCTCGTGTACTTTGCACTTCGCTCTATTTCCCCGCCGCCGCCGCCGCCGCCCGCCTCCTTTTATTTATGCGAGGCCGTCGCCGCCGCGCTGACTTTTCCTTTATAACCGTTTTACTTTTCTTTCCCGGGCCTGATAACGACAGCGACGACACGCGGCGCGGCACCGCCGCAACAACAGCAGTGCCTTCACGTGACCAAAACTCGAACGCCGTCGTTTTCACACTCGGACAAGTGCTGCAGATTATTTATGTGCGACATGTTTTTTTTTTTTTTTTTTTTAACTAGCGTTTGATGGCAAAGGTGTGTCGAGTTACTATTGTCCGTAGAAAATTACAGTCGCGGTGGCATTGAATAAGTCATGTGAGGCGGCGCGGCTGCGGCCGTCCCCCTGGGAGTCAGCGCTCATATGTCCACGGCCGGCGGGCCGGCGGCGGCTGCCACACGGCCGCCCTGATAGGGCGGCACGGCACACCACGCCGCAAGGATTTGCTGGCGGGGCGAGATCCGCGGGAGACGATAGAGTAGGCGGGGAGGGAGGCGGGGGCTGGCTGGCAGGACCGCTGCCTTCCCTCCCCCTCTCCTCTCCGCGCGCGCCGAGTTTCATGAATATTTCATAACAGGCCTAAACCGTGTCCGAGCCCGGGCGGCGTGCTGCGGCCGCGCGCATCACGGTGTGTACTTACCGGGCTCTGGTTCCGGCCCCGGCCCGCCTAACCTATCCTAACATGGGGTGTGCGACTCCCGTGCCGCGCGGCCGTGACTAACCCCCCGCCCGCGTGCACCATTCCGAGAGCAGAAGCCGGTATCTGTCCCCGCGTCCCCGCACCGGAACAACCCTATTTCCCTTGGCTCGTGGTGTGAATGGGGCCGCCGACGTCAACGCGCCGCCAGTACCTCCAACGCCCCGCCGGGGCTGCCGAGTCACACGGAGGGGCCGGGGCCGCGCGCACCCCCCGCCCCCCGCCTCCTCCCCCGCGCGAGCTCTGCTCAGCTATTCCGATAAACTTTATACACCCGCGTGTCTTGTACAAACTTACTCACGCAAAGCGCGCGCGCGCACACACACATTCACACTCACACACCGCCGCCGCGGCCCGCGTATGTGTGTGTATATCTGCTAGTACAACGAAGACGCGGCCCGACTCGCGCACCCGTCCTGGCGGACCGGCGGAGGCGGCTGCGAGGTTCCTGGATTAGGACGGCCGCGGACGTTCATGCCGTTCCGGGAGTTGGCTCCGTCAGCGACTGCGGAAGGGGCCGCGGGCCGCGAGCCGTGGCGGCGGCGGCGGCGTGTTCCACCGTGTTCTCCGTTCCGCATGACCCTGTTCCGCGGGGGGCGGCCCCGCAGACCGGTCCCGGTTCCACCCATCCCCCGGCGCCCGCCCCGCCCCGCGGCGTGACGTTCGGCCTGGGAAGCGAGCTGGTCTGTCGCACATGGAGAGACACTTGCCCGCCAGTGGCACGCGCGCTCACGCCCACGCTGCTCACTCCCTCTCTGGGCTCGGGAGATGCGATCACAGACGGGGGAACGGGCCAGTCGCCGCGGCCGCCGCAGCCGCCTCCTCGGCTACGCAGTGCGGCGGCGTCGCCCCCGCGCCCCGCATGAGCCGCCGATGCAGCAAGTTACTCGACTTAGCCGAGTCCCCGATAAGTTCTGCGGTTCGTGACCGACCCGCGCGGCGCGCGCCGGAGGCAAGGGATGTGCAGCTGCTGCTGGGGCTGCTGCTGGGGCCGTGCTGTGTGCCGGCGCCTCGGGGCGCGCGGGGCGGGGCTGCGGCGAAGCGGGCGAAGGGTGGCGAAACACACGGAGCGGCAGCAGCGGCGCAGAGCGCGGTGAAAATGATATGACAACCTCGGCAGCGGCGGCGGCGCGCTGTGCTCTGCAGTGAGCCACTCCTGACGTAAGGCCCCCCCCCCCCGCCACCCTCCGCCCCCCGTCACCATCCACTTTCGTCGGGGATCCCGTCTGTCCCATCACTTGTGCTGCAGGCTCAGTTACGTAAACAGCTGCGCCCGCCGCCGCTGCCAGGCCGGGCCCGCACCCCCGGGCCCACCCAGACTCGGGAGCAGACAGTCGTCCCGCCCTCACCCGACGGCCTGCAGCGCCTACCGAATATGCCAGCGGCCTCCTGCAAAAATATCAGTGCACGGGGGAGAAAAGAAATCAAAATGAACTGTGCTCAGGAAAAATTAAAAATATTTTCTGAATGAATGTTTGAAACGTTTTTTTAAGGGCAAGATATTTTTTTATTTGAAATTTTAAGCATGACAATAAATACCTTAGTCCCACCGGAAAATTACTGATTTTTTTTTAACACGCAATTTACATTGTAGTCATACCGAGAAGGCGGACAGTGCTGGCCTTGGGGAGGCGGAGGCTGGCAGTTCATTGTGCGGCCCGCTGGAAAAAAAAAATCGCTCTGTGAAAAGTCAGACAGGCGGGACTAACGTGAGGATGGAAAAGCACCGCGCCGCCATATAGCAGCGACGCGCGGGCGAGTGGTGGACATGGAGCCGTGGGAGGGCGCTGGCCGCACCACGGCGGACGTCCGGCGGGTGCCTCGCCACTCGCGTCGGCCCCCGCCACGGCTGGCCTCGTCTGGCCTCGGCCCCCAACGCCGACCGCTGACCACCTCGGGCCCCCGGGCCCCCCGGGCCCCCCGGCTCCCCGGGCCCCACTCGGGTACGGTCGGTCCGGAGCCCCCAGCGCCGCGGAAACGTCTCGGCAGGGATTACTCCCCCGCGGGCAGCAACGGAGCAGCGGCGGCCGCTGGACCCACTTCACAGCGGCAGAAGTAACGCGCCGGCCGGGAGAGTGTGTGCGCTCGCTCTGACAGCCACGAGAAACTCGCGCTGCGTATTCCTTTCTTTTCCTTGGCGCGTCCAGGCAAAGAGTCTGCGACGCGGAGGGGAAAGGGGGGAGGGGATTTTCGCTTTCGTTCCGCTCTAGTTTCCTTGTGTGGCTTCGGCGCGTTCGGTCGCCTCCGTATCCGATAGGAACTTTTAACAGGTCGGATCCGGCCGGAGTCCGGTATCCGCGAATTGGCCGAGGGCGTGCACCTCCCGGAAGACTGGCCGCAAGCTTAGAGCCGCCGGGATGCACAGCGCGAGCCGTGGCCCCGCGCGGTCAACGTGGAAACCCCCCAATGGGTTATTATTTCAGAAAGGGTTTCCCCCCACTGCACCCCGAGATTTCCCGTTCACGGGCCATCGAATCTCGTTCCGCCGAATCAACCTCCAATCAACTCCACCCTGAGAGACGAATTGGCCCTTTCCGAAGGTCTCCTGCCGAAACGTCGCGTGGAGCGACGGTCTCGGCGGGGGGTCCCGGGGCCCCCCTCACCCCGCCCGCGACTGCTTCGCCTCGGATTCCGCCTCGCGCGCGCTGCACGGGCCGACGGGTCGCGCGCGCTCGCCATTTCGAGCCGCGCGGGAGGATGAGGAGGAGGGGGAGGGGGAAGAGGAGGGGGAGGAGGAGGAGGAGGGGGGGAGGGGGAGAAACGATCGCATTGAATAAGGGGGGGTATGGAACGGCAGTTGTTGATGCATGAGACGAGAGAAAAGAGGGAGGACAAGACGACGCGCGGGTCCTCGTCGGCGAAGGTATGCGGGCCGGGCGAGGCAGAGCGTCGGATAGCAAAGGCAGCGCGGCCGGCTGCAAGGGCCGCAGCGCCGCAGCGCTGCAGCAGCAGCGGCGAGCGAATGTAAGGAGATCAGCGGAGGGAAAAGAAAGTCGCGTTTCGTTTCACTCCGTTTGACGGCGGCGGCAGCGGCAGCGAGTGCGCGGCGATGCCGAGACCGCGCTCCCGCGGCTGGCTGCGACGCTGCGCTGCTGCAGTGCGCAGCGCCCCGCGGGGCGCGCATCGCATCACAGACGGCAGCGGAAACGCCATAATTACTTGCCGCGAGCGGCCTCCCCCTTTTTACTCGCTTTTCATCGAAAAGTGTTCCTGGCAAATACCTGACTGCGTGTGCAAACGACGAGGAGGAGGGGGGGGGGGGCTGCAGCACCGCCGCGGGGCGCAGCTCCGGTCGCGCGGCGCCGGCAGGAACAAACAGACGGGAACGGTCGACGG
This sequence comes from Megalurothrips usitatus, assembly GCA_026979955.1. Taxonomy (NCBI): domain Eukaryota; kingdom Metazoa; phylum Arthropoda; class Insecta; order Thysanoptera; family Thripidae; genus Megalurothrips; species Megalurothrips usitatus. Next base: position 10,189,014 of record CM049594.1, on the reverse strand, counting down.
CCCGCGTTACGGCCCCAATCTCGGCCATCGGCACGTCCTTAAATCTCTGTCGGCGCGGCCGCTATGAAACATAAAGAACCCCCGCCGTCGCTGCTGGCCGCTGCCCCCATAGCCGGGGCGTGACTGATCCCAGGGCCCGCGGGCTCGGCCGGGCTGCCACCGCCGTCACCGCCGGCGAGGCCACGGCGCGGACCCGGGATAGGGGGAGGACGTCCCGGGTCCTGGGGCGGTGCCAGCGGCGGCGGCGGCGGCGGCGGCGACGGGCACGAGGGAGGCAGCAAGGGCCGGGGGCTGAGCAGCGCCTCTGGCAGCAGCAGCGCGCGCGGGGGACGTATGCAAACATGACCCTCGCCGTCGTGGCCCCCTCCCCCCCCCCGGGCCCCCAATCCCTCACGCCCGCGGGGAGGGCCGTGGCTGTGCGTGGACGTCCACGGGGACGCCGGGCCGGCGGGGTCGGGAGCCGTCATCGACAGCAGCCGGCACGGCACCGCAAGGAAATATCGCCCTCCGTGTTGTAATCTGAAAGGCGGCAGGGCCGGGTTGACGGCGAGGCTGCCGTGCCCTCGGGGAAAGGGGGGGGGGGGCAACGACGGACGGTCGACGTGGGGGTTTTGGGCCCCGGGAAAAGCCTCTGAGATAAAACGGTAATTTTCAGAGGGAAATTTTCAGACTGGAAAAATCGGAGGTGCCACGCGTCGAGAAAATAAAACGGCGGACGGTTGATCGGGGCTGTCCCTTGCTGCTGCGCTGAGAATCAACATTGTGGGCTGTAAAGAAGCGTAATAAAATGAAAACACAGCAAGTTTATGTCCCGAGATATATTGTTTACTTTCGCGTAGCATTGAGCGCTCTCGGCTCCCTGATTAAGCAGCAGCACAATATTTTCCACGTGCCTGGAAATTCTCGGCGAGTTTGAAAGTTTGCCTATCAGCGTGCTAACGATTATGACAACGGCACACACACACACACACACACACGCGCGCGTTGTGGGAACAACAGCGCGGGGGCGTCACGACGGCCGAGGACCGCGGCGGCGCACCTTCAGGCCGCGGGGGGTCCCCGGGGGCGCCGCCGAGGCGTGGCGACTCTGCTTCTTGCTCCACTATTATTATTTCTCCCCTCCTCTCCCCCCGGAGGCCTCCGGGGGACATTAGGGACGGAGGCGGCGGAGCGGTAGCGGTGGGAGTGGCTCGGCCGTGCTCGGCTGCCGCCGGGATGGAGCCCACCTTTACGGAGCGCCGCGCAGTTACCGCCCGGCCCGGACCGTATCGCCCGCGACGTACAGCTGTGGCGCCGCAGAGCGGAAGCCTCGGGCTCACCGTCGTCTCCTCACCAGGAGGAGAGGCGCGGTGCGATACAGCTGTCAGTGTGTTCGCGGGCGACGGAGTTTTCTCGTGGTGTTGTCGGGCGGGCGGCCCGGGGGGTGCGGGAGGCCGTCGGACGCTGGCGCTGCGGTGGCGAGGGCCGCTGCTGGCGCCGCGTCCGGCGCCGGGACGTGGACCGGGGGGCCCGCGGGCCTTGGACTGTGTGGCGAGCCGGAGAGGAAAGGGGTGTGTCGCGCCGGCAGCTCCCCCGAGGGGGCGGGGCCGGGCGGGGCCGGACAGAGCGGCAGGGAACTCATTCCGGGTGGCAGTCTGGCACGCTCAGCATATCCAGCGACCCCCCCCCCCCCCCCAGTCCAAGACCCCGCCGAGCAGCTCAAGGCCTCCGGCCCCCGTCGTTTGTTTAAAAGTGTCATAACTGCGGAGGTCAATTTTGGGGGTGTCATGGCAGGGTTCCGAGGGCCCCGGGCCGCTCGGGTCGCCCTGGCGGCGCACCGCACTCAGGACACACTGGGACGGGGGGAGGGCCACCTGCTGTGCCTCAACGGCGACACCAACGCCGGCACAGGCCGCAGTTCTAGCGCCGCTGTCTGTGGGGGCTCTGTTATTCGGGTCCCCGCGACTCTAGGGGGCGAACCGACTCGGCCAAATCGAGTCTGCCGGATTACGCCGAGTTACCCCGGAATACCTATGGATTACCTCGGCTTACCCCGGCATTGCCTATTGGATTGCCTCAGGTTACCCCGAATTTGCCTACAGATCGACTGGGATTACCCGCCATTTTAGCGGTTTTACCCAGGTTTACCCCGGACTTTTTGCCACCCAGATTACCCAGGTCGGCATGTATCCCCTCGGCACGTCTCCGTCGGCTGCCACCGCTGGCCAGGCTCCCGGAGGGGCCTGCGGTCCGGCAGCTGGTTGTGGCGCGCGGCCCCCGCGGCCCCTCAGGGCCCTGCCGCCGCGCCTAACAGCGCCGCGCCGCCCCCCGGCAAGCGCCGGTCGCCCCGCGTAGCGCGCCTTGCCGAGGGGAGCAGCCGCCCGCCGCCCGGCAGCAGCGGCCACGGCCAGCGGCGCGCGGCTCGGACAAAACGCACTTCACTTACTATGATTTATGGGGTCCGGTGCCCGGCTTGCGCTGACGTTTTATGAGGCCGGATTCGTTGTGTTCTCCCGTCGCGGGGGGTCGCGGCGAACGGAAGTAACGGTCCGCGGGGGGGGGGGGGGGGGGGGGTACCGGAGGGTCCGGGGGGACCGGCGGGACCGGAGGAGAGGGGCGTGGCGCGGCTGCGAGCCCCGTGTGAGGGCCCGATCAGGCCGGACGGAGCAGAGGGGGAGGAAGGGGAGCGGGGGGTTGAGCAGCGGCGGGGGGGATTGGATTTGGCTGCGGGGAGGGAGCGAGGGGTGGGGGTGTTAAGGAGAGGGAGAGAGAGAGAGAGAGAGAGAGAGAGAGAGAGAGAGGCAGAGGGAGCGCGCAGCAGAGGAGCAAATGGTTGATGCATGTGATGATTGGGAGCGTGAAGTTATCGCTCGCTGCGCCGGACAGATCGATAGCGCAGATATTGATATCGCGATTGACCCGACCGAGGGGAGTGGACGATGAGGGCGCGAACAGATCGACCCTGGACCACTGTGTGCACCACGTCACTCTTACGTTTCATAGTGTCCAAATAAATTGCACGGATGGTGGCTACATGGGATAATGGACTGCTCTCGGCGAGCACAAAAGTTTGTGGGCGCCGTTCACTTTTCGCTTTCGCATTTTCCCAACGAACTGCCGTTTGGGGTATTCGCATGCGTGCGCGACTCACGCAAAACATCGCGGGAGCGTTGTGAAAGCTGCGAGGGGCGGCGGCGGCGGCGGCGGCGGCGCGGTCGGCGAACAGCCCACGATAAGCTTCATCGCAGCAGTAAAGTGGGGGAGGCAACGGCAGCCGTCAGTCCGGCGAGGTCAGAGCACAGCAGCGCCCGGGCCGGGCGGCGCGCAGATACGAGCTTCGTTATGTGCGACCTCCGACAAAGTCGTGGCCTGGCCGCGTCTGGTTTGTTGTGGGTGCACTGCAGCGCGAAACATGCTGGAAAATCCCTTTACGTATTTTTCCTTTTGTAGGGGGGAGGGTGAATTTAGGGTTCGGGTCTTCCAAAGCTAATAAAATCAAGCTCAGATTTTGTTTGGTTTTTTTTTCTGTCTGGATCTCGTTGCCTTTCGTTCGCCATTTCCTTCTTCACACGGCTTTCAATCACCCCCCCCCCCTCCCTACCCAACCCCACCGTGGCATCACACAACTCCCCACTCCTACCACCCCTCCACCCCCCCCCCCCCCCCCCCCAACAAATTTGCTTCATCCCGTTCCAATTTCGTCCCGTTCCCTTCCCTTTATCCCTCACGACGTCTTCTCGGGAAGGCAATTAGGATCGATTTGATACTGCGACGAAAAGGCGAGGCGGCGATGGCTGGCGCTTACAGCTCGACTGTCGCGCGGCGCGCAGGCGCCGAGGCCACTCAATAAAATAAGAGGGGAAAAATCTTATTCTCACGACCGGTTGGTGTGCAGTGGTGGATGAGGAAGTCCGGGCGCGGTGGGGGCCCGCAAGCATCCTGTGTGGCTCCCAGAGAGGGTAGGATGGGGCCACTTGCTACGCTTGCAAAGCCGGCCGGCGGGCGGGCGGTGTACCTGGCCCCCCTGCCCCGCCACCCCAACGCTCCGCCGCCGCCCTTTGACTTGCCAAAGCCTTCAAAAAGGCGAGTCTGAGCGCCGCACAGAGAGGCGAAATTGCTGGCATAGCTCTGAGGCATCCTCATTTTCTCCACACGAGGACCCCGGTTGTTGTTGTTGTTGTTGTTGTTGGCCCAGATTATGCGTGCGTGCCTGTGTGCCGCCCCCTGCGTGGCTGCGCCCGTGCCGGTGCATAATTCACACCCGGCCGCAGCTACGCGAGTTTGCAGCCGTCGAGGAACCGTTGGCGGCCCGTAGCCCGGCAGCAGCGTTGGGATTCACACTCCGGCACGTCACGTCCCGACCGGCCGGGCGGGGTCTGGGCGCCGCTGTGACCGACCGGAGGCTGTGTGACCACAAACGCAACACAGGGGCAGTCGATTTGCTGGCGGGACGTCACCACGGGGGGCCGCAGGCTCTCCCCCACCGCAGGGGGGAGCCGGGGCCCCGCGGGGGGTCGCCGGGGCGTGACAGGGGGCGTGTTGGTTGTCCGCAGGTGCGCGCCTCCCGGCCTCGACTGACTTGCGCCCCGCCGCGGGCGCTGAGCACGCGCACACACACGACCGCACGCGGCACGCACTTGACACACACGCCCACACACGGGCACGCGTTTGAGGCGCCCGCTGGCGGCGGCCCCTCCGGCGGCCTCTGCGGCGCGCGCGGCTGGCGGAGCGCCCGCGGACCGCAGGGTAGGCAGCACGGCGCACACAGCCGCTCCGCGGGCCGGCCCGCCCCCGCCACCGCAGGCGCTCGCCGAGGCAGGCGCGGCGAGGTGGACGACATAGCCGGGCCGGGCAGCAGCCGGGCGGAGCCGGGCGCGGCGACGACTTTGATGGCCGCGGGGGCCGCGGGGGCTGCGGGGGACGCGGGGGCCGCGGCCGGAGCGATATCGAGTGCTGTGTCGAGGGCGGGCCGACAGCGTGTCCGACGGGGGCGGCCGAGGGAACTGTCACGGAGAGAGAAACGAGGGTGCCCCAGGGCCCCGCCGGGCCCCGCCGGGCCCCGCCGGCTGGCTGCCGCGCCGGCCTCCCCCGGCCGCCTCTGCGCAGCCATCTGCGTGCTCCTGCATTTATTTCTGAGCCGCCGCAGTCGCCCGCGGCAAAATTTTCAGTACATCCTATTATGGAAATATTTTTGACCGCAGATCGCGGTTTAGACACTGACTCTAAGCATTCTCCACAATACCCCCGACTGCATAAAAAAAATGCTTAAAAAAACAAGTAAACCCATATAATTCCTTCTTCAAAAAAAATTTTTGATTGTCGACTCGCAGAGGTGGTGGCGGTGGGGTCTTTCACCGACAGATGAATGTTTAGCCCCCACTCGCCTCTCAAATTTGATTCCGGGCATTCGCCGCCGTCGGCCATCCGTGCGCACCAGTCTGTGATGAAAGTGCGCCGGGCGGGGTCCGGCCGTCGCGCCGGCGGTGGCGCCCGCAGCCGCCGGGTCTGTTCTCCGCACGGCCGTCCCCCGGTGAGCGACAGAAGGGGGAGGCAGAGGCCGGCGGGCAGCGCCAGAACGGCAGCCAGCAGGCGAGATAGTGTGATCGTGACGACAATCGAAAATGGAGCCGAATCCGTCCGACCGAAAGCGAGCGACCCGTCACGGGCAGGGGAGGGGGGGGGGGTATGAATTATCTGTATGGTCTCCGACCCGACGGGGCCGCGGGAGTCTGCGGGAGTCTGGTGCGTGTTCGGGACGAGACACTCTCTTCTCTGAGAAATGACCACGGGGCCATCAAGGCCTGACAAATAAAGTCTTGGCACAACACGACGAGAAGAGACCCCCGCCCGCCACTCCCTTTTGTGTCCTCCCTCGCTCAATCTCCCGCACTTTTTCGCTGCCCGCTAACTTTCCCATCCTCCTCCTCCTCCATGTTGTTTATCGCCATATTCTTGGTGGTCCGTCACGGTTGTGGTCATGGTCTGACCCCCCGCGGCGCCTCGCAGTGGCCCCCCCCGTCCCTTGCAAACCCGGCCGCGGCGGGGCGCCGCCACTTTTTATTCCCCTTTTTGTTCCCCGCCGCTTCGCTCGGTGTGGGAACGCGAAGACGGCCGAATCGATAGTGGAAGAGTGTCGGACCGAGTGTCGGACGGAGTGTCGGCCGCGTCCGGTCCGGCGGGCGACGCCTCCGACGCCTCCGACGCCTCCGACGCCACCACTGCTGTCACGGCCAGCAGCCGGCAGCGGCAGCCGGGTGAAAGAGGGAAGACGATCGAGCGGTGCTGCCCCCCGTCGCCGCCTTCTTTTCAGACCGTCCCGACCCGACTCGTTTCATTTAGGAATCCGTGTCTAAGGGGTCGGCCCAAGCACACTGCACCCGCACAAACTAAATTTTATCCTTCATCACTAATCACAATTGTGAAAAAAGAGATCTATTATTATTTTGTGAAGGATTAAAAAAAATAATTACGTATATTTTTTAAAGGCCCCCGCCAACGCCGTCCGCTTGGTAATTAAAGAAGGCAGCGCGAGCCACCATAAAATCGACGGTGACACCTCACCGCACCGCCACCGCCGCCGCAGTCCCCTCCCCTCTCTAATTTTAATGGACGCGTTCTGCGGAGGCGGCGCCGCGCTGTCTTCCCGTTATCCCGCGGATTAACCTCACGGCGCGCTCTGCTGTCGGGCGACCCGACCTGCTTTCTGCTGCTTTCTCCCCCCCCCCTCCCTTCCTCTCTCTCCCTCTCATCCTCCTCAGTTTCTCTCTATCTCCCTCGCTCATACACACACACACGCGCGCATACCGCGGCGCGGAGATGCAGCGGCGGCCCGTGCGGCGGCACGAACCGACACGAGCGGAGGGGTAAACTGGAGAGAAGGGAAAACTCTCTGTAATGGGAAATAGCAGCCCGGAGGAGAGGAGGTGAGGGGGAGGAGAGAGGGGGAGAGGGAGGAGTGCATTGTTAGCTGTCCGCATGTCGGCACGAGGCGGGGCGGGAGGCGTTGGGTTGGCGGCGGCGGGCCGAGACGTGCGTGTAGGGGAGGGGAGGGGAGGGGAGGGGAGGGGGGCGTCTTGTGGGGATTCGGGGTCCCCGACGACGCACGCAGGCCACGGCTCCGCGCACGATCCGCCCGCCACCGCCCACCCCCCATCACCCGCTGGACGCTTGGTATGGGATGTGTCGTCCATCTTAGCGGCGCGCAGCCCGCAAGCGTACGAGAGAGATACACATATACACAAAACGAGAGCGTGTGAGAGAGAGAGAGAGAGAGAGAGAGAGAGAGAGAGAGAGGGGGCGTGTAGGGGGACGTGGGGGAGCTGCTGGGCTCCTTCAGGAAATGACATGGTTTGCTTCCCTCTCCAGTATAAGCAATGCTGGGGATTTGTGTGGAGTCCCGGGCAGCGTGAGGGGCCGGGCGACTGCGGGGTAGAAGAGGACAGAGAGAAAACGAGAACACGAGATAGGGAGAGAGAGAGAGAGAGAGAGAGAGAGAGAGAGAGAGAGCGAAAAAGGCAGGCATCCGGCGGGCTGGACTTTGCTCACGTGATGCCTCGGTGGGACCCGCCGCCCCGGCCCCCTGCGACCCCTGCCAGCCAGAGCCCGGCTAGTGGTGTTCCTCCGTGCCTCCGCCGGCCCGTGAGGGGGCTAAGCGATGCAGTCTGTTGTGGGGCACGACACGGGCCCACGGCGGAGGGAGTGCGGGGCCGCCGGGTCTCCGGGCCGGGCTGAGTGGGCGACCGCCGGTCATGGAGGGTCCAGCCGGGGGGGCCTGCCCGTGATGACTCCGTAATAACAGAGGGCCAACGCCCATCGTGGAATAATTTGGAAAAATAAGTTAAAAAAAAAGATTAGGCCTGAGATTAGAGGGTGTTAGTCAGGCCTTCGCGCGTCGTGTCTGTTTACCGCGTTGGGTGGCGGTGTTCCGGTTGGGGCGTGCTAATGCCGCGGGCCCTGACGAGTTTCCCCCACCCGCCGACCCCCCAATAGTGACAGCAGCGCGCCTCCAGCAAGTGACGGCGCCAATACATTCGTCAAAGCCTTGTAATTGTCCGTCGTCGGCGCCTCCATTCATTTCGTCGTGTTGCTCTCGAGGGTCGCCGTGGCCTCTCCGCCCCGCGCCGCGCCGACTCCTCCTCTTGTCCCCCCCCCCCCCCCCCGGGGGGCCTGTTCTCTTCTCCTTCCTCCCCTCTGCTCTGCTCCTCGCGCCTCGCGACACCATCGTGTGGCTGCGAACATTAATCAGCGCGGTTTCTCTCTCTCTCTCTCTCTCTCTCTCTCTCTCCCCCCTCCCCTTCCGCCTTCGGACCTATATTTTTTTTCCTCCCTTGTTGAGCTTCATAACGCTCCCGACCAGGGGCGAGGATGGTGGGGGTGGGGTGTGTAATGAACACTCACCTGGGGGCCTCTGATGTGAGCGGGAAAAGGAGACGCACCGCCACCGCGGGTCTGCCACCGGGCGTTGGCGTGGCGTGGCGTGGCGTGGCGTGGCGGGGCGTGGGGGGGCGTGGCGTGGCGTGGCTCCCCGGCGCAGCCTGCCGTGCCGCCAGCCCCCCCGCACTGCTATGCCGACCCGCTCCGCGCTCTCACCTCCTCTGCTGCTACTGCGCTTCTGACGCCGCCCGCGCTCGCTTGGACTGAACAGCACCAACAGCAGCGCCCTCAGAGGGGCGAGGCATGTCCAGTGTCCAGCCGGGCTCGAGGGGCAGCGGCCTGCTGCTCTCTTTCTCTCCCTCTCTCTCCCTCACACACACACACACACACTTACTTGCTGGTCCTATTGGGAGCGCCGGGCCAGACTGGGGGGATCGCGCGCTTTCCGACGGCTCCCTGCTATCCCTGCAGCCTGTTCTGTCTCTCTCTCTCTCTCTCTCTCTCTCTCTCTCTCTCCTCTCTCTCTCCTCTTTGCTCTCGCAGCGCGCGCCCATACGATTCAGCTGTCCTCTTCTTCCGCGTGCGCTTTCTGGTGCCGCGCATGGTGGGCGCATACAGCAGTCCCTCCCTCTTCCTCTCTCGTACCCCGACGCGCTCGCTGCCTGCATGTCCTCGGCTGCCCTCCTCTCCCGGCCGGCCGGACAAAGCCCCTCTCTGTTTATCATTGGCTCTTGCAGCTCCGCCCGCTGCCCTCGACACTGCACTCCGCTCGCAATACAGTTTTATTCCCGAAATTCCCGGACGATGCATCTCTATACCACATTCACCGTAGTATTTTTTATTCTTTGTTCGTCGCACTGTCGTACTGCGATGGCCTCTCGCCCCGCCGCCTGCCCGCTCGCGTCCATGATGAATCCGCATCGACGCCAATACCCGATGTCCCACTTGGCAGCCGAGTGGTGAGGCCGGTGGGGACCGGCGGGGGCCTGGGGGGTGGGAGATGGTGGGGGATGTGGGGGGGAGGCCCGAGGGGACCGGAGGGGGCGCGAGGGGACCGGAGCATTATCAGGTTGTCTGTCTGCCGCCAGCTGCGCCCGCGCCAGTGTGTGCCCGCGCCCTAGGTGGAGGGAACCTGCCACAGCAGCATCATGTGTGTGACATCCGACATCCCTCCGTATGCGCGGCGTGACTGTCAAATGACGGTCACTCTCTCTCTCTCTCTCTCTCTCTCTCTCTCTCTCTCTCTCTCTCTCTCACGCACGTCGTGTATCGTCTCACGCCAAGACACACAGCTACTCGACATACTAGCGCTGCTACGCGACCAATTATAGAAACTCATGATATCGGTTTCTCTTGCTCCTTTTATGATATACCGCACGGATGTTGTGTGTGTGTGTGTGTGTGTGTACGATAACCGAACCTCGTAATAAATACAAGAAGGTTAAACGCTGTTCCTTCTTGTTTCCCCTTTGCGCGTTTCTCCCGCACGGATGTTGGTCCTTACGACTATGGCCCCCCACCCCACCGGTTATCCACCCCAATCGGTGGTATCTGCCCCCCCCCCCCCCCTCCTCTCCTCCTTCGCCCCCAACAACTCTGCCTCTCTCTTCTTCGCGAAACAAAAAGGAATATAAGCAGGCGGGCCGGGCCGATGTCTGACGCTGCGCGCGCGCTTTTATTTCCAAAACTTTTCTGCGAGCGAACAAACCGACTCTGCCGCGGCGGCGGCGGCGGCGCGCGTCCCCTAGAAAAAGGGGGGGCGCGGCCGCCGCGCCTCCTCCGGATAGAGTGGGCTTAGTGCGGACTGAATCCGCTAAGGATTCCACTTTACGCCGCGCGACTCCCGTTACGTTATTCATTCATGCCTCTTGCTTGGCGCGCTGTTAAACATTACATGCGGCCGTGGAGCGGCAAGCGGGGAGAGAGGGAGCGAGGTGCTGCGCGCGCAGTCTGCGAGGCGAGGGACGAGGACATAGAGAGAGAGAGAGAGAGAGAGAGAGAGAGAGAGAGAGAGAGAGAGAGAGAGAGCGGGAGACGGGTGGAGTGGGAGAAGGAAAACAATGCGCGAGTATCCGCGCCACAGCGAGCAGCGAGCGGCGAGCAGAGACACTACTCCTGGGAACCACGGCTGACACTTGCCCCCCCCCCCCTCCTCTCCCAGTGCGCAGTCCCGGAGGCGCGATTGCAGCCCCGATTCCGCACGTCCGGCTCGCCGACGGACCGGCTACACTCTGTCGGGCTGTCGTCAGCCCGCACATGCTCAAAGTCCGAGAGACAAAGTGAGAAGAAAAATAATGCGGTCACGATTCGGAGGAAACTATTCGGTGAAACGGACGGCGGTTCAGATTTGGTTTGCCAAAAAGTTTCCTTTGCGCTAAACTTTGGCGCACCGCCAGAGCAGAGTGTGCTTGACCCGGATCTAGGCGATCCGCGAGGGCGCCTGCTGGGAGTGACAGCTCGGGACGGCGAGGTGAAGACGGCGGCGCCGCAGCCGTGCGGGGCGGGCGGGGCGCGCGGGTGGAAGGGCGCGCCCGGCACAGCCGTGCGTGCAAACGCGAGTTTGAGCGTCGCGTCGCCGGGCCCTGCGCAACAACTTCCCGGCCGCCGGCTCACAAGTTGGCGGCGCGGTGCGTTTATCTCGGCCGTTTGTCACAAATACTCCTCCGGTTCTTCTTCTTCTTCTTCTTCTTCTTCTTCTTCTTCTTCTTCTTCTTCTTCTTCTTCTTCTTCTTCTTCTTCTTCTTCTTCTTCTTCTTCTTCTTCTTCTTCTTCTTCTTCTTCTTCTTCTTCTTCTTCTTCTTCTTCTTCTTCTTCTTCTTCTTCTTCTTCTTCTTCTTCTTCTTCTTCTTCTTCTTCTCAGCGCAGGCCGCGCGCGGCGCACGTGACGATAAGCGGGGCGGCGGCGGCGGCGGCGGCGGCGGCGGTGTGTAAAGCACGCTCACCAGCCGGGCGGTACGCCGCGAAACCAAACCCGGGGGAAGCCTTGGGGAACCTGCGCGGGGGGAGGGGGGGGCGGGAGGGCTCGGGTTGGTTCATTAGGCGCACACATCACCCCCTCCCCGCCGCGTGGTGCGTGTGTGACGCCCCCCTCGCCCTCCCCCACCACACATTCCTGCCACAGCCTAGACTAGCCGCGTTTCTCTTTTCACTTTGTACCGCCAGGCTAGAATTTACAGCACGACACCCGAAAAAAACAAGTAGCTCGTTTATGATACATTGTATACATTTGTATGGTGAGGCGCTTATCGCGTTAAAATATCGCAAAAAAATGAAAAGAAGAGCCCTAATATTAATTAATTTTGTCTATTTTTTTGCGGGGTTCTGTGCGGTGCGTACAGCTAAAGCCGTCGGACTGCGGCTCTCTTCGTTAACGCAAACCAGAAAGGGAGAGGGGCGGGGGTGGGGGCGGCGCATGCGGAAAACAAAACCGAGAGGAATTCCATTCGGCAAACTATTACGAGAGTCACGTTGTTGTCCCCGTTCCGTTCGCTCTCTGGCCGTGACGGATGGAGCGCGTTCCGTCAGCGGCAGTCACGCGCCCGCCACACGTCCGCCACGCGCCACAGCCGCCACAGCCACGCGCCAGCCAACGCGCCGAGTGTAATTGCTCTGGTTGCCAGCGAAGCAGCGCTCTGCTGTACACCCCGCGATTCGTAACGCGCGATGCGTCTTGCTGCAGGTAGTACAAGCTGCTCTCTGCTGGCGGCCGCTGCCGCACGGACCGGGCCGGGGCCCCCGCCGCGGCGACATGCGACGTGAGTGCCCCTTTGGTTCGGCGCGGGGATGCCGACATCTGTCGCAGTGCGCTGCAGGACGGACAGAGAGAGACAGACAGGGAGAGAGGCACACAGACAGAGAGACAGCTGCAGAGTGTGTGAGAGAGCAAGAGAGATAGAGAGAGAATGAGACAGAGAGAGAAAGAGAGAGAGAGAAGAGAGAGATTAAGGAAGAATGAGAATAAGAGCGAGAGAGAGCCCTTGCGTGTACCGTGCGTCGCAAATGCTCCGCCCCGGCAGCAGACATACCTTGTGGACGTACGCAACGGAACCGCCCGAAAAGGCGGGCAGCGTTTCAAGAATTCATACCACGAGGGGTAAGGGTCGTAGGAGCTCCGCTGCGCTGCTGCCGCGGCGCAAGGGCCTCGTACGGCCGATCAAAGAGTAACTGTGTCGGTTTTTTTTATCGTACTCGGACGACTACACTATTACAGAAAAACGACAAAATAATGACTAACATACGGCGGAGAGGCGACTGTGCACCGGCGCTGCTCCGTACGCCGCGGCTGTCCTCCCCGCGTGGGATTTGGTCTCGTTACGGGGGGTGAGGCTCCAGTCCCGCTAGAACAGCAGTTCCGCCCCGCGCGCCGCCGCGTGCCACCACGGCTCGGCCAGGCAGGCCGCGCCGGGGCACCTTCTTATGCCGCCATGAATTATTCACGTATTCAAACTAGAAATTAACAGTGCGAGGCCCGCGTTATGCAGATAGCGCCGCCCCCCCGCGGTCCGGCCGCGGATCAGCCATCACTATACTCGCATTGCCTCCCCGCCCGGCCCCGCCCGGACCACAACGACTGCCTTGGTGAGAGAAGTTTCGGGGCCGGCGCCGGGAGGCCGCGGGGGGCCGGACGCTCGCGGGGGGCGGATACCAACGGGCTGTTGGGCCGGCGGGGGCGTGGGGATACCACCACACCACGCGCAGTGAGGCCGGCCGGCGCGGCGCGGCCCGGCCACGCCGGCCACGCCAATGCCAAAGACAAGCAAACGCCGCGCCGTATCGGATTACCGTTAACCGCGGCGGGGTCTTGGGGCCCGCAGCAGACCAATAACCCCGCCTCTCCGACCCCAAGTAGACGGGGTCCGTCCGCGGCTGCCGCGGTTGCCCCCCCATCGGTTGGCCCTATCCTCGCCCCGCAGAGGCAGTGAGAGCCCGCGGTCTGTTGTTGGGGGATTGTTGTTTCCCGTGGTGGTATCCGGGTATCGGGCGGGTATTTTAATAAGTAGACGGCGCACTTACAAAGTTTGCCAAGGCCGGCCGATGCCTCGCGGCGGCACTACCCCCCCCCCCTCCCCCCGCCGCACGCGCCGCACGCCTCATCGGGCAGGTGCAGCGGCGGCGGCAGCGGCCGCGGCGCCTCGCCTGTGGCTGCGCAGCTGTGCAGCTGAGCATCTCGGCGCACTCCTCCATCCACGCCATCAGGCGTGCGCCGCTCAGCGCTAATCGCAGCGAGGGCGTTGCGGAACGGCTCGCGGCAGCATCTGAGGACCGCTTCTCCGCGCGCGGGTCGGCAAAATAATTTACCCGCAGCACCGTGTGAGCGGCGACTGCGGCTGCGGCGGCTGCGGCAGCCCTCACCTCTGGCAGCCTGCCGAGCCCACCGCGCGGCGCTGCGGCGGCGGCGGCGGGCCCTTGCTTATCACGATCTTGGCATCCGGCGCTGCCAGGAAGGGCCCCCGCCCGGCCGGCCTCTGGAGCAGCCTGCCACGCGGGACCCGGACCCGACTCTCCGCCCGAGCTGCCCTGGAGCAGCGTCAGCGGGCGGACTCCACTCGCGTCTCTCTGCATAGTGGCCTCCGGACTGGTCGGTCCGTGGATTGACGGAATCGATGATCGCGGCCCCTCCGACCGCCGCCTCGGCGACGGCTTTGAGAGGCAGCGCGCCCGCCCGACAAAGGGAATAACGCGAAAGCACCGCCGCCGCCGCCGCCGCGTCGCACCGAGTCATGAAAACGGCAGAGGAGGCGGTCAGGGGAACGGGGCTGCATGTTCTGTATATCATTCCCACGAGAGCAGCAAACATGCAGCAATGTCCGCGCGCCCGCTGCACTGAACAGGGAGGGCTGGAGAAAAAGAAAGGAAAATGACACAACGTGCACAATGTCGACTGGCTGCGTTTTGGATGCGATATGCGACACCGATGATGGCGCGGCGGCGGCGGTGTGTGTGTGTGCGTGTGTGTGGGTATGTGGCACATGGACGAGAGCTTTTTTTTAAATGCAATGCCGCCGCTGCTGGCACGCGGGGGCGACAGCTGCAGCAGCGACCCTCCATACGGCTGTGAAGCACCACCTGGAAGTGCTTATGCTGTGCGGTGTGCGGGCGACGTGTTACAGCGACCGCAGAGCGTTCCACAGCCGGCCAGCCAGCCAGGCAGCCAGCCAGCCAGCCAGTGAGCCAGCCAGCCAGCCAGCCAACCAGCCGCGGGGCCCGCGAGCACTAGACCGCCCCGCGCGGCACGGCAGCGGCTGCGGCGAGCGTGCGTGCCCGTGTCCTTCCAGCGGACGCAATATCTCCGCGGCAGTGCGGCGTGGCGAGCCGCTTCACGAGATTCCACGTCGCGCTCCGCTGAGCCCCGCCGAGCTCCGCTGAGCCACACCACGACAGCCCCGGCACCGGCCGCGCCTTGCGGGACACCCTCCTATATACCCCCACGCCCGGCACCCGTCCGACGCGCTGCCGCCGCCGCCGCTGACGGGCTGCCGTCGGTATTCGTGATGCGCGTGCGGCACCGCGTCGAGAATCTGTGATTTCGCCCGCAGCAGGCTGGTCCACAAGTGGCATCCCCCCGCCGAAACCTGTTCCCTCCCAGGGTGCGCCGCCGGGGCCGGTCGGCCGAACCGCAATGTATTTTTGTGTGTTTTCTTTTTGGAGTTGGTACCGCGTGTACACGCCGGGTCCAAAAGTGCGCGGTGGTTTTGTAAAAAATAAAACACGACAGCAGCAAATGGAAGTGGAAACTGTTGGGTGGATGAAGGCCGCGGCAGTGGCCGGCGCTGGGGCGGTGCGGGGCGCGGTGTTGACTCTGACGGCGGCGCTCCCAGGGCGGACGGGCGATACTGCGCTGCGACCGCAATCAGGTTGACCAACACAGGACACTTAATGAAGTTGGCAAGAACTTGGACGTGATCTGAGCGCGGGTCGCGGGGGATCGCTGTGCGCACCGTGACGCCGCTGCCCCGCCGCCCCGGGACGAACAACTCGTGTGCACCGCAACGCCGAGAGAGAGACACCCGACAACTTGATCAAAACTCGAGCCAGAACCGAGCCGCCTCCGTGCTTCACGTGTGGTTTTGTTTTTCGGGAGTGCCGCCAGCACCGGAGGACCGGAGGGGGTGTGTGGCTGCGCGCGTGCGGGCGGCGGGCCCCTATCTGCCTTCCTGTTCCCCCGGCGGCCGGCGGTATCTGCGGTGCCGGGGGCCCTGTGGGGCCCTGCGAAGCCCTGTCGAGCCCCGCCATTGTCTCTGGGCGCGCCCTTGAGGCACTACCCGCCGACGCTGCGTCCGCGAGTCGTGCTCAGAGTAGGAGGAGGAGAACCCAACGGCAGCGCCGGAGCGAAAAGTCACCACGCCGTACACCCTCACGGGATTCAATCGACCACATCTGTTGCTGCCAAATAGCCCCCCGAGCGCACGACGCCACGGCCGGAGAGAGGCCAAAGGCCGCAGCGGCGCCGGCCACCCAGATGAAATAATATCGCCGCGGCTGCGGGCTCGGCTTCGAGCTCCGCCCTCTGCGCGAGGGGGCTCGCGGTCCAAATCCCCATCGGCAGTCGCGTGTGATACGCCGGGGCCGTCTTCTGTCGGGGCCCTTATTTCGGGCCGTGCTGTGCCGCTACAAGTTTACTGTCATCTCGTAAGAGCCGAAAGGTTTACTATCAGCTCAGTCAGCGGGCGCCCCTCCAGTAATGAGCGCCGTTTCCGACCGTAGTCTCGCGCTGCCTGGCCGCCGCCGGCCCCTGTCAGCCTCTCTATCGAGCTCGTTTTACTGGCACTTAAAGTTAACGTCAGCTCTGTTCAATTCTTGCAGCGCGGGACTGGTGGGTCCTGGCGGGTCCTGGCGGGTCCTGGCGGGTGCCGGCGGGCCTTTGGCCGCCGTCCCAGCGCCGCTGCAGACGGTGCTGCTGCCCGGTTCTCCCTGGCGCATCCCCACCGGGACCGCCTTGGCTCGCGGCCCGCCGTCCGCCACGGACGCGGTGCACGGCCCGCCGTGTGCGACCAGCACCGCAGGCCACCGCCGCAGCAGGGCATTTGCGGAGCGTCGCCATGTCAGCTGCGTGGCCGTGTGGTCCGCCAGTTTAATGCGCCTCCTTCTGTTCGGGGTTGACTGCCCCTCCGAGTTTAGTGCGCCGTTCAGCGCTGTATTGGGCGTCGCCGGGGTTTGCCTGACACCGCACCGTGCTTGTGCTGGCCACGGGCCGCCGCGCAGCCGGCCAGATCTTCCCCGTGCCGAGAGTAAACATAACGGACACTGGCCGACAGCAGCTCTGGAGAGGCCGCTCAGAGTCGTACCGTGAGAGGTGTAGATTCACCACCAGCCGCGCGGGTGGGCGCTCCCCTTGACGGGCATCTTGAACACCGCCGCTGCCCGCGCGCGCGCGCGGCTCCGAAGTGGCTCAAGGGGGTGTGCGCGCCCAAGGCCCTCGGCCACCCGGCACCGCGGCCGGCCCGCGCCCCTTTTATGTAACCCGAGAAGATCCTCACGGCGCGGCAGCCGGAGGGGCGCTGACGGCCACGCGGCGGCCGGCGCCGTCAATACCCCCCCCCCCCCCCGCATGTCCCTGACGCGTGCCGAGAACGAGGAGGAAACGGGTGGGGGACACGGGGGGGGGGGGGGGGGGACGCGTGTTTAGAAATTATCCGCTGTGACCCCCCCCCCCCTATAACTCGGCAGGGGGCATGTCCTCCGTGTGAGTTTCTGCGCTGCTGACGCCCGGCGTCTGCAACTCTGTTGTAAGCGGCCACAAGTTATAATGGGGCCACCGCACGGTGACACGGCCACGTCCACAGAGCGGAGACGAGCCGATCGTGCACAGAGAAAGCATGCGGCGCCGAGAGCTTTGCGAACCGTGGCAACGATAATCATACCTGGCGGCCGATCGGGCCGGGATCATTAAATTATTAATTAAACGTTTGCGAGCGCGCCCTTGTTTAGCGCGGCTGCCACGGGCTGGAATGAAGAGGCGCAGCTGCAGCGCGGCGTAACGACTGGGTCAGCGAGGGCCGGCAGCGGCGAGCACGATTATACGATATGCGGGACCCCGGGGGGCGGCCGGGGGGAGGCCGGGGGGAGGCCGGGGGGAGGCCGGGGGAGGCCGGGGGGAGGCCGGGGGGAGGCCGGGGGGGGGAGGCCGGGGGAGGCCGGGGGGGCCGGGGGGAGGCCGGGGGAGGCCGGGGGAGGCCGGGGGGAGGCCGGGGGGAGGCCGGGGGGAGGCCGGGGGGAGGCCGGGGGGAGGCCGGGGGGGCGGGGGGAGGCCGGGGGAGGCCGGGGGGAGGCCGCGGCGCTGATGAGTATGGGGGCTCCACGGCAGCGTGCAGGCAGCGTGACGACCCGCCTGGAAAATCATGTGTGCTGCTGTTTATTCTGTAGCAAAATTAATTAAGTCCGTATTAGAAAGAAAATGCAAAAATAAAAAAAAAAGTTGCATGTACGAATAAATTACGAAGCAGGGATTTTCCGGTGAAGGCTGATCCGTGTCATTTCGTCGGTGGTCTTTTGAGGATTCGCGTCCGGATAGGGCGGGTATGCGGCGAGGCACGGCGGGCGGCGGCCCCCCGGCGGCCTGCTCCCCCCGACGACGACGACGGGCCCCGACAGCCGCGCGCTCGTGCGGATGTCGGACTAACAAGAGCGCGTCTCCCAGGACGCGCGGCATAACCAGGTCATTCTCTCTCTCCCTCGCAGGTGCCGAGAACTCATGAAAAATGCATGGCCCCGCTTCCCCGTCACTTTTTCTTTCATAGGAAACTGCTGAAAGAATGCGTCGTTATTAGGGAACGGTGGGCGAGCAAGGAGGCCCGCTGCCGCTGCGGCTGTAGCAAAGCACACACTTTGGCCTCGCTCGTGTGGCTGTCAGTAGGCCGCCGCTCCGCTGACCCCCGCTTCTTGTCACTCGCCCAGGCTTCTTTTTTTTTCGGTGTGCAGAGCGGGGCTACAAGTTATTTTTGTCCTGTGCTGTACCGGTGCCCGGACCACCAGCCTGCGCCGGCGCTGCCGCGAGAGGGTATCCGCGCGCTGTCCCGCGAAGGCGGCGGGGCCGTTTTTAATCCTTATATATATAGGCTCATAAAATCCTCAAGCTGATGGATGGAGGTAATACCGTATCGCCTCATATCGCGGCGGCCGGGAGCCCATCAATCGTTCCCCCGGCGCTGCCGAGAACACACGCGGAGCCGCGCGAAGGTCCCTCAGCCGACTTCTGACTTGCGGTCACGACAAACATTTCTCAACATCATCCACTTTCCCCGCAGACTTTCTAATTTATTTTTTTTTTGTCTGCGGATTGTTTTCCTCACCAAGTAAGAGGGACTCGACCCGCCACACAGCGCACCACACGTAAGGTGCCGCACGGCGCCGCGGAGCCGCCGCGCGTCAGCACGCCGACTCGCCACACTTTGGAGAGCATTTTGTATCTGTCCGCGCGGAGTGGTCCGGCGCCCCACCCGGCGACATCTCTCTCTCTCTCTCTCTCTCTCTCTCTCTCTCTCTCTCTCTGGCCTCCCTCCGTAAAGCCACGGCAAAAGAGAGATGGAAGCAGATAGGGGGCGGGAAATACGGGAAGGAAGAGAGAAAGATAGAGATAAAAGTAGGGTAGGGGGGCGAGTGCTCACGGTGACAGGGCCTGCCCCGCCGCCGCGTGCTCGTAGCTCACTGCAGGGAGGCGGCCGGGCCGAGTAGCGGGCCGCCTTGCATGGCCCGCCTCCGTCCGGACAAGGACCGCAACCAGGCCACCGAGCCGCCGCCTGCTCCGCTGCTGCTGGCACTGCCCCCTCCTATTGTTTCCGACTCACGAGCGCGTGTAAAAAGTGCCGCCGACTTTCGGGCCCATTTTACACAGAGAGAGAGAGAGAGAGACTCCATCCATGGGCGCGTTTGGCTGCATGCCCGCGCCTTGTTAACTCCCGCGACGATCTCAAGGCGGGGCGAAAGTGGTGCGCAGACGGCGACGCGGCGGGCCTCCCGCAGTCGCCGCACTGCCTTTTAATTGGCGCGATTACGCCTTCGTCCCGGGCCGCTTCCGGCGGGCGGCGCGGCGAGATGAGAAGGCACGCCGACTCCGTGCCAGGGAGGGAGAGAGTCGTGGCGGGGCGCGGCGGGGAGGCAATACCATGCAGAGGCCGGCCAAATGTCCTCGGGGATGAGGGGAGGGGAGGGGGGCTGGGCTTGTTGTGTGATCCTGTTGTTCCCTACATTGCTCTCCGGCCCCGACCCGACCGGACCAGACCACAGGTGCTCGCCGGCCGCCGTGTCGCCGTGTCGCCCAGGCACACCGCCCCCCCCCCCCCCCCCCCAAGTCCGCCTCAACTCACCCACCAATGGCCCGCGCAAATTCAATTTTATGACCGAGCCGAGGTTCCCTTCTTTTCCTTCTCCCTGCAAACGGCCGCGGCGCTCTGCCCCCGGCACGCCGTGCTCGCAGCGTCGTGTGTTTGAAGACCATTCCTTTTGGCGACGGCCGGCGGGCCGTGGACGCTGCGGGGGGCAGCCCGGCCACACGGCAGACACAAGACACAGAACCGGCCGGAAAACGAATTTGCTGGGTCGGCGGGAAGCTTGCGATCGCCGCTTGCCACTGGCGTCCCCCGGGGACGCCCCCGGGCGGGCGCAAGGCTTTGCCCCGCCGCCTGTCTGCGGCCCCGGGCAGCGGTCGGCCTGTCCCTGCGGTCCCTCAGGCCCCTCTGCCCCCTCACCCGATCGGCAGCGGGGCTTTATACCCTTTCACCGCCTTTCACCTAATCGGGCAACGTGTTGCCGGGGGCGGCGGGGGCCGGCGGGCAGCGCGCACCGTGTCCGCGTTTCATTCCATCAGCGCCGCCACCACCGTGCTTGGTAATCACGGCGTGGCGACCCCCCACATTGAGGCTGGCCTCGCAGCGGCGCCGGCCGAGGGGGGCGGAAGCAAATGACTCCTGGCCCTCGTCCTCCCGGGTGCCAGCGCCAGGTGAGGGTCCCCGACCCGCGTCACCGACAAGCCGCCCCCGCCATCCTCCGGGGCCGCTTGCCTGAGGGGCGGGGACCTCCAGCGTTCCCGCGGATTAGCATCGTCATGAAGCCCCCGCCTCCGCTCTTTCTCCCCACTCACCTCTCAATCTTCTAGCCAAACCCGCTCCTTCTTTACCTCCGCCGGCGCCCGAGCGGGTGGGAGGCGGGTGGGAG
The DNA here is from genome assembly GCA_026979955.1 of Megalurothrips usitatus. NCBI lineage: Eukaryota > Metazoa > Arthropoda > Insecta > Thysanoptera > Thripidae > Megalurothrips > Megalurothrips usitatus. Next base: position 10,168,512 of record CM049594.1, on the reverse strand, counting down.
GAGGGGGCGCCATAACCTCACGAATGACCTTCTTGTGCCAGTTTTACACCGGCTCCCTTCGTCCTGCTGACGCCTGCGGGTCCCGGCGGCGCGGCGGCGTCTTCCCTCCGGCTCCCCACCTACTGCCTCCTGCACAGCAAAGGGAACGAAAACAGTGTGCGCGCCGAACTGGAGAGCGCCGGAGGTGAGGAGGAGGAGGAGGAGGAGGAGGAGGAGGAGGAGGACGGTCGTGGATCACACGAGCACAACGGTGTGGCCGTGCGCGCCGCGGGGCGCAAGAAAACAGAAGGGAGACGGCGCGGTGTCTCCGGCAGTCGTCGTCGCACCTTGCGGCTCTCACGACAACGTACTTACAGTATACGCTCTGCCGGCTAATGACACTTGTTCGGGTAACTAAGTTTCCCCCGAGACATACGGCTCGCCTGTCGCTCATTCACTCAACTTGAGTGCACCCCGTTGCCCGCCCGCCTCGATTCGCCCGTACATCCCGGCTCGGCCCGTCTCTACGCCCCCCCGCTCGTCGCCTCATGACCCGCTCCCGCTCCCCTCATGTGTGCTGGAAGTCAGCGGCACGGCCCCCGCATTCCCATACACAGCCCGGAGTTGTGGACACAATCCGGGGTCGGCGAAGCGCGGAGCGCGGACCACATCCGCCTTCGCCAAACGTCCACAATGCAGCCATTTTTGACTTTCCGCGCGCGAAATTCGGGTCGCCGCTCCGGTCCGGTCTGGGCCGCGCGGCGGGCCCCGCACTGGACCCGTCGGGTGCGGGGGGCGCCCCGTTCCTGCCGCCGCCAGTCTAACTAAAAGTTAGTTTGCCCCGGGAGTGAGCCTTGGCCTCGGCCGCCCCGCAGGCAGAGGCCCGGCAGCGGCCCGGAGCTGCCCCGCTCCCCCAAGTCCATTTGCCGGGGCTGTCCTTGGTGCGGACGGATACCCGTGACGATGGCGTGGGCGGGGCCGGCGGGGCCGTCCGGTGCCTGCGGCTCCCGGCACCACTCTTGACGTACGTGTGTGTGTGTGTGTGTGTTTGCGGCGCAACATTGTTGTGCGCGCATGGCTTTGGACAGCGGCCGCCGCGGCCGCAAAATGTCCCGGTCGGTATTGTCCTCAAGTTTTGGCGCCGTGCCGCCGCGGACGGGCCGGACCGTGGGGCGTGACTGACGGCGGAAAAACACTTGAACCCACTTACACATTCGCGCGGCCCGTCATCGGCATCTTCAGGCCGGCCGCGCCACAACAGGCCGACCACCGACCGCCGCCGGCCCGCCAGCTCCGCATCCTGATCCAATATTGACCTGCCAGTGCCGGCCCCGGGCGGGTCCCTTCAATAGAACGTGCCGGAGTGGACGTCGCGGCGACTGGCCGGCCCCCCGGACCGGGCCCCGGACCGGCGCCGCCTCGCCTATCACGGTGCTGGCCGCTTCCGCAGTGCACTCAGGGATGGCGCCCCGAGACGGTTTCACGGCGTCCGAGTCCACTGCCCTGCACCCGCACCCGCTGTGCGGCCAGTAAACGCACGCTCCCCGCGCGCCGGGGACATGAGAGACCCCTCGGTCGAGTCCGGGAGAAGGAAGGAAAATAAGCCCACTAATCCAGCAAATAGTTTTATTTCTTTCATGTGCGAATTTATATCGCTATAACGTGGGGAATTGTGTGGTACAGTCGCGCATCAGCCTCAAAAGAAATAAACTGTTGGAGCCGCTCCGAGGGTGTGGTACGGCCTTGTCCAACGCGGTGCACCAGAGAGTGGCTGAATGGTCCCGTTGGAGGGCGCTCTTCCCTTTACCTGCCACGTAAACGGGTCGCCCGGAGAGGAACGCCAGGCGGGCCTGCACTGTCCTGCACCGCGTTCGACCGCCCGTCCCTCTTTATCTGCCCCCTCTCTCCCTCCGTCCTCCGGGGATAGAAAGCGAGAGCAAACTCGGGAGGGAGGGAAAGCTTACATTAGCCCATTAAAGTCGCTCCCAGCCCTTGGTGCGTGGCGGCGCGGAGGGGTGGAATGGTGGCTCCCTCGGTTTGCTCGCTGCCGTGTCGCACTTTCGTCGTTTGCGCAGCCATTTTTCCTCCTCCGACCGCCGCGCTGCCCCGCCAGTCCTTCCACCAGAACTTCAAAACCAAAATGGTTTTTGAGATATGTCTTGCTACAGAGAACCTGAGCGCGGTTGCTGTGCGGGCTGGGCTCACCGCTCGTTGTGGGCCACGCGCGCACCTTTCGCACCCTTTACAGCCCATCCGGCGCCGCATATTTCCACGGCCCACAGTTTTTCCCGCCCAGCCGTCCCACCTCCCCGCGCTATCAGCGTGTTCTTGTTTCTTTTATTTTTGCCCTGCCAAACTGGCCGCACTTTTCACAAGCCCCCGTCGCCGCCCCGGTGGGCCTTGAAAGTCCGCACCGCGGCACGGCAGGGCGGCCGCGGAGGCCGGGGAGGCGCGGGGTATCGCGCACCTCGACTCATTTCGTATGCGCGTCCCGCGGCCGTCGCATCTTTCTCGCCTGCCCTGGCGAAACTTTGCGTGGCGCCTCGGGGGTGCCCTTCCCCGGCCCCGCACCGGCAACGTAACGTTGGCAATCAGCTTGACGCATCGGCAGGCCGTGATACGGGGGACAAGCCAGGCGTCGTTATAAACACGCAGCAGAATCGCTATGGTCGGAGTGCGGCGCGCGACGGGTTTGTACCCGGCAGCAGCACTTGCCGGCGGCGGCCGTGTGGGGAGCGGCAGCATCCGCCAACAGTCGGCACACCGCAGCCGGCGGGGGGGGGGGCGCAGCGCTGGGGGCGTTGGGGGCGTTGTCCTGGCCGGCGCCTCCTGGCAGCCACACCGCAAACCCACGGCGCGAGTGTGGCCCAGACGGGCCCAGGGGGGCTAATGTGGTCAGATGTAAATTCTAATGGCGCAGGCACAATAGTTTGAGCCGCGGACGGAGTTGGCGCAAGACTTGCCCCCCATTCCCCCTCCAGCCTCCCCCTTGGCGGCGCGGCAAATGCTTGGCAACGCCAACAGCCCTACCCGAGGTTGACCCGCATCCAAGTCAAGCAAATAAAAGCACTGTAAACAAGGCGGCATTTGACCACAGCAAGAGGGACCAAATATGTTTTTAAAACACGCCAATGTTACTAGAACTGATACATCCCTCTCTGGCTGGAGAGATCCTCTTGGATCTCAACTTGCTTCTCATCCACAAACAGCGACCGCGAATGATACTCGCAGCGATCCGCCGGCTGCGCTGGACGAGGGTTCTGTATAAAAGTGCGGTCAGTAATGGTCAGTAAGGTTGGGAGCGCTGGCCTGCTGGCCGCTGGTCTGGCCTCTGGCCTGTTTCCGCCCGGTGGCGCCGCGCCATCTTGCCACTCCTCTCTCTCTCTATTTCTCTCTCTCTTTCTGCTCTCCCTGTGTTGCCACCACTCCGTGGTTCCTGGGTTTCCTCCGCTGTCACGATACGGGAGAACGTCTGCCCATTTCTCTTCTTCGTTTCAGCCTCAAAGTGAAAGGGGGAAAGTGTGCTGGGTGCTGGCTACGTGATTTGGGGTGAAACCATAGAATCGAACTACTCCCCTCCCCCCATCTCTCCTTTACTCACTCTCTGCACTCCTCCATCTGCTCTCGGAAACTGCTTCCGTGCCACGTTTTGGTTCTTTCCTTTACACAACCCTCCTCCCGCATTGAAATCGAAAATTTTCCAGGAATGATCTTTTAGCTACGCTGCGGATATAACCTAACCTAACCTATTGCGTGTGTGCGTCACACCCCGCAGCGGTGGTGGCGGGGCGACCACACGTCTCTTCCGCCTTTAGCCAGTAACTTTGAGTAATTCCTTTACCCTGACAAAATTTATGGGTATTGGCTAGAACGGCAGGCGCTGGGGCGTTCCTGGGCGCTGTCCCTGCTCGCCTCTTCTTCCCTTGCCTTTGGAGCCTCGTTCGGAGCTGTCCAACCGGGTAGACCGTGCGGTGTTGCTATAGCAGGAGGCTTGGGTGGGAGCGAGGCACACAGGTGTGTGTGTGCCCGCGAAGCAGATATACAGAGGGATAGAGGAAGGAAAAGGGGACAGAGAGAGGGAGAGAGAGAGCACGGGTGAGAGAAGGAGAGAGAATAGGTGCGGGGATGAGACCGGAATGGAAGAAGAATGTGAGGGCGACCTGGCAATAAGGTGACCCCCAAGACGAGGAATGGTGGGACTTGGTGTTTGTTTTCGCCCTGCGCTTCTCGGAGCGGTGAGAAAAAGAGGTAGAGAGAGACCTCGAGAAAAATTGGACACGTTTCTCCCCCTTTATGATCGCCAGCACCTTTAATGAAGGTGATTCAAGGTTTATTGAAAGAAAATGAACTTTCTTAGACGGCTTTACCCTCTGCCGACATCTCAACTGGCTTCGGAACTCCAAGGCCGATGCCCGCAGAAAATACTTCATTTCGCCTGTCTATGAGGCGTTCTTCTGAGCCAGACGCGGGCACCCTCACCACTCATCTACACCACAAAGTCTTTAAAAGCAACTAGTTCTGGCATCTTTTAAGAACGTACATTGTCAGTAAATTAACGTCAGCATGACGTTTGTTGCTGAAAAAAAAACAAGCTTGTCGTGCAATGTCACTCCAGCCTTTTCAAAACACACTCAAATATTTAGGTCCGTCCACCCTGTCCTGCGCCATGCATCACTGCGTGTCACCGCCTTTCTCTGGGGGCACAGTGGAGCTAATGACCGAGGCCCCTCTCACAGAGAAGGGGGCTAATCCGAGGGCTGAGGCCTTGGCCGAGGCTGCGCAGAGGGGTGGGGAGTGCCAGCAGGTGACTGTCAGGACTCTCGAGAAGCCCCCACTTTTTCCGAGCCCTGAGCAGCCGCCGCTTCCTCTTTTTTTCTTTCTCTCTTCATCCTGCAGTACCACTCATCTTCGTCTTACCGCTCCCCACCGTGTGCCGCCGCTCTTTCTCCGACATTGCCACTCTCTTTCGTCTGTCTTCCGATGGGTTGGGGAGGTGCGGGACATCCGGGGTCTCTTTGCGAGCTACTTTCCCATCTTTCAATCCAGCGAAAACATTTTTCTATCACATGCGAGAGGCGTCTCCTAGGAAAACCTTGTGTCTTGTTCGCGGTGGATTACAGCCGTTGCAGCCCGCGCGCCGGCATTTGCTGTCACTTCCAGCCTCACATGCACCCACCTGTCAGGCATATGATGAGGCACTGCTCTGCATTGCAAATGGGGGGAGGAGGAGCTCTCAGGATTTCGCAATAGAACCTCACGCACGGAAAAAAAAGATTAGTTGGCATAACGAATTTGTTTGTTGATTTTGGGACAATCACAAAATTTAGTTACGAAAACTTTTTTTTGCCAAATTTCGTTGGAGGAACTAATTTTTAGTTCCATTAGCAAAATTGAAAAAAAAAAAAACAGAAATTTCGCTGTGGAAACCGAGAATCGGTTGCCTTAACGAATGCTCAGTTCCCGTCACTGAATTTCGTTGTTGTCTCAAAATCAACAAATGAATTAGTTGTGCCCACTTATCATTTTTCTGCGTGCGGACCTCCCAGACCAGGAGGACAGGCGGCGGGCGCGGATGGGGCCTCAAACTGCCAGGCCTAGCGCACAACGGCCCGCTCTTAATGGGACCCGTTTGGTTTGTGATGAGGTAATGAGAGCCGTTGTCAGACTGAGGCAGGCTGTGCCGCGGCTGGCTGGGGCTGGCTGGGGCCGGCCGGGTGCGCCGTCGCTCTGAGCGAGGGAACGGTGCGGCTTGGGCCGATGCGATAGCGGACGCTAACGCGGCTGCCGGTAGTACCAGTTCCACTCCGGAGAGAGAGAGAGAAGGAGAGAGAGAGAGAGAGAGAGAGAGAGAGAGAGAGTGAGAGTGAGGCAGAGAGATAGAGAAGGGGGTGGTCCGCGAGATTGGACACACAGAACGCGCTCTGCTATTCAATCCTGAATCCCTCCCCCCCCCCCCCCCCCCCCCCCTTATGGATGGTATGCCTCCGCCCGGTTCCTAATTATCTCTCGCCAACCCCCCACCCCCACCCTCTTATTTACCCAGCCATCCATTACTGCAAGACAGTGAGGTGGATGTACAATGCAACTGGATTATACGAAAGTGTCGTCGTCCCCACCTGCCTTCCCGCGCTTGTCTAGCTGTGCGACAGGAGCGGCCGCTGAAATTAAACCGTGTCATATTTCTTCTAGTGGAAATTAAATGTTGAACTTTCCGTCTGCTGCTTTCTGCAGTACAGCTTTGTGGAGTACCCCCCCCCCCCCCCCCCCCGTGCACCCGCGCGGCACGCCGCGGCCGCCTCTTTTTGTGCGGAATTACTGGCATCAACAGGGACTTGTTGGCTTTGGCACCGCCTGCGCCGCGCTGCGGCCCGCGAGTTTTTGGAAAGTTTCACGAACGCTTCATGACCCGTGTTCCTGTTGTGTTTCAGGCGAGGCGCGCCGCCGCTTAGCTGCCATGGGACGGACGTCACGGAGATGAAGGCGCCGGCAGTCACTGCCGCGGTGAGTAGTCGAGACACTGAAAGGGCATTCGACCGAGGACCCTTGAGGGATTCGATCAAAATTCTCGAGTGATTCGATGAGAATTCTTGTGGGGTTCGATAAAAAAGTGTGGTTAAAATCGATAAAGATTCTTGTGAATCCAATTAAAATTCTTCTTGTAGTTTGTCAAAAATCATTTTTTTGAGGGGGGGGGGGGGGGGAAGAGTCAAAAATTACTTTGAAATTCAATAAAAAAAATCTTCTCCGATGCTGACCAAACGCGCATTAAAATGTGCGTGGACTCCCGCGAAACGTCGTTTACGAGCCCTCGCACCTCAGCCCGAACGCTTCCCCCGGGGTGCTCCCCGGGGTGGGGGCCGCAGACGCGGTAATATCTCGATGGTCGCCGGCGAGCTCTCCGCGGTAACGACCCGCGGCCCCCCGCAGCCCCCCGCGCAGTGACCACGTGACCGGGCCTGCAGATATTGCCGCGCGTTACTCACGGCTCGTCCGCAGCGGCGGCGCCACGGCTGCAGCACCAGGGAAGCCCGGCCAATCATTTGTCAGATCGTCCTTCTACCGGCCGCGGGCCGCCATCACGGCAGAGGAGCACGGTCCCCCCGGCATTGGAATGCGGACCGATGCTCCCCCATTATATGAAGGGACGCCCGGTTTCTCTCTCGGACCGCCCGCTTCCGCGCCGTGCCTCCCCGCCCCTGGCCGTGCCTCTTTGCATATTGGACCTTCACTCTGTCTTTTCTGGTCTCGCCGCTTCGCTCGCCGCTCCGGTCGCCGCCTCGCCCTATTCCCCCCGGTCCCCGGCCCGACGCCGCCAGCGCCGCCGCCGACGCCGACCCTCGTCCCGGGTGCATCCGCGTCGCCCGACGTTTGCCTCTCTCGCCGGCAACGACAACGGCTCCGATCGCGGCCGTCGGCAACAGGCGAGGGCGCGCAGGTTGGGGGCCGCGCCGCCGCCGCCCGAGGACCGCGATGTCATCACGGCCAGGGCGGTGGCTGGCGGCCACTGGCGGCGCGCGGGGAGGCGGGGGCGGGGCGTCATTGTCGCTGGAAATGGGGCGCAGCTCCACCGGGACAACAGCTAGGCGCCTGAGATTGTTGCCCTCCGCCTCTCCTCCCTCCTCTCCTCCTCCTCCTCCTCCTCCTCCTCCTCCTCCTCCCTTTCGCCCCCCGCGCTTTGATCGCTCGTTTCGTTTTTATCCGCAACTATCTTAGTGGGGAAGCGCTCTGCTATGGCAGCGCAAAAGCGGCCTCAATGTGAATTTGACGAGCGGAGGTTGTTTTTCTGAGGGGAGCGGTGGGGGCGGTGTATATACTTCCTTAGTAGCCGCTTAGTAGCCGCGCGTAACGGCCTGGTTAAGGCGAGCGCGAAAATTTCAGCGCTGTGATGACCGGAAATGCGGGCGTCCGCGGGGAGGGGTTGAGGAAGAGGGGGGGGGGGAGCTGACTAGCGGCGGCCGTCCCGTGCTGTAGCGGCCTGCTGGGCCGGCCGGGGGCCCCCCGACGCATCCATCTTCCTCATTACCCAACACGGCCCTCCACACCATTGTGTGCGCACGGAGCCCCCTCGACCTCCCCGGCGCCCCCCCGGGGGCCCCCCGGCCGCAGCGGGCGGGGCCGGCAGCCGCTGTGTCTACAGTACACGCGCCCGCTGTACACGCTGTCCGGTGCAATTGGCAGCTGTCCGGTGTGCGGGCGCCGCGGCGAGGGGCGAGCAGGCCGCGGTGGCGCGCGGCCCGCAAACCCTGCCGAGCCGAGGCCCCGAGGCCACCTGAAAGTCCCCGACCCACCCCCCGGCCGCTGCGGCCGCGCATCTCATTAAGGGCTGATGCCGTCCTGTGTGTGTGTGGCCGCCCGCGCAATGTCCGAGGACACGAGTCCTCGCGGCCTCACGGCCTTGTTTCCGAAGCACAATGGGGAGTGGCGCAGTGTTTGCCCAGAGGGGAGAGGCCGTCCGAAATCTCCACAAACATTAACTCCTCGTATTTGCCCAATAAATATCAATGCTGTTTTTGTTTTCTTTTTTGTAACAACGTCTAGTTTAGTTTTCCAATATTTCAGGCATGTCCTGTAAAAAAAAAAGTTTTCGAATGTTTGGGGAATAGCCGAAGCCCTGTACGGCCTCATCACCGTTGACAGACACTCTGCAGGGAGGCGGCCGCACCGAAACCGAATGATACGGCGGACGACAACGATCCGACTTGTCAAACGTCCGGGAAATCATCGGCAAAATGTCTGCCGCTCCGTTGCCCGTTTCATAATATGTCCGCGCGCGCCGCGGGTGCAACTGACAAAAAAGCTGAAGAATAGGACGAGGGAGCGAGAGGGGAGGGGGGGGGGGGAACGAGGCGCATCGTGTGTTGCGCACAAAAGTTTATATGGCTGTCAGCCGCAGCGTCGGGCACGGAATCGGCACGCTGCACGGCACGGCCCACGAGCCCGACAGGCTGATGTGATGCAGGGCCTGGGCGGGGCTAACCCCCTCTGGACGCCCTCCGAGGCCTCTCTCTCTCTCTCTCTCCCCTCTCTCTCTCTCTCTCTCTCTCTCTCTCTCTCTCCCTCTCTGGAACCCTCTCCGGGGCCCCCTTCCTCAAACTTGACCGCAGGCGGCGCCGGTTCCGTCCGGCGCCGCCGGCCGCCGCCACGACGCCATGCATGTGTCGCTGACTACACCCGCTGCTGCGTCTGATGGCGCACAACGCGTCGCCTGCCGCCAAGAGCCCCCTCCGTCCCGCTGTCTCCGGCAGCAGCGGGGCGGCCCCGCCGAGCCCCGCCGGCCGGACACGACGCACGTCTGCAGGGCGGCGGAGTTATCCAGCTCAGCTCGGGCGGCGGTATGGATTCCTGGGGCGCCGCCGCCGGCCAGGCCCCGCCGCTGCTGTGCTGACCTCGACGCCCTCGTGCGGTCTGATGGAGCCCCGCAACAGCCAGCCACAAGCAGCCGCCGCCCTGCCGCCGTGTAAGACACTCAGGACCGCCCGCCCGCCGCGGCGCGCCTGCGGTACGATGGGTTTATCGAGGTGCACATAGCATCGCATCGTTAGTCTCGCGGAGAATGCAGACCGCCGGCGGGGCTGCCCTGCTGGCGGCGGCGGCGGCGGGTCGGAATAGAGACCCTAGAGAGGCTATGAGTCTCTCTCTCTCTCTCTCTCTCTCTCTCTCTCTCTCTCTCTCTCTGACCTGCTCTGCGGCATACGGAGCTGACCGCCTCCAGCTGTTGTGGAGGCAGGTTATCTCGAAGCGGACACGGACGTCGCGTCGCGGCTAGACGCCGCCGCTCATGGCTAAGTGCTATCGATCGTGAAATGCACCGGGCGCGGGCGCCGAGCCGGGGCGCACTGGCGTTATCGGTGGCTGCGCGCGTCCTTATCCCGATACTGCAGGGGCGCAGCAGCCGCCGCGGAGGCGCCGGCTCGGTGCGCGCGTCCACTGGCCCGGCAAGTTTTAATCGAATTATGCACGACGGCGGCGCGTGGGGTCGCCAGAGAAAACGGCATCCACTCGGCGCGGATTCGGGTTATTCGACGCGGGGCGGGGGTTTCGTCCCGTCCCGCCCCGCCGCACCGTCCCGATGCAGCAGGGGTGTGATGGATACAGACGTAGCGGGCGGCGTGGCAGTGGGGTGTGCGACCCCCCGCCGTGCCCCCCCCCCCCCCCCCCCCCCCCCTCCTCCCCCCCCCCCCCCTGCCGCGCCATGCCCCTCCGGACTCATGCAATGCAGAGTGCGCGAGAAGGAGTTGGCTACGTCTTCTGGCGCCCCCGAGCAGAGCGGCGGATCCAGCCGCGAGGGGGGGGGGGGGGGGGGGAGGGTCGAGAGTGGGCGGACGACGGGGGATTTCGCGATTCACAAAACGTGTGTCGCCGCGAAGAAGATTCCAGAGGCTTTATCGGCATTTTATTTGGCAAAATGTGTGCGTGGGTAGAGCCTCCCCCCTGCGCACCCCTCGCCCGTTGGCACGTGTGTGTGTGTGTGCGCGCGCAGTGTTTGCACGGCGAGAATCGCGTTTGGGAAACAGCCAGGGATTCAATAAGCGCGAATGTAGTTGACTGAAGCCGTACATAAATACGGCACGCCGCGTACGGCGGCATCCCTGCCTGCTGCGCTCTCTCCCATACTCGCTCCGGTGAGCGGCAGAGATCGGCGGCCGGAGAGAGTAAGACTCTCAATTTGGCGTCCCGCCGTGCCGTCGGTGGCAGCGGTATTTGGTTTACCCCGTCGAACAGGGTGCCCCCGCGGGCCGCGGCGGCGGGCGCGAAGGGCTTATCGGATGACGCCGCGGCCGGCCCCGGCCCGCCCGCTGCCGGACGCCCATCACACCATCACGCACAGCGGACCGTTTCGCCGGTGGCGATTATCCGTGTACTGTAGCGCCGGGGTCGGGCGGGCTGACCGCGCCGCTTAGGGAGGAGGGGGGACGCGAGGGGTGGCCCGTGCTGCCCGGGCAAACGGCGCACGACTCACAATTTTCCGCGAAAGTGAAGAAGATTGGAATGATATTGGAAACAAAGCGCGGGAAGGGGCGTCGTCGTGGCGGCTGCGGCGGAGGGCAGTTAAGAAAGGCGGGGGCAGCCCCGCAGTTGTGCGGGATGAAAGACCTGCTGGAAATTAGGGCGGCTCTACAGAACACAGAGGGGAGGACGGAGTATAAAAGAATCATCGTTTCCGCACGCGCGCAGGCGCCGGGGCTGGTGAGGCCGGAGCCAGGCCAGCGGGAGAGGAGGGGAGGGGATGAGGAGGGGGGACTAAATTGGAAAGCCAAAGGGACCGCGCGACCACTGGGAAAACAACGTGTATGCCATTAGCCCTTCCTCCCCTGCACAGCACATTCTCATCGTGCAACAGCAGCGGCCTAATATCGGTGGCGCTCGGGCTGCACTTGACATACCTTTGATGCGGGGCCTCGGTGCGGTGATGGCGGCGCCTGACCTTCCATACCGTTAGCAGTATTTTACGTTCCGGTGCATCGCTTAGGTTATAAAAAATAATTCTTGTTTCTGCATTTTTTGGACGAGAAACATAACGGTCTGGTGTGTGGTTTTTTGCTGTTCGCAGGGTGGCGGTGGTGCCGGAGGCGCGGCCGGCGGCATGGCGACGCAGCAGTGACGCGGAGCAGCCCGGCCCCGCCGGCCCCGCCCCCCGCCCCGCCCCGCGACGCCCCACGATGGTCGCAGTGGTGCCCCCCGCGGCGCCCCCCGCGGCCTCGCGGAGGGCCCCCCGCGGGGCGAGGGCGGCGTCTGGCCGCGGGACGGGCGGCGCAGCAGCGGTGGTGGCGGCGGTCAGGGCCGCCGCTGGCGCTGCTGCTGCCTCCGCTGCTGCTGTGGGCGGCGTCGGTGCACGCGGCCGTGCAGGGCGCGGCGCACCGCGACCACGAGCTGCCCACGCACATCGGCGAGCACCTCATCAACGCGGACGCCGCGTCGTACCAGGACGCCATGGCAGATGACGTGGACATCCACGGCGAGGACGGCGTGAGCCGCTACTCGTCGTCCTCGTCGTCGAGCCTGGGCCGCGCGGGCTCGTCGTCGGCGGGGACGGGCCGGCGCAGCGGCATCCAGATCGGCACCAACGCGGGCGGCAGCTCGCGGGCCTCGGGCCGCGGCCAGAGCAGCATCAAGATCGGCACCAACACCACGTCGCTGCGCGGCAACGTGTCCCTCATCAACACGCCCAAGGGCACCAGCCTGGTGGGCGTCAAGCCCAACCGCACGCGCTACGAGACCACCTCGACGACCACCTCCACGACGTCCACGACCACCAGCACCACGTCGACGTCGACGACGACCACCACCACGCCGGCCCCACACGACGACGGCGACGACGTGCACGCCGACTACAACCGCCGGCCCAGCTACCCCCCAGGTGAGTGCCGCGAGGAGCGGGCCGCGCCTCACTGCTGGCGGCCAGCCGCCTTGAACCGCCCTCCCCGATGCCCGCAGGATCCGTGTGGGCCGAGGACGGCGGCAAGAAGCGGCTGCGCGTCGGCATCGTGCTGCCCTACAAGTCGTTCGGCGTGCGCGACTACACCAAGGCCCTGACGCTGGCCATCTCGGGCGTGCAGCGGTCCGGGGGCCGCGGCCGCAACCTGGTGCTGTCGCGCGGCTTCGACCTCCAGGGCCGCATCAGCATGATGCCGCTCACGCCCAGCCCCAAAGGTGAGCCCGGATAGCGGGGAGTGACTCCACGGGGATTCCGGCACACTTCAGCGTGAGCAGCGCCGCTGGCGCCCCCGCTCGTTAAGGGCCCCAGTGCATGCACGCCGCTCAGAGCCGGCCGCCCGGCGGCCCACGGCCTCCCCGCGTGAATTAATTATAGCTCGGTGCCGCCGTACGGGTCTGCGGGGACGCGCCGCCGCCGCCGCCGCCGCCGCACTCACTGCGCGCTAAATGGTGGCCTCGGCGGCGTCGCGGCGGCCCTTCCGAGTGCCACTTCCACTCGGCCTCACGCCCGCCCTACTTTGCCGCCTGCGGCCGCGGCTCCTTTGCTCGTTGTCCGCGTCACGGACCCCCCAGCAGCCGACACCGCTGAGTGGACGACCACTCAGTGGCGGGGCGGCGTCCTCGTAGGGCGGGCGCGCACGACCACAGCAGCGATGGCGCTACGTGGAAATAATGTGTACCCACGGATGTAAGGCTATCCGCCGCGGTCCTTCAGTGTTCTGCGGGAGGCGCAGCTCTCTGCCCCGCACAACCACCGGCCCTGGCGGCGCAGCGGCGCAGCCCGCGGCGCACCGCACCGGCGGCCCCGCACATTTATCACGTAAGAGGGCCCGGACCCGAGGCGCCTCCGGGGCCTCGGCGGCCGCGCCGGCCTCCGCCACGACCCCCGAGAGCCCGCTGCCAGGCGCGGCGGATGCCCCGAGGAATCACTGGCGGTATCTCCTTCCCTCTTCTTTTCCCGCCCCCCTCGCGCTCCCAGCAGCGCCACTCCCCCGCGCGTGCTCGCACACCCTTCTCCTTTGAATAACGAAATCCAGCCCGGCCGTCCAGGGATCGGGCACCACGTCGAGGATCCCCGCCCGCCCGGGCCTGGCGCCGGCCATTGTGCTGGTAAATGACTGGACGAGCCTTCCCCTCTCACGTCCAGGCTGCTCCGCGCCCCCGGCACTCCCCCAACCCTCCAGCCGGGGCCGTCCGTAAACCGGACTGTGCAAATAACAACAAAAATAGAATTTTCCTTTTGTTTTCTTCTCTTTCTTGAAACCCCAAAAGCTCCAGTGCTCCTCTCGATGATGTGTTATAAATTACCATTCGAATTACGAAGGGGTGGTAATTTCACCGGGAGGGGGAAAAAATGGTCCGCTCCGCGACGCGTGCGCGTCGGTGTAGCCAAGTTTTTATATTCACCGTGCCAACTTCGCGTGGGCAATGGAGAGTTAGTAGGTTCCGTGGGAGGGGGAGGAGTGGGGGCAGGAAGGATGTGCCGCCGCCAGCGGGAGTGAGTGCACTGGCCTGCCGCTGAGTGGGGCATACTCCCCCCCCCCCCCCACAAAAAGAGAATGTCAGTGGCCGTGGTAGATTTATGCGTCGTTCGCCCGCACCTTTACGGCCTTGTTTATTGGCTGTCCCTGTGCGGGCATCACGGGCGCCGCCATCCACTTTGTGCCCGTGCGTCTGGCAGCGGCGCGGCGCCCGGGCCTCCTCCTCCTCTACATGGGCGTGCCGTACGAGTGACAAGCGGGCCGCGGCGGCGGCACGGCGGCGGCACCCTGGGAGGTAGGCCCGCCCGCCGCGCGCCGCCGCGCCTGCGGTGCCTACCCCGCGGACCGCGGGCGTCTGCGTCACTGCGGCGCCGTTAAATGGGCGTGACCGGGCGGCACGTCCGCCGCGCTGTAGGGGCACGCGGCACGCGCGCGTCGCCGGCGCTTAAAACCGTACTGATGGCGGCTGCGTGACCGCGGCGCTCGGCACACGGCCACGCACGGCGCGGGGGCGCGCGCGTGCCCTGTTTAATTATTTGACAACGTGTACGCGCGTGGGAGTCGCGCGACGCTGCCGCCGAGGCGGCTGGCCGGACTGCGACTGGAGCAGCGTCGCTACCCCACGCCGCCAGCGCCTCCGCGCGCCGGGCGACACTCCCCTGCCGGCGCTGCTCGTGGTGCGGCCGGCCACCGCCAGGTGGCGCCCGCAGCCCGGCCGCCGTGGATGGGCGTGTCTGCTCCGCACGCGCCGCAGAGAGGCAGAGGGGCGGCGGCGGCGGCGGCAGTCGCCGGGGGGGCCTCGGTGTGACAGGACGACGCCCCGGACCGGCACGGCTCCGGCCTTCGCGGCGACCGCAGCCGGGGCGGCGCGGCGAGATGGGCCTCGCCCACCCCTGGCGGCTCTCCACACACCCCGCAGCGGATGGTGGACTCGTCGTTGCGTTGCAGGCGAGCGGCCCGTATCAGCGACCACTGTCACGTCCTCTGCCCGGTGCCAACGTGCCACACAAACACACACACACACACACACACGCGCGCGCGTGCGCGCGCGCGCTGTCGGGCCCCCGGGCGCCGCCGATATGCTGAAATATTTACCAGCAGCCGGACGCATAGAACGGCACCGGTCCTGCGGGAGGTCCTTGAGGCTGCACACACATATCAAGGCCCCCCACACGCGCGCTCCACTTCAGCTCACACACACACACACACACACACACACACACTCCAGGCCGCGCCCCGCACTGATGCCTGACAGTTGACGCGGCGGGCTGGCTCCCCCCCCCCCCTCTCACACCTTCGCCGCACAGGGACGCGACCGCGTGGAGCAACGCACTTCTGACCCACTCGGAATTCGGAGGGCGGCACACAGAAGGGGTTCGCGAGAATCGCGACCGCGCGCCCCGCGTTGTGACGCTGACTCCGAGCCGCGCGCCGCGAAAGGCCTCGGGCCGCACCGAAATACCGCTTGCTATAGTTGACCTCATTTAGCGCGTCGCGACGCCGAAAGCGCGTCGCCAGGGCCTGGGGGGTGGGGCGCAAGAAGGCGAGGCAGCAGCCGGTGGCGTCGTGCCCGGCAAGGGCCTCGGCCGGGCCTGGCCGGGGGCCGGGAGGCCGAGTGTAGTATGTCAACTCGTTTTTGCAGCTTATCTTGCTGCCTGCAGCCGATCCCGGAGACGACCGGACGCCAGACCGCCGCAAGTCGCCGGGGGTGTGCCCAGGCTTACGGCGGGCGGGTGGGGGTCCTTCGGGGGTCCTTCGTGGGGGCCTTCGGACAACACAGCCTGTTGACCCGCTGCAGCATAACTTTACGCGCGGCGCGGGGGGAGATGCCAAGATTGTGGGTGGTGGCGGCGGTAGGGGCGGAGGCAGTACATACAGCGCGCCGCCGGCCACGCCGCCGCGCTCCGCTGGACGCCCCCGCAGACGCGCGGCTCAAAAGAATATCTGGATAAACGCGGGGCGCGTTGGCTGGGCTGCCGCCCCACCCCCACCATCTCCTCCGCCAAGACCGGCGGCGTGGCTCTCTGGCAGGGCAAGAAGCCGGAGGTAACGACTTTACCATGTAGCAACGCGGCAGCGCACAAGAACGGCAAATAATTGTTCGCCCGTGATTCCTCTGCCCCCTCTATCCTCCTCCTACTCAAGCAGCCCTACCGCCCCACACCCCCCTCTCCTCCCTCCCCACTCTTCCCCTCTCTTTGTGTGCCATATAACTCCAAGGCCCGCTGTAATGTGGTGAAACGTGTGTGTATGACTCGGTAGGATTTTCGCTTTGTCTGTCCCCCCTCCTCTCTCTATCTCCCTCCCTCTCCATCTCCGCCTCTCCACTCTCCTCTCGGCTTGTGCACCCTCGCACACACACCTTTGGCGGGGACCCCCTCCCTCCCCCTTTCCATTTCTCTCTTTCGCCGCCCCGCCCCGCTGTTCTCCATGCCGCCACCCCTGCTCCCCCTTCCCCGCCGCCGTCATGAGTTTGAGTTTAATTTCTTTTCCCCCGTTTCTAATTTGCCTCCCGTTCCGGGCGCAGCCCCGCGGCTCCCGCCGCCCGTCCGTCGGCGGCCTCAGCCGCGGCGGCCGGAGGCGGAGTGTTTGTGGATCCGACTGCCGTTCAACGTGCGCGTGCGCGGCGCGTGGCGCACCGCGTGCCGAACGTGATTGCAAAACAACGCGACGAGTTTTTATACCGCCATCACGGGAACACGGACTGCCTGTCCGGCCGCGGCACTCGCAGTGCAAAATAGGTATGCGCTTCTTTGCTGGTCTGTCGTGCATCCCTGACGGGGGCGGCTCGGGGGGGCGGCGCCCATCACGAAAGGTCCCGGGAAGCACCGCCGCCACCGGGCTGCCGAGGCCGTCGGGCGGCGTCCGACGGCTGCTGCCCCCCGCGCGCTGCTGCGCGCTGCGTCACACGCACTTTTCTCTCCGCTCGCGCCTCCCAATTTCCTCCTCCGGCCCGGTCCACAACCGCCCCCCCCCTTCCCCATCAACGCAGCCGCCGAACCCCGCGCTGCAAACCCCCAGCACCCGCCACCCACCCCCTCTGCTGTCACCCTTGCCCCCACGCCCCCAACCCCCCGAACTCATCTCCGATTCGCTCTGCCCACCGCACGCGCACGGCGCTCACATCCCATTTCCCTCCTGTACACCTATGCCACGCCGCGCACGGGGGGATGAAGAAAAAAGGGGGTCGGGCGAGGGCGCGGCCGGCGCGTTTCGGCCGGGGAGAAAGGGTCGGATCGGGTCAACGGCGGCGGCGTGTGTCCGAAGGTCGTCCGCTCCGAAATCAAGGCCAATATCAGTATCGCCGCCGACGGCGATCCACGGCGCCGCCCATGGAGCAGCGCGAACAGCGCCAGACATTCCTTTTGTTGCTGTGATGGCCCGCCGTTAGCTGCCGTGGGGCTGATGCGTTGCCCTCTCTCTCTCTCTCTCTCTCTCTCTCTCTCTCTCTCTCTCTCCTCCCTCTCCTCCCTCCCTCTCTCTTCCCCCCTTCCCCCCGGCCATCCCTTTGCGCCCCCCCCAAAACTTTCAGCGCCCCGTTGCTGCTGCTGCTGCCCCCGGCGGTGTCCGGTGCGCCCGCGCCCCGGGGACCGGAGGTACGGCGTCCCGGCGGCGGCCCTCGCAGGCCCTGGAGATGCCCTCGGAGAAGCGGCTGGAGAGGCGGCGGCTTGGAGGTCAGAGGTCGGTGGTGTGCGCGCGCGGCCGTCCCTTCACAGTATCGGTCTTTCGCGGCCTCGCGCTGCTAAGTGACCCGCTACAGCAGGGCGCACGGAGGACGTTATGCCTCTCCCCCCCACTCCTCCCCCCCCCCTCACCCGTAGGGGGCATCTGTTTGCCGACCCCCCCGCCGCTATGCATCGTCCTCTTCTTTTGTCCCCTCGGCAAATAATTTTTTTTTATCCATTCCTTTTTTTTTGTGTTTGGCGCCGGGGGAAGGGGACGGGAGCGGGGATGCAGGGCGGCGCGGCGCTCGAGGTTTTTGGGTCGCGTCCAGAGGCGAAACTCAACCCGCTCTTCCCACCCCGCCGCCCCGGCGCCCCCCGCACAACTGCCGCACGCGGCCGCGCTGGCCCTGCCCCCATACGTGACACAACGTGCGTGTGCAAGGGGGGGGGGGGGGCGGTGTGAGGAGACGGGAGCGAGGGGCCGCGTCCGCACACACACACACACACACGCCGCCGCCGCCCGCGTAACGCTGTCTCCATTATGGGGGCCTCTTCTTTCTGTATAGCCCCTATGAATACACGCCGAGGAAAACAATTTTATTTTAATTTTTTTTTTGGTAATCCTTTCCGTAGATGCGCGCCCTCACGCCGTGCCGCACGGCGATGCCTCGACGTTCACTCGTGTCGCAGATGTGCGCTCTGCGAGGCGGAAGAGGTGTTCCCGATGCCGCCGGGGGGGGGGGGGGGGGGGGGGCTTCTCCGTGTATTGGGGCCCGCATTCGTGGCAGCCGATGGGGGGGGGGGCTCACCCCTCCCTCCCTCTCACCTACGTAGCCCCGCGCCATCGGCAGCGCCAGGAAGCTCTGCTCGGAGTGGAGTTGGTCACTCGCCTCCCTGATTGCAGTTTATATTCCGCGGAGGCGGCGGCTGCGGGGGGCGGCCGGGGCGGGCGAGGTTCCCCGAGGCGGGCCCCGAGGCTGCGGAGCGCTGCCGGAGGCGTGGCGCCGCGGCCCTCGCGCGGCCCCAGCCCTCTGCACTCCACAAACTTTTTGGCGTCGTGCCGCCTGCCCGTCCACCGAGCCCCTGGCGCACACTCGCGGAAATAGAATCAAATCGACCCGAATAATACCAATACGACTGAAACCCATACCGACAAAGTTCTTCTACTGTTGTTGTTGTTGTTGTTGTTGTGGACTTCACCCATCCTGCGCACACTTTCCCTTCTTTGACAGAGCCGCGCTGCCGTCGGACACAATTCGTGCGGAATATTTTGGGCTCCGCCCCTAGCATCGCACTCACGGGGGGCCGCGTTGGGCAGCCGCGGCCGCGGAGCTCGCGTGCGCGCTGCAGCGGGTTGCAGCTGCCCCGTACGGCGGGGTCCTGGTCCCGGCCCCGGCACTCCCCGGTAGCAGGGCGCCGCGGTACGCGCCGCTACGCGCCGCGCCTCGCACCACCCCTCCTGTGTTTGAGTTTTGCAAACTTTGCGACCGATGTCACCCGAGCGTCGACGCGTCGCGGTGGTCCGCCCCTGGCCGCCTCTGGCTGCTGCTGCCGCTGGGTGACTGTGACTCCCGCTGGCTTCCACTATGGCTTACCGCCCCCTGCTGTGCTGCTGTGGGCACGAGACTCGTTGTGCGGCTGCCCAGCACGTTTGGAATATGCACTCGTACCGAGAGAAAAAAAAACAACATAATCCTGCAATAAAACGGATACGGCTCTGTACAGAAAAGGATCAAAAACTACTGCGAAGCGCTACTGCAGCAGCGGAGCCGCGCGGCGGGCAACCCAGCCGGTGCGGCTCCCTACGGCGGCATGCGGCCCACGGCGGCCCACAGCGGCGGCCCGGTCTGTCAAGCTTCTTCTCCAGGAAGTGTCACTCCTTTGTGGCGCCGCCGACCAAGCGGTGCGCGCCGCCCGGGAACCGCGAACGGCGGCGCCGCGCCGAGATTAAAACTTGTCATCCTTCTGCGGCGCCCCACGACGGCCGCCCCGCAGAGGCCCCACAGAGGAGCTCCCACCCCCTTCCCTCCCTGCCTCCCCGCCTCCCGTCACCACGTTTTTCGCCTGGGCTGGCCCTGTTTTCTGCACTGGGGACCCTGCCTTCCGGAAGGGAGGGTGTCCCCTCCTCTCCTTCTCCCCCCCCCTCTCATCCCCCGGGAGCACGACCGGCCACGCCGCCCTGTGTGTGTGTGTGTGTGTGCGTGTGTGTGCCGTGCCTAAAGCCCGTATTCAACCCCTTTAATCTCGCAACCCTTCCCTTCTCTTATCCACGGCTGTTTTTCACGCGTCCAGTCTGTGTCGTCCTTGACTCCGCAGCCGGACCGGTGCCACTGGTCCCGGTCCGGACTTCCGCACCGAGGATCCCGGAGCCCCAGAGGGGGCCCGCTGGAGGCCCGCTGGAGGCCCGCTGGAGGCCCGCTGGAGGCCCCGTAGCCAGCCGTATACAGGAGCCGAGGCCTGGTTACCCTAGTTTCGCTACGGTTTCGTCTCTGCCGGGAAAAAAAATCATTTTCTTGTCTGTCATACCATCATTGCGCTTGCGCGCAATATAATATTCCCTTTCCGTCCCGATGGTATGTGTGATTCTGATACGATTCCTGCAACATTTTGAGTCATATCTGCCGCCGCTCGCCTCGCAGCCCGCCGCCCCCCCCCCCTTTCCCCCCCAACGAATCGCCCATTTCCCCCCCCCCCCCGCGGCTAATATGTGCACAACGAATGATGTCGACGTATCTGTAACGAGGCGCGGGCTCTCTGCGCGACGCGATGCGACGCGCTGCGCTGCGGCGCCATGCCAATGCTTTTGCCCGACTGGCGCCCCGCTTTATCGGCCATTTTCATTTCCGGCGCGTTTTCACATTTTCATTCCCCTCCCCGCTTTCACGTCTCCTTCGATCTGTCATCATTCCGGGCGGCGGCCGGCCCAATAAAGCGGCCTCTTTAATGACCGAACGCGCGCGCGCGCGCGAGAGAGAGAGAGAGAGAGGAAAGCGAGAGAGAGAGGGGGAGGGAGAGAGACAGGCAGAGAGTAAGCGGATAAAGGGTTACGAAGAGGAGGGAAAAATATGAATGCTATCGGCCGGCAGCGTTTAGCGCGTGCCGAAAGGAACAGCGGACGCCAGAGAGGAAGTGAGTGGGGAGGCGCGATTTCGAATGCCGAACCATTATCGGGCGCGCTCCCAGCGTGTGGGTAACAGAGAAAAAAGAATATTGTTAGCGGCACGCAGCGCGAATTCCCCGGCCCGCGGGTGGTGGGGGAGGGAGCGTTCTGAAGCGGGAGTGGAAAAGAATGAAATGTATGCGGGATACGGTGTGTCGCCCTCCGATCAGGAGCTATTCCCCCGTTTCCCGTACGATTTTCCGGCCCTTCCGGCCTCGTGCTAGACGCACTCCCCGGGCTGGCAGTCGAGGCCCGCGGATCCCACAACCCCACGGTTCGAGCCCCGAGGAGCGCGAGGCGGTGGCCGCCTGCGAGGAGACTGCCATTACTTAAGCACGTTATCTACACTTCGAGGCGGTGGGCCACACAGCGTCGTGCCAGCGATCCCGCAATATGTTATTGCGCGCGTCGACAACTGCCGAAAAGTAACTAAATAAAAATTCCGGAACGTCCGAGCAAAATATAAATGTACATTCGGTGTACGGAGAGTGAAAGCGAGTGTGGTGTGGCCGCACTGTGCCCGGGTCGGTGGGTCGGGGGCACCGCACCGCAACACGCAGCGACCGACGGCCCACCCCGCTGCTGCGTCTCTCGCCTCACACCGCCGCACTGCTCGGGGGGGTCGTTGCCACCGGCCACACACACACGCACACACACACACACACACACACACGGAGACGCTTAGCCCCCAGACGACGGGTACTCCGGGGGGTGCCGTCGTGCCGCCCACTGTTGGCCGCCCGTTGGCCTTCCGCTGGCCTCCCGCTGGCCTCCCGCCGCGTTGGCCGCCCGTTGGCCTCCCGTTGGCCCCCCGCTGGCCGCCCCGCACTCCGCGCCGCCGCCGCCGCCCACGCAGCAGCAGCAGCTCCTCCTCCCCGGGGAGCACAACTGGACAGACCGCGGCCCAAATTAATTCCTTCCCCCGGAGACGGGGAGAAGTTGATTCTCGTCCTCGATTCATATTTCTGCGCGGCGCGGCCCTCGCCTCCGGCGGCGCCGGGACTCGCCCTCGTAATTAAGCCGCGGCACGGTTCCGTTTTTCCGTACGGTCTGCGCCGCCGCCGCTCGCACAGTTCCGTCCGCGCGGCCCGGCAGCCCGGCAGCGCCGCGACGCGGCGACGGCCGTGGCCGTGTCGCCGGGCTGCACCCACGTCGCCGCCCCCAGGAGAGTGACGTCAGCGCTGGCCCGTGATGACAGGAGTACAGCAGCGGCTGCTTTGTCAGAGTGAGGAAGAGGGAGCGAAAGAGAGAGCGTAAGAGAGAGAGAAACGGACAGAGGGTGGCGGAGAGAGAGAGAGAGAGAGAGAGAGAGAGAGAGAGAGAGAGCGGGGGTGGAACGAGCTCATTCGGATTTCCAAGTCAGATAGAGCGCGCGCCTGTTGGAGTGGCGCCGCGGTCCCTGCTCGAGCTCATGAGGCACCGCTGGCTGGCTGGGGGCGGCCTGTCGGGCGGCGGCGCGGGGGACAATGCTGTTGGGTGCAAGGCCGCGCCCGGATTAGACCGTCCGCCTGCGCAGTCCGGGGCCCCACCGCGCCCGTGCCCGGCCTGAGCCGGCGTCTGGGCGCGCTGCTATCACACGCTCGCCACGCAAGCTGCGCTGCTGTGCGCCCGCTCTGCGGGGGGGCCGGCAGTAAAGCAGTGGCGACAAACGGCGACGCGCCGTCATCGGATCGCAGCGCGCCGCCCCGGCCGCCCCCCCCCCCCCCCCCGCCCCGCGCGCCCCGCTTTGTTAGCCGGCTCGCTCGGCTCATTTCAAAGCCAAATCTCCCGGCCGGCGGCCGGCGGTGGGCTCCACATGGATGCTGCCGCGCATCGGCGTCTCGCGTGCGGACTTGACTCGGTCATTAGCATCTCGCTTACTACAGTGCCGAAGAGGGGTTAATGAGCGACTCTCTCTCTCTTTTTCTCTCTCTCTCTCTCTCTCTCTCTCTGCTCGCACCGTGTTCGTCGACGTCTCCAAAAGCAGCGCTGTAAGGAGGCGGGGCTGAACACGCACAGAACGTGCACCCGAGATGCCCCCCCCCCGCCCCCCGCAGCGCCGCGCGCGCCTCCTGTGATGCCGTGTAATGCGGGGGACAGAAGGCCGCACCGCTGTCGCCGTTGTGGAGTTCTGTCGGGGGGTGAGGCCTCGGCCTGGTGGCGCCTGGCCGGGACAGAGGTCGGGCGCTCGCACTGATGACCCGCCAGGCCGCTAGGCCCTCCTCCCCGGCCGAGGCCGAGGCCCGCCGAGACCGCTCCGGCCGACCGCGCGAGCCAAGGCCGCAGCCCGGCCCAGTCCCAGGCCGCAGAGGCCCACGGCCTCTGCTCCGCGCGGCCCGGCCTCACCACGCACTGATACTGGCCCGGGCGGGGTCCTTGAGGAAGTCCGCCGAGGCCGGGGGAGGGGCCGAGGCGTCGGCCGGCGCACAAGTTGGTCCCGGATGAAGACGCCCCGGGGCCGAGTCCCCGCTCGCCTCATGCCGCCGCCCCTGCTGCTGCGTCCTCTTATTTTGTTGGCTGGACACATTTTCTGCGACTGCTCCTCGCCACGCATGTCGGCCGTCCCGTCGACCCGGCGTCGGCCGGACTTAATATTGCGGAGTCTGCACAAAAGGAACGCTTGTTAGACAACAAACCCAAAAGGCAGAAATAATACAGGAGTTTTATAAAATAGAACAATTGAAGGGGTTCACTTAGGGCAGGGGTGTACGTTTTGGCATGTAGCGAACTTGCTGTGTGTGTACACACCAAAGACTTGTCCAACACCGGGGCGACACAACTCGGGTGTTTTGCTGCGTGAAAGCGAGTGAATGGCAACGGCATGCAAATTTATGTACGGAGGGCCGCCTAGTTTGCGGTGCCACCCCGACGCGCCCGAGCCCGCCATACCTGCGCACTGGCAGGGCGGCCCGTGCAAACCGAGCAAGCAAGCAAGACCCTCCCCTTGGCCTCTCCTTCAACTCGCACCTAACCGCAGTCCGGTACCCGCGCCGACCAGCGGCGTGTTGCGGCCGAACCCGGAGCGGCGAACCCTGCCGGCGTGCCGGGCCGCAGCAGAGCGCCTGGAGGGTAGGCCGGCCCCGGGCCGTGCGTGCACGCGTGTCGTGCGGGCTGGCCTACCCCGGCGGCCGCAGGCGCCATGCTCGGCGCCACGGCCGCGCCGCCGGGGTCCATACGGTCCAGTCAGCGCCCCCCCCCCCCCCCCCCCGCAGGACGCGGCCGCGCCCGTCCATCTTGCACCAGTGATCGCGGCCTTCAGGAATCCGGGGCCGAGCCAAGCCGCGCGGAGAGCGTACGTCATCAACCCCTGCCCCACCTCACATTACAGCAGCACCGCGTCAGTCTCATCCCATTTCACCCCTCTCCCCGTCTCTCTCTGTCTCTCGGTCTCCGCCCTCCTCTCTCGCACTCCCTCCGCGTGTCCATCAGTGGGATGTATTCGACCTTTCGCTCGCTCGCACTCTGCGCCCCCCGCTTTTCTTCCTTCCTTTTTCCAGCCCTTCGCCCCCCCCCCCCCCCCCCCCCCCCGCCAGCAGCGCTGGCAAGGCTCGCCAAGGGTCGGGGGGCGGATCGCTTTTGGAGAGAGCCGGCTGCCCTATTAGTGTCTCCTTGGCGAGGCCCCGCAGCCCCCGCCGACCCGCGCCGACCCCCCACAGCCCCCCCAACAGCCTTCTCAGATCCGTGTTGTTGGGGACGACCGCTGGTGAACCGACCGCTAAAACCCGGCGGCCCGCAGTTGTCGACTCTCACTGAAACAACCCCCCCCCCCGGACGCCGTCTCATCCGGACACGGCCCTATTCTGCTTTTCTCTATGCCGTATCTAAGAACATCTTTATTCTGGTCTTGTTTTCGCTTTTCACTTTCTGCACCTCGTCTTTTTTTCCCATTTCGTAACCCGCTTATCCCGGGGCCCTTGCAGGTTGGATTCGGGTGGGATGGGCGGCCCCTGTCGGCTCCCATCGACCTCCGTCGGGATTTGTGTCTCTTCCTCGGAGGACCGCAGGCCCCGCAGGCCCCACAGGCCCCGCAGGCCGGCCAAGACGACACGCGCCGGCCACGGCCCCGACACACGCGGCCACGCCCCGACGCGCCCACACGCCTGACGGCATTAGACGGGGGCTCGCAGCCGAGTGCAGCCGCGACACAACAGGCACCGGGTCAACGGATCAAGTGGGGGGAAGGTGGCGCGGGTCCCCGCCGAGCCCCCGCCGCCGCGGACCCCGTCCCCGTCGGCCTGGACCCGCGCGGCCTCCGTGCCGCTGCAGCAGCTGGGGCGCGTTGCCTCCGCCTGAAGCCGCCGCCGCCGCCGCAGCCTCCGCCGCCGCCGCCGCCCCGGACAACGTGTTGGTCTCCATGGCAACGCGAGGCCGTTGGAGTGTGCGCAGATCTTCACTCCCCCGTCCGCGGCAGCAGCAGCGGCAGCAGTGGCACCGGAGCCCCCCCAGGCCCAGCTCACTCAGAGTGCGCCGAGCGCGAGCCAAGGCACGAGCCGAGCGGCGCCGCGCCCCCGACGCCGAGCCGCGCGCCGAGCCGACCCACCCGACCGAGCCGAGCCCGAAGCATCCGCGTGGCGCGCCGCTCCGAACCGCCGCGCCGTGCCGGACGGGGCGAGGCCCAGCGCCGAGTAGAGAGGGGCGGTGCCGCCGTGCCGACCACCCCCCTGCCCAACCCTTCGGTTAGGACTCGTGGGGACCAAATTTATTTTCTCTTTTTTTTTCTGTGAGTGTGTCAGCCTGTCTGTCCTACTTTTGTTGTGCCGTGGCGCGTGCCGGAGCGCGCGTGCCGTGTGCAGTGTGGGATGTGCCGGATGTGCTAAACGCTCCTCGGCCACTCCAGCCCCTGGTAGCGGCGTGGAGCCCCGCCGGGCACCGCCCTGCCTCCACACCACCACCACCACCACCACCACCACCACCACCGCCACCGTCACCATACCACCACCACCGCCACCACCGCCATGCCCCGCGCAGCCAGATCCTTGTGAATTATGAATTCAATGTGACGTGTGCGCGCGGCACTGAGCGTTCACACCTCCCACAGGATGGCCAGTGATTGATGGTCCAATATTCATTGGCCGCGGGCCGCTCGCGTACCGACAGTGGCCGGGCGGACGTGTTTCGGAGCGCCGCGCGGTACGGGCCCCGGTCCGGTGGAGCGCCGGCCAGCCCCCCCAAACAGTGTCGGTATAAACTCAAGGTCGGAACGGACCTTTTCCTGCTGTTTTATTTTTTTTTCTGTTAAACCCTAAAGTTTTTTTTTCTATGCCGCTCGTGTTGGGCGCGCTGAGTCGTCTTGCAATTAAAGTGCTGACGTTCGGAAACCATTTTGTGTCACCCTCCTGTGCCTGTGTATTTTCTTTCAAGAAGGGATGAGAGAGAAAATTTATTCTGCTGTGTGAGTGTGTGAGAGGGAGAGAGAGAGAGAGAGGGGGGGGGGAGAGAGGGGGACTCGATCAGGAACTTCTCTGACAAGGCCTCACAAGTTTTAGGTGAATTTGCAAAGACTGCGCGTCGAAGCAGGCCGGCGGCGGCTGTCTGGGCGCTGAGCAGATAGGTCGAATAGGGGAACAGGGGGGGGGGGGGGGCATGGGCCTCCGGATGCCTTTTTGTTTGTGCGTGGGGGATCACTACCATCCCCCCTACTCCTTGTGGGTACCCCCCTCCCCCCTTCTCCTCGCAGAGAGGGAAATAAAAAGGCGAAAGGTTGATTAAAAAGAAACGTGCCGGCTTTCGACAGCCATCTTAACTCAGCGGCGCCCCGCGTGTCGGTGGCAAGTGATTCGTTGGGGCCCCGCCTCCGCGGCGGCACTCGCCGCCCGCGCACCCCACAAGGAAGAAAAAAAAAGAAATCAAGCTGGACCAAGCTTTTGGTCGACGGTTTTTTTTTTTTGCCCCCGCTGATTTTTATCAAATTTTTTTTTTGGTCGCTGCGGGGTGATTTTGGTCGTGACGACTAAATATGGGACCCCAGATTTAAGACGTACCGGGACAGCGGGCGCGCTAAATGGGAGGTGCGGCGAGTCGGAGCCGGGCCTAGTCACCCTGGAATTGGAAGTCTGGGCACGGGGCGGGGGGAGCAGGGGCGGTGCCAGCCGCGGGGGCACCGGGGTCCGGTCTCCCTCCATGATGGATCGCAGGGCCGGCGGCCCGCCCGCCAGCAAGCCAGCCAGCCAGCTGCCTTCGACGACATCTAAGGAACGAACGAGGAGAGAAGGGGGAAAAAATGATTCGGGGAGTGGAGTGGGAAGGGGAGAGCGGCGTGGTTTTTTCGATGCTTCTTCTCGATGCTGCTTTGGCTGTCTGCTATTGGTTTTGCAATCTGCGGTGAATTGCGGGTTGGCCGGGCGCTTCGGAGGTGAGATAGTCTCAAACGTTTTCTCATTCAGCGGTACCGCGATGAGTACAATAAACGATGCCACTTTTTTAAAAAAAATATCGTGATATGCCAATGAACCGAATGACGTAAAAGCATCAAGGCTGTCCTCATAATGGACGACCGTGTTAAACTGATTTCGTAAGCCACCGCGGCGGGCATGGCGTGAAAGGGGGGGGGGGGGGGGGGGGGGGAACAGAGTGGAAGCGCTTCCAAATCACATTGTCTACTTGTTACGTTACCAAGTTTGTGTTTGGGGTAAACAAGGCCGGCACCTGGTCCCGGCTGGCGGATACCACTCGGTACCTACGGTACCCACCCCCGCCCACCTACCCACCCACCTACCTACCTACCTACCTACCTACCTACCGTGCCCCGGACGCTACCTCCTCGCTTCATGATTTTCCCGTCGGCGCTCGCCCCGCCAACGCCTTGGGGGAATTTGCTTCGCGCTGAGCTGGCTTCATAAGGAGTTCAGTCGACTGCATTTAATTTGTCGCCCTGCCGCGGTGCCAAGACCTCCGCTCATTTCGCTTCCGCCACGGCCCTCGCCATGAAATGATGCACAAATATTTTTTTTAATGAGGACTTAACAAAAAAAAAAGAATATAACGGGTCTGTGAGGACATTAAATCCTGCTGTGGCAGCGGAGGAGGGGAGGGGCATGCTATATTTTGTGCTTAACCGCGTTCCACTTGATAAATATGTTGTAAAAACAACAAGCGGGGGAAAATACTACATTACGATACAGTTGCTGAGGAAATAATTAAATGTATTAAATGTCCAAATTGCGTACAAAACCATCTGCTTTGGCCGTCGCTCCGCGGGGCTCCGCGGGGCTCCGAGGCGGCCTCGCCACTGTTGCTGTGCCGGCCGCGCCTGCTGCCTTTACGCGTTAATAAAATGCGGTTATAATTCTGCCGCGAGGTGAGGCTCGTCTCGAGGGGTTACACGCGGCCCCGCGCGGCGAGGTGGCGGCAGTTCGTACACCATCCCGTCGTCCCTAATTTCTCTTTCTTTATGCCCCCTCCCTCTCTTTCCGTCCTTTTTCCATTTTTCTTTAAAATGCAGGGTATTTGCAGGAAGTACGACGACTGTTGCCCCCTTCCTCCCTCCCTCCCTCCCTCCCTCCGTCCCCCTCCTCGCTGCCGCGGCGCTGTCTCGGAGAGCCAACACCAATTCCCCCCCCCCTGCCCCCACCCCCTGCGCTGTCTCCTCGCCCCGCCGCGCCGGGCCGCCATACACACAATGGCTGTGCGAGGTGACGGATGGCGCAGAAACGGGA
Organism: Megalurothrips usitatus; assembly: GCA_026979955.1. NCBI lineage: Eukaryota > Metazoa > Arthropoda > Insecta > Thysanoptera > Thripidae > Megalurothrips > Megalurothrips usitatus. The sequence continues at coordinate 10,140,158 of CM049594.1, read as the reverse complement.
AATGATTATGAAGCGGGCGGAGCAGGGGAGGTGAATGTTCTCATGGAACCGTCGTCGCCCCGCCCGTCCGGCCGGCGGTGCGGCGGCGGGCGAGCGGTGATAATTGTCCGCGGGCCGCGCGGGGCCGACACGCGCGTCGCGTGTCCCGCCACTCGCCGCTCGCCGCTCACCTTCACCCCATCCTCGGCACGAAGCACAGACAATCCGACCGGCACACGGCGGTGTGCGATGCTGACCGACTTTTGGCGGCTCGCGCTGCGATATAATGGAAGCGAGCGGGGCGCTTCAGGCGCTGCAGGTGTCGCGACGCGCGCGGCCCGCTCATTACGGTAATTGCACGGCAGAGGGAAATACGCTCGCGGCCCTCAGCGGGTACCGCGCGCGCGCGCTGGGGGAGTTACAGGCGCTCGCGGGGCGCATACGGCGGGCGGAAGCGGGCACTGAGCCGCGGGCGTGTCGCCGTGTCACAAGGAGGGCCCCGGCATCCCCACTCTGCCACTTTGTCACGCCCAACCCTTGTCTATCTGTTCCTCTCTGTCACTCTGTCTCTGTCTCTCTCTCCGGCCGCAAGCCGTGGCTATTTCGGAATCTTTTTTTTTTCTTCCAGTCTCTTTTTAATTCTCTTGTCGTATGGTGTCTTCCGTCAGTGTCTACTTTTATTTTGCGTCATGCAGTAAACCGCGACCGAAATCGCATTAATATACTACCCACCTAAAAGCACTCCCATCCCACCCTCCCCCCCTCTCTCTCTCTCTCTCTCTCTCTCTTTACCTCCCCCCCCCCCCCCCCCCCACCTTCCTACCCCTCCACACTGCTATGAAGGTAGTTTTACATCACGACAGCGAGGCTCGCGCGAGCTGGCTGCGGGAGAGCTCACCAAACAGTTAGTTTTTTTCTCTGCCCTCTCTCTGTGGCGATGTGGGCGGCTGTCGCACTCGCCGTTTCATGTCATGAGCGCGGCGGACGCGGTCAGAGCGCATGTGTGTATGGTGCATGAAAGCCGCGCGTTGGGCGCCATTAGAATTAGCGTCAGTGGGCCCGCTTACATACACGGACCGACACGAAGGCCGGCGGGCGGGGCGGGCGCGCTCACACTTTGGAGATTTAATTCTGTTCGTCGTCACAGATGCATCGCCCGATTCAGAAAGAGGAAAACGTGGCTTCGTCCCGCGTGGATGTTTTGACATTTCCAGTAACCTCTCGCATTGAAACGACCCCCCCCCCCCCCCCAAAAAAAAAAATATATATATATATATATATATATCAAACATGAAAACGACCTGATACAAGTGTGCGCTGGCGCGCGCTGGGATTGTGGGACGTTAAAGGTGCGGGCCTCGACGAGGACGTGCGGCCCTGCGCCGTGCCGACAACAGGTCCGCCCCGAGTCCCCCGTGACGACGCCACGACCCCGCGGCGCCCCGCGGACGTGCACGCCTCGTTAGAGTGCCCGTAAAAAGGCCGCGCGCGCCGCCACTCGGACGGCCGTAAAGGAGTCGCATACCCGGAGTCCCCGCGGAGCCGGCGGCGCACGTCACACCACCGGGGCCCGCGTTACCGCAGCCGGACCGGGGGCAAAGGTCCTTGTTGGGTTCGATCCCAGCAGGCCATCTTTGCAGCCCCCCCCCCCCTTCTGCTCTGTAATATAACGGGCCTGTAATGCCGTGCGCCCGGCTCGGGATGAAGCAGGCGAGGGATTTTCCTGCTGAGGAATGGCCGGCGCCGCCCCGCCGCCCCGACCTTCCCGATCCTATTTTATTAGTGTTGCTGAGGTTGGCTTACTCTGTTGTGAGCCGATGCGGCTCTTATCACGGACCCCGTCAATGCGCGCGCAATCTCTTCGTGCTGCTTTCCTTATCATTTCCATTTTAAAGCTTCATTTGGACCGCAAAACAAAGGGAAGAATAAAAGTTGCGTCGGTTTGTGTGCCCAGGCGAGAAAGACGGTGTAATCGAACCCGGACGCCATCGTGGGAATAAGGTAGAATCTTCTCCCGGACGGCTAACCGTCTCTATATCCGACTGATCCATCAGTTCAGTACTGTTCCCTTCGGGCCCGAGCCCCCCCCCCCCCCCCCCCCCCCCGCACTGCTTCCTAGCGCTTGTCTCGCTGCCTCGGGCGCCCATCCTAAGATCTCTGCCCCCTCCCTCCACTTCTCCTCCCGCTCCCTCTCTCAGCGAGCGCGACCCCTTCACCCCCCCCCCCCCCCCCTCCCCCCTCCCTCCTTTTACATGTCGGGACCTACATTTTTTTATACTACAAACAGTTTATGTTTTTTTTTCCTGTTTTTTTTTGCAGTACTCGTGTTGCTTGCCGTTTACGTGCATCCCCGCCCTCGCGTGTAACCAACACGAACACCTCATGACCCGAACGCTGTAAAAAGTTTGCGGTGGTTGCGCGTGGTGGAGGCGTGGCGTCATGGCGTGCTGGGGCCGCGGGGGCCGCGGGGGCCGCGCCGAGCAGGATTCCGACTGGAGCCGCGCACTCCTCGACACGCGATACGCACGGGGCCGCGCGCCCCGCAGACCTGTCTGCGCGGATCGGCGGGCTGCCGTCTGCGGCACGACTTACACGGCCGTGCCGAGAGAGCTCCTCTTGGCGGCGGCAGCGGGGCCCCCGTGCCGCCGCCACCGCCGCCGCCGCCGCCTCGCGCGCACCCAGGCGGCCGCCGACAGCAAAAGCCAACCGCTCACCTTTCTCGGCACGAGCCGAGAAGAAAGCGTCGGCGCAATTCTTTCGCATCATCACTCTCCACCTTTCTCTCCGCCACGCTCTCTCTCTCTCTCTCTCTCTCTCTCTCTCTCTCTCTTTTTTTTTCTCGCCCAGTTAACGTTTCGCCGCCGCCCGCGCCCCTGTCGAATACATTTTGCCAGCCGGCTGCCCCTTTGTCCACGCCTCCTCGGCCCGCCGCGCCCCACTCTCGCTTTCGCTTCGGGCTCACGGCCGCGTTGTCGGCGACTTGTATTTCATGGGGACGCCGGCGGCGGCGGCGCGCTTTTGAATGCGGGCCGGGAGAGCTGCACGCCACGAGAATGCAGCAGTCGCGCTCCACTGCGGCGACCCGCATCGGCTCAAAGCCGAAAGTCTTCTTTGCTCATAAAGGGCCCTCTGTTGAAAAAACCTGCAGTTGTTTCTTTTCGTCTGAAATGCCTCCGTTTCCCCTCCCCTTTCTCCGGCGCTGTTTGCTTCACGCCGCCGTCGCGCTGCCTGTTTTGCTTTCGGGGATGCCGACAGGCCTGTCGCCTGTCACTGCCTCGACCTCTCCTCGGGTCCACCTCAAAATCGCGCCTTTTAGTGAAGCAAAATCAGGCCGAGAGACAAGGCAGCAGAAACGGGGCGTGGTCCCTGCGCGCGGCGGGGTCGAAGAGAGGAGGGGAAGGAGGAGGGAGAGGAGGAGGAGGAGGAGGGGGAGGAGGAGGAGGAGGGGGGAGGGTCTTGGGGGCGAGAGGAGAAGGGGTGGCTGAGGACGGGGCGTAGGATCAGCCCGGGGGTCGGGCCAAGCGCGAGAGTCGATACTCTATCCCTCCTGAACTGGCAGCGCTTTATAAGGATAAAGGAGGGAATCTGGCTCCTCTCATCTCTCCTCTCTCTCTCTCTCTCTCTCTCTCTCTCTCTCTCTCTCTCTCTCTCTCTCTCTCTCTCTATCTGTCTCTCTTTCTCTCTTGGTATCTATCACTCCCTCTCTCTCTGCGTTCCTCGTTTCCAATTAGGACCGGTACGCAGCACACGGGCGCCGCAGCGCTGCGCTTGTGCATCGCGCCGGATGCACTTCGGTGTGATCTGGCAGGCGGAGGCAGCGCGGGGTGATTCCTGTTGCTGCAGACGCCACTTGCCGTTCCCCCCGCACCGCCGCCGCCCCCCTCTCTTATCCCGGCAATATCGCTGTAGCCGTTATCGGCCCCGACACCGGATAGGCGCCCCCCCCCCCCCCCCCAGGCGCCCAGCCCTTATTCCTGCCCCACTTCCTCTCCCTGCTTTCCTGTTGAAGCGATGGAAATACACGTCCGGCGCCGCGCCCTCTTGGTGGCGGGTATCATTAGGGTCGAGGGGCGTTGATTGGGGGTCCCCCGGAGAGCCCTGCTCCCCCCCCCCCCCCCCCCCCCCCTCCCGCTTGCCAGGGGCGCGACCTGCTTGTAGGCGCGCCGGGCGCGGATGGCCTACAAGCCACGCCAGGGCAGCAGGGAGGGTGGGGGCGGTGATGCCCCGGAGGCAGACAGCGGGGCCACGATTTAATTCGCGCCCCCCAAAAAACGATTTGCACCGCGGACCCGCAACACGCGGCGGGGCGGTCGGTGCGGGCGGCGGCAGGCGACGAGTCCGTGCGCCGGGACCGCCTGATGGAGCGCGGCTAGGCAACACGCCGAGCACCTGGGGCTGACGGGCGGCGGGCGCACCCCGCGCCCCTGCGGCATCAGCACTGCGGGTGACACGTGCAGGGCCACACACGCACACACACACACACACACACGTGCAGCCAGCAGCGCAGCGGAGACAGGTTTATGTCACGGTAAAAAGACAACGACATGGCGTCGAACATGAAACGGGAGTGTGGCGAGAAGGCCAGGATGTACACACACACACACACACACACACACACGCCACCGTGCGCACTACTGTGGACAGCCCCTCTCTCGACCATTTTTCCTCCACCTCTCTCTCTCTCTCTCTCTCTCTCTCTCTCTCTCTCTCGAAAACAGACTAACCAACGGAACGACGTGAAACGTATCGGCCACAGTGCCCCTCGCTGGCCGCCGCCGGCCGCCGCGCCCGTGGACACTGTTGCGGTCGCTGGCCGGGTTTGTCGTTTGCTCATTCGGCTCTTGAGGTCGCCGCTTCGCCGCTTCGCCTCTTGTTTGCTTGTCAGCCCCCGCGGCCCGACTGATAATAGGATTAAAGCGTCCGGCTGGAATGGCGAGTGGTACCAGTGGTGCCAGCGGGGGCGGCGGTCTCTGCAGCTGGACGGAGGACCCACGCGGCGGGTGCTTCTCCATCTGAGGATAAGGACGCTCCACAGAAATGTGGACCGGAGGATGGTTGTTGTGGGCGCGCTGCTGAGCGCTACAGAAAGGCTCTGTTTACACCGAGTTGTAAAGTCCTCCACCCATACCGCTGTCGCGGCCCGACCCCTCTGCGGCCGTGCGGCCCCCGCTGTGGTGTGGACTCCGGGCGTTACTTCGGGTTAATTACTTCAACCGCAGGCGGGCCTCACGAGGGGACAACACCAGGTGGAAGTCACCGATTTCGAAGAAACTTTTTTTTCATAGCGACGTCTCCAGTTTGATTTCCGCAGTCCTCGGCCGCGTGACCCCGGGTGCTGACGGCGGGGCTCGGCACGACAGGAGAAAAACAAAATGTTAAAGAAAGAGAAAATACCCTGCGGATTTTTCTGGGGCTGTTGCTGCAACAAGCCTTCAGCCCTTATCAATAATGTGCAGCAGCGCTTCCTGACACGCCGGCGGCGCGCGGAGCTGCGGCCCGGAGGGGGAGGGGGGTAGCCGGGGGGCCCGGGGGGCCCGGGGGCTCGGTCTTGTCGGCATCCGCCTCGCCTGGCCGCGATGGGCCGATGGGCGCCCCGAGCGGCAAACTTTGGGCCCGGCAGTTACCAAATTTCCGCTCGCAGTTATGTTGTTACAACCGGGCCGGGCCGGGCCTGGCTGTGCTGCGTCGGGCCCCTTTCTCGCCCGCCGCCCCAGGAGCGGATCGTTCTTCGTCTTGGTGGGGGCCGCCGCCGGGGGAGGAGGGGGGAGGGGATGATTTGGAAAGCAATGAGGTAGCGCACAGGGCTCGCGGCTGCTGCTGGGCCGCCCCCCCCCCCCCCTCCCTCCCCAAGTTATAGACACCAAAGGGGACCTCGATGACAACGCTACTAGGCACCAGTGCGGGTAGAGAAGATCACTACAACAATATTGTATATTTAAAATAAATAAATAAATAAATAATAGCGTTTCGATGGTGGAGACACGTTGATGGCGCAGGTAGGGGTGGCCGCGGAATGGCAGGCGGACGCGGCAAACGACGTAATTTGCGAACGGCCCCCTGCGGAGCCCTCGGCGGGGGGCGCCGCGCCGCCGCTCGCCCCCATCCCACATGGGGGTCCCGCCCTCGCTCCCGCCCACTGCCCTCGGGGTTATTAATGCCCCCGTATCTGGGCGATCGGTGGCGCTCCCTCGCGACGGCTGCTGAAAACGAACCGGGATAGCGCGGGGCGTCCTGGCTGCCTCCCGGCTGCCTGTGCAAGCGCGCCGAAAATGGGCCAGACCGTCTTCGGAATTATTTGCGCACCTCCTCACATAGCTGCCGTGTGTGTGTGTGTGTGAGAGAGAGAGAGAGAGAGAGAGAGAGGGGGGGGGGGGAGGTCGGCTGCTTTGATGAGGTGCCGCCACATGGATAGAAATCTAATTCCACAGCCTTGCCCGTCGTCTGCTCCAGTAGAAATAAAATGCATATCTCTCGCTCTCTCTCCCTCCTCTCTCTCTCTCTCTCTCTCTCTCTCTCTCTCTCTATCTATCTCTCTCCTTCCCTCCCCACCCTCGCTCTCATATTGCGTTCCGTGACATGAATGGGAAGCACGCGGGAGGGGGGGGGGGCGAGTTTTGTTTTATACGTGACAGTGCCGGAGTGTTTTATTCGCCGAAGGTACGACGACGTGGCTTGGTTTAGTTAGCCGGCTGACGGGCGAAACGCATACCCTTGCAGCCGACTTGTGTCTACACGTTCTCTCCCCGAATCGGCTGCCTCAAGAATAATTTTATTTATAGTCTGTGGTGGTGGTGGTGGTGGTACACATGGTGGCAGCGGTAAGGTGTGGTGGGTGGTGGTGGTGGCTGGAGGGCGGTGCGGTGACTGCGATCGTCCCCCGATAGGCGCCGCTGATGCCAAGAGACGCCATGGGCCTCCGCCCGGGAGGTCGGCGTGGCTGACGACCATGCAGACATGCGTCCGCCGCCGCTCGGAGCAGCCCTCCCCGGCTGCGGCCCCGGCGGCCCGGGCGGCCCCGGAGGCCCCGGCCCTGGGACCGGACTGTGCCCGCGGGCCCCGCAGCGAGTGAGGACGCGGGCCGCGGCGGCCGCGGCAGCTGCAGGGCAGTGACCCCCATGTCTCACCATGAGGTGGGCCGCACTCTTGGCGCTGGCGGCGCTGGCGGCGGCGCGGCCCGAGCTGGCCCCGCTGGCCCTGCCCGCGCTCACCTGGAGGCAGCCGACGGGCAGCGGCTCCCCGCTGGGGACGGGCCGCGGCGCCGGCGGCGGCCACGGCTTCGGCGGCTACCGCGGGGGGCTGGCGGAGGAGCCGCTCGGCCCCCCAACCCGCAACCTCACCATCGGCCTGCTCGTGCCGCACACCAACTTCGGCGTGCGCGAGTACACCCGGGCCGTGAACCTGGCCGTCGGCAAGCTGTCCAGCTCCCGCGGCACCTCCAAGCGCTTCGACTTCACCAAGAAGTACAACTTCACGTCCACCAACGTGCACCTGTCGTACATGACGCTCACGCCCGCGCCTAAAGGTAAGGCCTCTGACGGGGGGTAGCTGCGGGCCGACCCCCCTGCGCTGTGGGGCATGTTAACGCGTGTGCCGCGGCCGGCGGGGACCCTCCGGTCCCCCGGTCCCCCGGTCCCACCCTCGGCCCGCCCTCTATCACGGGCCAGTAATCACGGGGGTCCCACGGGCGGGGCCCCACGCCGCCGAGCAGACGGACGTCATGTGAGGAATTATCATGCCGACCCTGCCGTCGCCGCCGCCCCGGCCGCCTGTGTGCGGGGGCTCGGCTGCGCGACGGCGCGTCTCCAGGGCTATCCCTACAACTCAAACAGGGCCCCGACCCTCGAGTCGACCCAGCCGCGCGCCCCGGCCGCAGCGCAAACTCGTTTACAGAGCGCCGTGCTCTGCGTGTGTGTCGGCGGGAGGTCCGCTGCTGCCGGAGGCGGGGAGCGGCGGCAGTCGAGCCGGCACCTACGGCCTCAGGGCGCCGACTTTTGTCCGGCCGGATCCGCGCGATCCTATCGAATCCAGCAGAAAAATACAGCAACGAGTCTCGACGCACGGTGTTCGGGGCAGTGTGCGCGAAACTAGCTCCCGCTAGCCCGCTTCGCCCCCCCCCCTCCCGCTGCAGTTTAAAACTAGATCACGGTCTAACGAGTGTGACGCGCGGGGAGGCCTAACAGGCTGGCGGCCGCCCGGAGGCCGCGCACTGCGAACGCTTGAGGAGGCGCGCCAGGCAACTTGCGGCGGCGGGTGGACGAGTCGGGGGGGTGTGCCGCGCTCCAAGTTTCGTTTGCGACCAAAACTTTGGCAGACAGCCCGTGCACCCGAGGCTTCGGCTGCGGACACCGCGGGAAGAGCCGCGCCCGGCGGCGCCGCCCCGCATCGCCCACTTCCGTTCCCCGGCCGTGCATGATATGCACGAGAGCGCGGAAAAACACAGGCGACTTTCGAACCCGCTGCGGTCTTGGAGTTTTAACGTCGTTTTCAATTTTCCCCTGCGTGCGCGCAAACTCTCGCGGCCCAACGGGGTCGGGATCGGCAGCGGCTGGATCCGGTGCGCGGAGAGGCGCGGTGGGCGGCGAGCGCCTGCCGAGCGGCGGGTAGGCCGCCAGGCCGACAGGCGAGCCCGGCGGGCCGGCCTATGCCCGACTCGGCAGGCGCCCTGGGCGGAGACGCGGCAAGGCGACGAGGCGCGCCGCCACTCTCTCGTGCGACTGCAAATGAATGTAAGCGCGCTCGAATCACTGTATAGGTACGGTATTTTGCTTCTCCCTTCGCCCTCAGTCGTTGCTGGGCTTTTCAGCAACGGAATTCCCCCCTCCCTCTCTCTCTCGCTCTCTGTTTCCCTCTTTGTTTCTCTCTCCTGCTTTCTCCATCTCTGTCCCCCTCCTTGTCCCACGCCGGAATGCGACCGACAATAACCTTGACGGCGGCCGGAGTTCCTCCGCCCGTGATGAGAAAACAGGAGCCAATAACTCGGATCCCCGATCGGATGGAGACGGCCCCGGCCGCCCGGCCACGACGCTGCAGCCGGCGCGCCGCTGCAGCGCGGCTACGCTGAAATAGTCATGAGAGTGGATGATTGCAAGGGCCGGGCAGGCGGCATCACTTTCTCGGGTCGTACCGTGCAGAGGGAGTTGGGGGGGGGGGGGGGGCTCAGCTGCTCGCTCACCGCAACCCCCTTCCCCCTTCCTCCCCCTTCCTCCCCCTCCTCCCCTCCGGCGCCGCCAGTCCACGTCTCGCCGGGGTCGTGCATCTCCTGTTAGACTGTGTGTGTGTGTGTGTGTGTGCGTGGCTCTTTTCCTCCCCTTTCCCGCTCCAGTTTGTTCGCGCGTCCTTTTCTTTTCCTTATATGCCGGGCCACTGTTTGTAAACACGGATTTAGTATTACGCGCGCCGCGCTCTGATTATTTTTTTTTTTGCGTTTGTTGACGCAGCCGCTGTTGTGGGTGTGTTTCATTTTTATTTTTATTACTTCATGTATATTTCCCGTCCCGCTCTACCCGGGCAAGCCTATGCGGCTTGCGTCCCTTGCGGGTGGCAGCAGTGGGCCGCTCCCCCCCCCCCCCCCCCCCCCCCGCCGCGCAATCCACTTGATGCGGGGACGACGTGATGTGATGTGTCGCGGTGCCTCAAATTGATTAGCATGTTGGCTGGCGCGCATACGCGCAGGTCGGCCCCGCGGCCCTGTAATTTACCATTCCAATTGCATCGGAGTTAGTCCTCCCACGCACGTCGCCTCTGTGTGTCCTCTCCATCTGGCGGCGGCACGACACGGCGCGACGCGGCGCGACGCGGCTGGAAGTCGCGCGGCGACGATCGACAGTGAGGGATGGCGCCGCAGACGAGTGGGGACAGCGCCGCGCGGGGGGCAGAGGGGGCGCAAATAAATTGCAGGATATTGTGGATGTGGCTGCCGTGACAAGCCAGTTCCGCCAAAACTGTCGGGCCAAAAAAAAAAATGAGAGAGAGAGAGAGCGAGAGAGAGGGAGAGAGAGAGAGAGAGAGAGAGGGGAAGGAGATGTAATGCGGTGGGCGGAGGGAGCGGAGGAAAAACCTCGAGCGGCGCGAAGTCGGGATTAGGAGTTGCAGCGGAGTCAGCGGTGACTCGGAGAGTGGGTGCTAGGAACGCAGACGGGTCTCCGTAACTTGTTTCTTGACCAGCACAACGCGAGGGCTGCTAGTGGCTGGCGGCGGCGGTGGGGTCGGCGGGAACCGCTGCCGCGGCCCCGAACTGATAACGCAAACTCTCCGCGAAACTTGAAGTGCAGCTCCGCGCGTCCGCGTGGCCGCGGCGAGTCCCGTGCCGAGATTAAACTGGTCGGGACGGCCCGTCCCGTCCCGGCCCGGCCTCTCTCTGTGTGTGAAATCACTTTTGGTCTGCCCGATGGAACCTCAAACTCATTTCCTCCCCCCCCCCCCCCCTCCTACCCCCACTCCGATGCTGCGGCCTGCGCTCGCCATGCCCTGCAGGGCGGTATGCCATCCCGCACCCGAAGCGCCCTCGGCGAGGCATCAAAGCGCCCGAGCCACGAGCCGAACGCTGGCAGTGCGGCTCTACATGGACCACATTGGCTTTACGCTACCCGGGGGCCGCGTGCAGGCTGTGTGAAGCTGGTTGGAGCACGGGGCTCGTGCTCGCCAGACGCCCCCTTCTCGAAGCGAACACGTCGTGTCGCGGTGGAAAATGGGTTTTGTCCGCTGGAAGAGTACATTTTTTTTTCGCGAGATGCGGCGGTTGACACCGCGCGTCTCCAAAAGGCCCGGCCATCGGCGAATCCACCTAATCCGTCAGTTTGCGCCATAAGCTCTCGCCGCCTCGATGAGGGCGCAAGCCGTTTTACACGAAAGTTCGGCTAAATAAGATCACGTCCGTGCCGGCGTGCAGCGCGCCAAACTTTGAGAGTGGCGTGCGGGAAACTTGTACTCTGTATCCCTCGCTCCTGCGCTCTTTTTCATGTCGGAAGCGGCGGGATAGAGAGAGAGAGAGAGAGAGAGAGAGAGACGCACGTCATTTTCAGCGGGCCGGCGTCCGGGTGCTTCCATACTGCAAGAAGTGGGCGAACGGAATCGCTGGGAAGCACGGCGGGCGGCGGGCGGCGGGCCGCAGAGAGGAGCGGCCCGGCCGCCGGCCCTCCAACTTCTGCTGGGGACGGGACTCCGGGCCGGGCGGCGCAGCAGTGTGTGTCCGGGGGCCACACGGTGTGCCCACACCCCGCCCCGCGGCCCCCCGTGCCTCGCAGCCCACGCAAGCCGCCGCCGCCGCCGCCACCTACGAAAAACTTTTTCATCGTTTGCGTGGAGGAATATTTCTTGCGTATCCGCGCCGAGATATCAAATTTTTCAGACGCGGCCGCTGCTTCCCGTTCGGTCCGGTGAAAAGGCCCCCCCCCCCCCGGCGTAAGGCGTTGCGCCGCGGGCCGCGGGGTCGAGTCACCAGAGAGCCGCAGTCATTTCGACCCAAAAACTGTTTCTCGCGGAGGCCACATGCTAAAGCCGGACTCTTCATCGCGGATCCTTCCTCCAAAAGCGTACGCAATCCACAATCCACAATCCATTCAACGGCAGCAGGGGGAATAAAAAGTCTTTTTTTGGTGTGTCCCCTTTTCCCTTTTTCTTTATATTTGTGCTCTCTGCCCGCGAGGTGGTAATGCGACGGGAAATGGAGGGTGTGGGGGGGACGCTGCTGTTGTTCTTGTCGATGCCCCTACGGCTTTCTCTTGCTGATCCCCCCGGGGGAGCCGTTCAGTCATCTCTAGATTAAAGTGGGGGGTCGGCGGCGCGGGGCGTTGGGGGGGCGCCGTGGGGGCGCCTGCCGCGGCTGGGGCAGCAGGGGCGACCACCGCCGCTGCTGCGCCCCGCCCGCATCGCCATGTATGATGCTGTTGCCCGTAGCGCCAGCCGCGCCGCGCTGCCGGGCCGGGGTACTCCCTGCTGCCGCACCGCCACCACACTCGGAGTTTAACGACAGTCACTCGGCAGAGACGGCGGCAGAAGGAGGGAGAGGGGGAAAGGGAATTACAGCGGGAGGAAACAAGAAGGAAAACAGGGGAGCGGCGGGCACAGAGGGGCAGGGCAAAATGGGCCAATACGGTTCTTGGCTTACATGGGCGGGGGGCGTACGGGCGGAAAAGGAAAGGGGCTTTGCGGGGAGAGGCCACGCCGGGAAGGGTTGGGAGGGGCTTGCTTGCCGGGACGCGACGCGGCGCGCCTCTACCACTGCCGGGCCGGACTCGCTCCAGTGCTTTTGTCAAGACCCTTCATTTCACGTGCGCACAGTTGGGCAGAGGGGCCGCGGAGCCGGCCAGGGGCGCGGCGGTGGACGCGCGTCCGGGGGAGAGGATGGGGGGGTTCAAGTTGTCGTCCCGCGTCGAGAGTGTCGCCCCACCACACGGCGGACACGAAGAGGACGTCTGAATGGACCCCTGTCCCCCCTCCGGCGCCTCCGGCCACCCACCGCCGCCGCCGACGCCAAGTGGCGGCCGCAGAGTGTGCGCGGTTGTCGGCGGCGGCGGCGGCAGGGGCCCGGCTCCCCACAAGGGGGAGGACACGGCCGGCTCGCCCGGCGTCCGGTCGGCCGCCCCCCGGCGCGCCCTCGCTCACGGCAGCTGCGGCGGCGATGAACCGTGCTGTTTGCCCGCGCCTCCGCGGCCCCCGCCGGCCCTCGCGGGTGGCCCCCGGTCTGCTCCGCCCCGCCCGCACATCTGCGCCCCGGCAATATGCCCCTCGCGGCGCCCCTCGTGCGGCGGCACGCCGGCGCCGGGCCACTTACGCCGACGCTGCTGACAAAGGCAGCTGGGCGCGCCGCGTCAACTCTTATTAACAGCCGCGTTAACAGCCGCGGGAGACAAACTGGCGCCTACCGGGCGCGTCTCCCCCACCAGGCGGGCCGAGAGCTGCGCGTGCCGGGACCTTGTGTGCCCCCGACCGCACACCCCCGACCATTGTGTGCTGTTGGATGAACACGTTACTCGGCAACAGCCTTCGTGTTTCCGTTCACAGGCAATGATACAACTCTCCTTTAAACGCTCGCACGCAATTCAGTGGTAAATCTCCGTCGCCTCGAATAGAAACTTCTTTTTTATTTACAATTTTAATCACACATGAAAAATGTATGACGGCGAAGTCATTGACGAGGGCGATCCAGTGATGGTGTCACCGTAATTTTTTTCTTCCATCTTTCCAAATTTCCCCCCCCCCCCCCAGGCCTCCTCTGGGTGGTTGGTATGATTGATAGTGGAGGGAGGGGGGGTGGTCGGCGCGGCCGAACGGGTTATATCTGTGACAAGACATGATGAAGGGTCTGGCCTTCGGAACATTGGCTGCGCGCGCAGCTCGGCGGGGCTCCGCGGGCCCCGAGCGCCGGCCTCTGACGGGGCCGGGGGATGAAAGCCTCGGGGCCCGCGGGCGCAGGAACAGACCCACGCAGCCCGCCGCGTGGCGCCGCGCCGCTGCGGCCGGCGGAGCACGGAGGCTGGCCGAAAGCCATTCCAGGAGTGGGGGTGCGTGTGCGATCTGCGGCCGCGGAGATTCGACAAAGCGGAGCGGAGACACTCTCTCTCTGTCTGTCTCTCTCTCTCTCTCTCGCCCCTACCCGCCTCACTCCTCTCTCTCTCTCTCTCTCTCTCTCTCTCTCTCTCTCTCTCTCCAGTCCTTCCTTATCTCCTCTAAGATGCGATTGGCGACCGTGACGACGAGCGTGCCGATAGCGCTCGGTGAACCTCTCAAAGGAGTTGGCCGGCGAGACTCGTTGGTTTTCCCACGTTTAGCTAAGAAGACAGAAAGAGAGGGATGTCAGAGAGAGAGAGAGAGAAAGAGAAAGAACGAGAAACAGAGAGAGAGAGGGAGTGAGAGAGAGAAATATCTCGACAGTGTACGACGGGAAGTCTATAATATAAGCCAGCGCACCCCGCGAGCAGCGGCAGCTGATTAATGAATGGATTAATTAATCGCTGGCGTTTATGGAAGACGGGTCGCGCATACGCTCCACGGCGGCTCGACGCGCCCCCGCGTGCCCCAGCGGGCCCCTGCGGGCCTCTGCGTCCCCCCCCCCCCCCCCCCCTTTGGCCCCGGCCCCGGCCGACAGTTGAAACAGTGTCAATGACGGTCCCATTCAGACCGTCACAGCGATCGGCTTGGTCGGGTTGAGCTCTTGGGCCGTCCGTAGCGCCGACGGGCCCCGAACAGTCATTGTCTAGACGCTTTGACGTGTCGTCTCGCAGAGTGTCTCCAACCCCTTCCCCCGCCGCAGCCCGAGCGCCAGCCCCTGTTACCAGTACGACGCCAGCCACCACCACGCGTTATTGCCTACGTCGTGCTTAATCTGCCGCAACAGCGTCCGCGAACGGATGTCTCGCACGATTGTAGCCGCCGCGCGTCTCAACTCGGAGCTCCGCGCGTCGCGCCTTGGAAGTTGAGGCGGCGGCGTACGTGGTAGGAAGCATGTCTGGCGGTCGGGCGTTGCGGCGGGAGCGGCGCTGGGACCGGCACCCGCCGTGGCAGCTGCGGCGCCGCCTGTGGCCCCCCGGCGCGGTGGAGCCGCCGCAGCCGCAGACCGCGGTGTGCCACCCAGTCCCCCATCCGCGGCCTCCGCGGGCACCCCCCCCCCCCTCCCCTCCCTGGGCTGCTCATTCATTCGACCGGAAAAGTAAATCATCACCTCAAGGCTGGGCCGAAATGGAACAGCGGCTCGCCCCGCGCGGCCCCGCGCCCCGCCGCCCCACCTTACCGAGTGCGCCTTTCCTGGAGCCGAGCCGGTATAACTCTCGATGATTGGGGCGACGGTATGAAAAATATTATTTGCTCGCCCCACGTCTGGGTCGAACCAGGAGGAAGGTGGCTAGAAATGAAAAGGACCGCACCGCAATAAAAAAAAAGCGGAGGAAACCGCGGCTGGCCACCCTGCACGACTGACAGACCAAAAGGAAATACTGCACGGGGCTCGCGGTCGGTCGGCTGTCTTCACGACGCCGAGGCGCGCGCAGAGGAGGCGCCGCGGCAGGGCACTTCGCGGCGGCCGGGGAGCGGGCTGGAGTCGGGCCCGGCGCCCGGGCCGCCGGCCCGCCTGGCAGAGTGGCGGTGCGAGACGCCCGTCAACCTGTCAGCGGCACGGAGGCGCGGAAGCTTGGCCTCATTGGGGGGTCGGATGGACCCGGCCCGGCCCGCCTCGCCGCCGCGCGGACCGCCGCTCGGCCCGCCGCCTCCTCGCCTCCCGGATGATTGTCAAGCGGAGAGCGGAAGAAAGGCCTCGGAGCGGTGAAAGGACCGACGCGACATCCAAAGTGTTTTTTTTTTCTTCCTTCCCTTCCTCCGCGCGCGCTGCGGTCGCCAAGCTTTTGCCTCTGCGATGAGTGAGTGCGGAAAGGGAGGGAGAGATAGAGGGGCGAGGGGGAGGGAAATATTCACCGGAGTGGTGGGTCCTGACAAAATCGTTGCTGCTCGTCACTGGTTACGCGGTGGCAAACGGCGAGACCTTGATGAGCGGCACCTCGGGACCCGTGCTGGCGGAGGTGTGAGGGCTGCGGGGGCGTGGGGGAGGTGGGGGGGGGGGGGGGCGTGAGTGCTGCCTGGTGTGCCCCGTCTCATATTCCGCCCCACACCTCCCTCTCCCTCCCGAACCGCTGCGCTTAATTGAACGGAAAAGGGAGTAATGCGACCTCCACCACCGCCACCGCCGCCACCACACTACCCCCAACTACTGTCTCCTATCCCCCCTCCCCTCCCTCCCTTCCTCCCCCTCTCTTCGCACCCCTTGAGAAGGCAGCGTATGGGGGTAAAGACAGTGCTATCATGGCAGGAGTGAAAAACAAATGAAAAGCTCGGCACAAGATCAGAACGGCGTATGTGGGTCAGTTCGGTGCACCGAGTTCGCGGCTGGAGCGAGCCATGAAATCGCTCTGAAATGACGGTTGTCTATCTGTGCAGACCACCATTTTTTTTCCATCTTCTGTTTCGTGCTTACCCGCGGTATTCAGGTGTGCGAGAGGGACAGAGAGAGAGGTCAGCGAAGGTCCTCCCCATACTGCGCACCGCACTCGCTGCCGCTTCCAAATCCGTGCACTCTCTGCGTCCAGCGTGTGTGTGTGCGGGCGTGTGTGTGCGCGCGCGTGCGTGTGCACGGCGGTACAGCTCGCGCAGAACACGATTTCCCTTTTCGGACCGGAACGCAAGAAAGGCGGCGGCGGAAAGGGGTGGGAGGCTGGGGGACGGAAGCCCCCCGGGGAAGGAGCAGTTCATTTGGCGGCGTCGCAGCAACAGTGGTAGCGGCGTAGCGGCGCGGCGGCGCGGTGCTCATGAGGAGTACAGAGTACATTCCCCGCCCTGCTCGCCGCACAGCCGGCAGGCGGCGCCGGCGGCTGCCTCATTGTAGCCGAAATGAAATTCTTCGCGCGGAACGACGGCCGGGCCCCCCTGCACTCGCCTCGCTCTCTTTTGCTTCCCTTCCGCCGCACACGGCGACGACGACTTGACCCCGTTGGCTCCGCCGCCGCAGCCACCGCCGCCGCAGCCACGACCACCGCAGCCACCACCGCCGCAGCCACCGCTGCTTGGATACAAGGGCCGAACCCCTTCGCTAGGAGAGGCCAACAAATATTGTCAAATCCCCTCCCACACAGCAGGCAGAGCGGTTGGGTCCCCGGCGGTGGCCTCGGTGGGGTCACCAGTGCTGACGCGGCCGCCCGCCCGCCCGGCACCCTCGTGGGTCCCAGGGGGCCTCCATGGGGGGGCTGCGGGCCCGACCTGCCCCCCCCCCCCCCCGACATCTCTCTCCTGATGCGCTCACCGCCTCTTCCTGCAGGACCCATACAGCTCTTGCGAGATTGGAAATTGGTGCGGTACGGTACCTGCCATAGCGGCCCTTGACTGCTTGTTGCCTGAGCGGCTTTACACCCCGCCGCCGATGCCGCCTCACTCCACGTGTGCCACTATTCACACCTTGCTGCCCCCCCCCCCCCCCCCCCCGCAACGAAGCGCTGTATAGAAAAGGAAGAACAATGGCCATGCGGCCGCCTCCCCTCCCCCGCGACGTCCTTGCAACTTTACAGCATGGGCTGCTCCTCAAATTTCCGTGGCTTGCGCCGCCCGCTAATATAAGAGGCGGCGCCTGTTCGTTCGCACTAGCCGATTTTCCCCCGTCGTCCCGGCCGCCGTTTGAAGATAGGGGGCCGCGCCGGGCCGGGCCAAAGCAGGGGTGCGGAGGCGGGCCCAATTTTTTTCTTCCACCGCCGGGGTGTCGGGGTGCTGCCTGTATACGCACGGGTCGAATCACCTCCCCCCCTCCCCTTCTCTCTCTCAATCTATCTATCTCTCACTCTCTCTCTCCTTACCCCACCTCTGGCCCAGCCAGTAGTGCTAAGGAAAAACGTCGCTGCTACCGCGCTTTGTCTTTCTCCCTCTCTCTCTCTCTCTCTCTCTCTCTCTCTCTCGCTCTCTGCTCATGAAAGTGCAAATTTTTACATCACGTCTCGCTCTCTGTAATTACTCCCACGCGCTGCCGTCGGCGTCCAGATTTGTTATTATTATACTTTCCTGTGCGTAAAAACGTCGTCTCGGCGATGATGAAGCAGTTTCTCCTTCACTTTCTCCCCCTCTCCCTCTCTCTCTCTCTCTCTCTCTCTCTCTCTCTCTCTCTCTCTCTCTCTATCTGACGACCCTCTCGGCTCTAACCTAACAGAATGGCCACGCCCCTTTTTTTTTAGAGCGCTGTGACCGCGGAGGAAAAAAAGTAACCTCCCACCCTCCACCCCTCTCCCATCTTTTTTTGTCGTACATGCAGCATAACATTCGCTGAACAAGTGAGTGCGAAAGGCGAGAGGAGGGCTTTAACTGTTGCTGCCGTTTCAGGGGGGACGGTGACGGGTGCCCGGGTTCCCACGGTGGTAAATTGGCATAGCTCCGGAGTCTAGTTCCGGGGGGCACGCGGGGAGCGCGCGCGGCCTGGCCGACCCCCCGGGGGGCCCGGGCGAGCCCCTGCGGGTGCGCGACAGAGAGCGTCATCACCGCACCGGCGGCAGACCGCGGCCCGAGGCCTTCGCACTATTTCACGGGCGCCTGTATTTTCTCCGCAGCCCCGGGTCCGGGACCCAACGCTGCAGCTTTTGCCTGCCGCCTTCGTCGGAAACGAGCCCGAAGCGGCTTCCGAGAACCGGAGTGGCCGACGGTGCGGTGCCGCTCTGAGTGGCTCTGTGTGGCGTGGCGCTTGTGCGGCATCGCTGTGTTTGCAGGCGAAGCTGTTTGCTGCGTTCGGGAGGTCGGGGGCCCGGCGGTCACAGCGCTGCGCGTTAGCGCTAAGTGCCGCGGCACGCTGCGGTGGGTGCTCCGCTGTGCTGTGCGTGCGGACTGCTGACCGCGCTGCACAGAACTGGTTTATCGGGCTCCGCGCGCGGAAACTCGCTCCCCGAAAGAACTCACGTACGAACCGTGTTTGGGATAAATGTTGTCAACGATTGCTTCGAATTCCTTACCGTAATTTTTATTTATTTTATTTACAATAAGCTTCCACGGGGCACGGACGGTCGGTCCAGCCCGGCTCCACCGCCCGGGACATATATCCTCATTTCCGCGTGCCCGGGACCCCTTTCTCGCCGACCTGTCCAACAACTGCCAAGGCCTCCCTGTGTCTCTAATCGGCAAAGTTTTGGCCGCCCGTGGCCGCCCCCCGGACTCCGGGCAAGGCGTCCGCGGGCGCCGCTGGACGCCTGCCGGGACCGGGGCGGTGACCGCGTCCGAAAGAGCGTCGGCGCGTCAGCACAAGCCGCGAAGAGGGAGAGAGAGAGTCGGGAAGATAGCGTGGCAGTCAGACAGAGAGGGAGGGGAGACGGGAAACGGCGGTGGTGGAATGACGGGCGCCCTCTTTATTGTTTTTGTACTCGCTCGGCTGGGCACCGCGGGGCCCTGCTGGGCTCCGCTGCCGGGCTCCGCTGGAGTGAAAGTGTGGATTAACGCCTCGCCAGGCCAGCAGGAAGTGGAGGCGTGGCAGAGGCCGCCGCGTCGCGGGCCCCTCCTAAGAAGAGTGGGAGGGGAGGCGCTGCCGGGAGGCATCAGCTCATGTCGTACTGTGTTGTCCTTCCCTTAGAAAAATGATAAAAGCCGATACAAAAAAAAAAACTCCTCACTGTGATTCTCTAGCGCGCGGAGCCCACGGGGCGGTTCGGCGCTTTTCCTCCAGTCAAGCAAAGGGGAAAAACCAACAAATAACACCGCGTTTTCATCTGGAATGGAATATGGGACAGGGCATACACTCCGTGCTGCGCGCTATGAGCCCCGCTAGCATGGCGGTGGCGGTATCGGCAGCGACAAATATTTGACCATTAGCGGTCGGCACTTCGGCCTCAGTGCACGCCGCCGCTGCCGCTGCGCGCCCCGGTAGCGCTGCTGCCGCCGCCGACGTCACCTAACGCCCGCATATGCTCCTGCTACTGTGCCGTGGAGAGAAGTGCTCTGTCGCCTTAGCAGGGGAAGTGAGGAATGACGTCATCTTGTTATTCAAAACGCGAATCTGTACACCCCCTCTCTTTTCGTCGGAGCCCCCCCCCCCCCCCCCCTTACGCCGCCGCCGGCCGTGCGGATTTGCATGCCAAAGGGGGGATGCTGGGGTGCGGGGCGGGGCGGGGGACGGAGTGCGTCTGGCCCCGGCTTCCTTCGGATTTCGCGTCACCTTCCTCATGTATAGGCTGTCGCCGCCGTGTGCTGTATGGATGGCCGGCGCCGTCTGTGCTGAATAGTAATCGGCGCGGTGCGGTGCAGCCGGCGGCGGCGGGCCGTGTCTGTGCCGCGCCCCCTGCCCCGCCTGCCCCACCCGCCCGCTCGCCCGCCTCCGCCGCCCTCTTCATGAATAAAATCCGACGCTAAAAAGTGTTAACGATACTTGAGTCGAGGAGCTAATTACCTTGACTTTGAAGGGCTTGTTAGTCCTGGGATTCATCAGGACGGCCCCGCTGCTGCGGCGTTCGCTGGGTTTGTGCTCCCCTCCGACATACACCGCGCCGAGGGAGAAGAAAGGTTCTCGCTGCAGCGTTGTCAGAAACGAGATATTTTTTTAAGCGAATCTGCCTTTTCTTCCGCGACTTTTCGCCGAGTGTGGGACGGCGGCGCTCGCAGACCAGACCGTCTAGGCGCCGTCTCCTGCACCGGCCCCCTCCCCCATCCCCTTGCTTATCGATCCTGGCCATTTACCCCGCGAGGCCCCCGAGTTCGGCGTTGTGTTCACGACGGCAAAGGCACCCCGTCGACGCGGCCGCCGCCGTCCCCTTAAGAGACACCGCCTCCGGCAGCACCCTTTGACGCGCGCCACCGAATCGTCTGACGAGGGATAACCCCCCGCTTCTCTCTGTTGCAGCCATCCTCAACTCGCTGTGCAAGGAGTTCCTGTCCGTCAACGTGTCCGCCATCCTGTACCTGATGAACTACGAGAAGTACGGCCGGTCCACGGCCTCGGCCCAGTACTTCCTGCAGCTGGCCGGCTACCTGGGCATCCCCGTCATCGCCTGGAACGCCGACAACTCCGGCCTGGAGAGGGTAAGTGGCACACGAGTGTGGGGGCCGCCGGGGGCCCCGCACATAACTCTGAGAGCGGGGAGCAGCAAAAGCAAGCAAAGCCGCGGCCCGCGGCCCCCTGAGCGCGGCCCGCCCGCTGCCGGCCCGGGGATGCGCTGCCTGGGATGAAACCGACACGCGTTTACCGAGACTTTCGCGTTCTCCCGCGCTCTCTCTTTTTCTCCCTCCCCCTTCTCTCTCTCTCTCTCTCTCTCTCTCTCTCTCTCTCTCTCTTCTGGGTACCGCTCTACTCCGCCGCAAGAGAGCAGCCGAACTCCCGGGCCGCTATTGTTATTCATGACAAAAGAAGCCAAAGGGAATACCCGTCGCCGTACGGAAGATGGGGAAATATGAACAAGCGCGAGCGAAGGACGACCGCAAACCTTTCGCGAGCTAAGTTGCCCCGGCTCGGCAGGGTGGAGAGGGGCTCTCCGCCGGGGCCACCGCCGTCGGCGCCGCGCCCTCTCTCTCCCTCCCTCTCTCTCTCTCTCTCTCTCTCTCTCTCTCTCTCTCTCCCCTTCCCTCTCCCTCCCTCCCCCTCTCTCGGTGCTCGATATTCCGACATTGCGCTGCTCTCCTGCTGCCCCCGCCTCTCCTCTCCCGCCGCCGCCGCCGGCCGCCGCCCCGCGGTTGCCACTTTACCGTCGCGTACGGAGGGGGGGGGGCGTGCGCGGCGTGACCTCAAGTGCAAAGTCCTTATCTTGGCCCCCGGTGACACACAGCAGCCGCCCGCTGCCGGGCAGGGTGGCCGGGCAGGGTGGCCGGGCAGAAGGGACGGCCCGCCGCGCGTCGCTGCTGCACTCTGCAAATTTTAAGAGGTCGCGGCTTTATGAGCGGAATAAACATAAGGAAACACGTTGGCGGCGGCGGCGGCAGCGGCGGCGTGTTCGGCTGGAAGTTATGGAGCGATCGGGAGCGCGGGCGAGCAGGCGGGCCCCCGTTTATGCGTGCGGAACACGGCCGTTTCATTTCCGTGGAGGGGGAGCAGGCAAAAAATGTAGTTTTATTTATTGTTATTATTGTATGCGCGTTGTGTTATTCCGTGTTCGAGTGCGGCGGAGGTGGCGGCGGGACACGCGTGGCGGGGACGTGGTGGCGTGCCGAGGCCGCGTGTGCAGTGCGGCGGCGGCAGCTCTAATGGCCGTGTGAGACTGCCGCCTTCGCCGTCGCCGCCGTCGCCACCGTCGCCGCCGCCGCCGCCGCTGCTCGTTTGGACGGGCGTAATTTAGCGCAGCAGAAGAAGAGGCGGCGGCGGCGGCGGCGGCGGCGGCGGCGCGGCGGCCCGCGCGCCCCGGGCAGACCGCCTCGTTATGAGGCGTCGTGGCACTGCTCGGCCGCCGGTGGAGTCCCCCCGGTGGTGCGGCGGCCGGGCTGGCGGGGCCCCTGGCGGGGCCCCTGGTGTGCGCCCCCCGTGCGGCCCCCGCGCGGGGCCCCGGTGCCGTCGGCGCGGCTCGGATGGCCGAAGCTTTGTCTCCGTCCGCACCGCAGGAGCAGCCCCGGCCTCGGCCCCGGCCCCGGCCTCGGCCCCCGCCGCCAGCGTCTCGTCAGCCTGCGGAGGGCTCCCGACCGCACGGCACCCTCTCCACCACCACCCTCACCGCCCCGCAACCCTCTCCACCCCACCCCTTCTAGACCGCGCGTGATAGTACGAAAGTATGGAGTGGGGGGGGGGGGAGAGGCCCTGGAAAACAACGCGCGCAAGTCGTGAAGGCGTATCCACACGCGTAACGCCCTGTGAACGGGCGCGTCGTCGCTTGTGTTTCCGTCGTCGTCGTCGTCGGCGGCGGCGGCGGCGCGGCCCTGGTTTAGAATGCGAGAGCGAGCCGCGGCGCGCCACGCCCCGCCGCCCCTTTAGTTATGGCTCTGTCGTGCGCTGCTCGACTCATCGGGGAAAATGCCCCGGAACGGTTCGCGGTCGCGGGCTGAGTAAGCGTGTTGCAATATTTAACCGCCACAGGCGGGCGGGTATTCGGGTCGAGTCGTGACGATAAAGATGGGGTGTTCCTTTAGCGGAACGCGCGGATGTCGCCGCTTTCCTCTTCCACCCCCCTTGCTCTCTCTCTCTCTCTCTCTCTCTCTCTCTCTCTCTCTCTCTGTATCTCTTCTCCGCTCTCCCCGCTCTCCCACCAAAAACTTGGACATGCCAAGCACGCGTAGACTTTGCAGGCATCAGGAATGCTCCCTACTGCCAGTTCCAGCCAGCCGGCCTACATTCGGCCGCGCGGCCTCAAAGCCGTATAGGATAGGGGAGGGGGGGGGGGGGAAGGGCTGTGGGCGCAGAAAGCGAAGGCGAGCGCAGCGGGGGGTGGGGGGTAGGCGAGGATGAGGGTGTAAGGATGTAGTGTATCACCCCCGGCCGGCCCATGCGTGCGGGGGCGCGCAGATAGTTACGAGCCTTTTGCAGAACACTCTTAATACTTCAGCCGGCCGCAGACTCCTCGGAGCGAAGCCCGCCGCGGATTGCCTGTGAAAGCCCGCACGGCCGTGCGCGGCTACACACACACACACACACACGCGCGCACGCACACACGCGCTCACGCACACACGCACGCGGGGAGGCTTCGTTTTTGATGTGGCGATAGCGCCGGATTGTCGGGGTCGTGTGGTGTGCGTGTGGGCGGCGGCTTGCGGTCGGGGAGGTGCTGCGCGGCGCGGTCGCTGGGGCTCGTGGGCGCGCGTTGCGTCGCGTTGCTGGCCGAGCCCAGCAGCGCCCGGCGGGCGGGCGGCTGTGCTGGAAGATTACGCCCGGCTGCTGGGAATGAGTTGTTGATGGCCGTAAGCCTTCTTGGGGGGCGGCGGCGGGACTGCGGCAGCGGCGCCCCCTAGGAGCACCACCCCTCCCCCTCCCAGCCCTTCTCCCTCCCAGCATAACGCTCTGACGCTCTGACGGGGTTCGCATGTCACCCCTACGTCCCCATCCATGAATGGCCAGACCAACCTATTGGCCAGAGCACCGGGCGAAGAAATAAAGATCACTCAGGAGGGAGATACCACCAATGTTTCCGAAATTTCTCCCCCGGCCATCGGATCGCCGACCCCACAGCTACACTGCTGCAGTCCTGGCCGACCTCTCCGGCCCCGCCATGTACACCGCGCGTTGGCGGGGCCGTGGCCGTAAAGAACTCCGGCGCTGCGTGCGACGCGGGTGGAGATGGGAGGGGCAGCGTATTCCGACGGCCGATTCCCCGCAGAGCGGTGCGCGACGGGGCGGCGGAAGCGCGAAATGTGTGAGCGTGCGGCGCGTCCAGCCGCGCCGGGCCTCGGGTGGCCCGGGGCCTGGCGGGCTGCCAGCCGTGGCGCCGCGCCGGCCGGCCGGCGGTCCTTTGAAGATCCCGGCCGCTGACTTCGTGAGACCGTTCGCGGGTAGCAGCAGCAGCAGCAGCAGCAGCGCGGGCGCAGGGCTCCGAGGGGCCCGGACCCGTCACAGGCGGCCGCAGACCACACATACCGAATCATGTCAGGCTTCCCCCCGACCCTTTCAGGCAGCGCAGCGGCCGCGCGGCACGGAGCGCCCGTCAAAGCCGCGGTAGGCCACCCCAGCGCGGCCCTGCGCCGTGCGTCTCCGCGCTGCCTAAGCGGCCGGGCGCTCTGAGCCGCTTACCGAGCCGCGCTCCGCGTGCCCCTCTGCTGACGGCACACCGCGCCCTCCCCTGTTCCAGAGGGCGTCCCAGTCCAGCCTGCAGCTGCAGCTGGCGCCGTCGCTGGAGCACCAGACGGCCGCCATGCTCTCCATCCTGGAGCGCTATAAGTGGCACCAGTTCTCGGTGGTGACGACGCAGATCGCGGGCCACGACGACTTCATTCAGGCCGTGCGCGAGAGGTCGACCGACATGCAGGATCGCTTCAAGTGAGTATACACACACTTCCTCTCCGCCCGGTGCACACACGACGACGTCTGCAACGGTGACACATGTACTCCCCTCGTCGTCTCCGCGCGCGCGCCCGACATGCCTGGCCTTTCAGTGTTGCACGCTGTCAAGGCGACCCCCCTCGCTCCCCTGCCGCGGCCCACTCGGAGACCAGCGCGCGGCTGATGGGTGCAAGCACGCTTCAAACACTCACAGCAGCGGCGGCGGCGCGGCACGCGCGACCTGTATGCGTCCGTCCGTCTGTCATTCGCAAGTTCATCTCGGCAGGAAAGCACCAATGCTGTGCCCGCCGCGCGCGGAGCGGATACGCTTCGGCCCCCCCACACCGCAGCAGCAGGGCCCGCGCACAAAAGGCCGCCGCTCCCGGGCAATCACTCGGACGGGCGGAGACGGCGGGGCGATTGTTGCAAAAACAATGAGGCAGCTAAGGGGCCGTCGCTGCACTAATGGCGGCCTTTGTGTCAACGCCAGCAGGCGGGCCGCCTCGGGGCCCTCTCATAACAGCCAGTGGGACCGGCAAAGAAGCCTGGCTTCTCTGGGAAATCAGACGTCCGACCTGATAAAGCCCATCCAAGCCCGTGACAGTAAGGTGTTCGGTTCGTGTTGTCGCATTACTCGCAATAACTAAAAGGCGTCGTTTTGGAAATATAATTTTTTTTTGGTTATTTTTGAAGAGAACGGAGTGGTTTCTAGTATGTAGGAGGTTTGTTTCCGTGGCTGGTGATGATGGGGTCGGTTCGCGGCCCGCGGTTGATGGCGCTAGCTGTGTCCACGCTCTCGTAATGCGGCTTTTGTCTTTTTTTTTTTTCATAATTGAACGGGAGGATGTTTGTTTATAATCACCTTCATAATCCCGCACCGCTCCACTCTGTGGACAGCGCCCTGATCGCTATCGCCCCCTCTTTCTCACCCTTCTCCCTTCTCATCCCACCCCCACCTTCTATTTCATTTCTTTGCCCTTTCTCTCTCTTTATATTTCTCTCTCTTTATATATATCTCTCTCTTTCTCTTTCGTTCCATCGCCAGAAAAATGATCATCTTTGTATTCCGCCTTTACTGCGGGCTGCCGGGTTAAGTCCGTGGGCGCGCGGTGTTGCTGCTGGGGCCGTCCACCGGTGTACTGTTCGGAGGGACAGCCGCTGTGCCGCCCGGGGGGAGGGGGCGGGGCGGACCCCCGTTGGGGCCGCCGCGTGCGCGCGCTGGCGCCAGCCGTTGCGGGGTCTAGTCTGTTATGCTGGCTCAGCCTGTACCGGCCAGAATGCCTGGAATTTCCCCTCGTTGTTGGTGCAAGGCAAGAGCCCCGGAATATATTAGATCGCCCCTCAGGACCCGACACAACGTGTCTTTCTTTCTCCCTTCTCCCCATGCCGCCCGCATCTTTTTGTCTCTCTCTTTCATTCTCGCGCCCCCCCACGTACGTCCGCCCTGTTCGTCCTGCTTCGCACGCGCCCCCCGTCTGCTTTGTATCTCCTCCCCGCACGAAGGCGGCGCGGACCCGCCTCTCTGCAACTTCACAAAGGTGACCTTTTCGCGCTGGAAATTCCTCACGTGGTTTCCATTTTAAATACGGCGAGGCGGCCGTTTTTATTTCCAGCGCCGGCGGCGCCCCCGGAGGGGCTCTGACCTTGCGGCTCGGACGATGCCAGGCGGGGGCGTGCCGCCGTTGCGTACCGGACAGGCCATCGCTCTTATGCTCATACCAACCTAACGTAATCACGACTGCGCCGCAGCAGACCACACGAGAGGGGAAAGAAATTACATTCCGCGGAATTTCTGAGTCGCCTTGTGTGGTGATCCGTTCGTCAACTCGAAAACTACCCCCGAGGGCTCGGCTGTACAAAGCGGCACGAGGGGGGCCCGGAGGCGTGGCGCGGCTGCCGCGGAGAGTTTCCTCGTGCATGTGTCGCGCCGTCACGTACCCTTCGCAGTGCCGGGGCCATTGTTCAGCGTGCCCACTGTGTAATAACAGTTGAGAACGAGTTTCGTCGAGTTGTCGTGCCGAGGACTTTCCTTGGCATTGGCCTTGGAGGGCGGGGCGTGGGCCGCTGGGCGCGGCCGCCGGCGGCCCTCTCTCCTATGTGCCGCGCGCCGAGCCGCCGCCCCCGGCTCTAGGCGCGCTCTAGATAATTGTAATGAGCATTGACGGCAACTGCTCTCACGGTGCCTCTTCGTCTCTGTCTCTCCCTCTCTCTCTCTCTCTCCTCTGCCCTCCTGCCCCCACCCTCCTCACTCTCTCTCCGTCTCTCGCACTCCCAAACTCTGCACTGCCCTCTGCCTTCCCGGAGGAGAAACATCATAATTCCATTACCTTTGCAAGTTTAAAGCCGCCGCCGCCCCCTCTGCGGGACGAGTTTGTGAGTGTTCTTTTGGTCTCCGACAACTCACTGAGCACAATCAGTGAGGGGGGAGGGGGGGGGCACTGCTCGGCTGCTCGCGGCCAGCACATCGGCGGGTGACGAGGCAGGACGCCAGAAGGCTGGCGGCGGCTGCCTCGTCCCGACGCCCCACTGCCTTGCAGGACCCCCCCAGGACACAACACCGGACCCAAACGGCCCGGAGGGGAAGGGGGGGGGGACGACATGCAATGGGGCGGGAGGAGGGGGCTCATAAATTAAGTAACATAACCGGGGCGGGCGGTGGGCGGGCGGCCCTGTTATATACAAGTGTGTGCGCCCGGCCGCGGACAATCCTATTGCCGGGAGGGGGCGGTGCGCCGCGGTGCGGGTCCGCGAGTCCAAGCGCGAGCCCTTCTCTTCTCGGCCATCAAGCGCCGGCGCCCTTGCGGAGGGCGGCGTCGGCGGCGGCGGCAGCGCGGCGGCCGTGTCGTGCCGAAAGTATGGCGCGTCCCCCGCGCCTTCTTAATTTGAGGAGTTTCCCCCCAAGAATTCAGGGCACGGAGTGTGGTAGTGTGCGGCGCGAGACGCGGTGGGGCGGGGCGGAGCGGGGGGGCGGAGCGGGGCGGAGCGGGGCGAGCGGGGCGCCGAGGTGCTCTGGCGGCGGAATGGTCGCCTCTCCTCTAGGCGTAAACTTTTCGGACGCGTGGCGAGGTGTGGCGTGGCGCGGCGCGGCGTGGCGCGGGAGGGGAGAGAGAGAGAGAGAGAGAGAGAGAGAGAGAGAGAGAGAGAGAGAGAGAGAGAGAGAGAGAGAGAGAGAGAGCGCAGCTCGGGCCCGGCGGCGGCGGCGCGGACCAAGTTTGTGGGAGATAAGTCGGGCCGCGGGCCAGACCAGACCAGGTCAGAGGAGGCGAGCCGAGCCGGGGAGGCGCTGAGGTCCGCGGCGGCCCAGGCCGGGCACCGCGGGCCACCGCGGGGCACCGCAGAGCCGCCAGCCGGGTTCAAAGGCAGCGGAAAATGAGAATCGGCCGCTGATTACGACTCGGAGTGCGGCCGTGCGCCGCCGCTGCGTCGAGCCTCGCCTGCCGCCCGCCCTGCGGTCTGGCCTCGCACACGGCTGCTCGCACTCGTGTCGTGAGCTCTTTCCCCTTCCGCTCTCTCTCTCTCTCTCTCTCTCTCTCTCTCTCTATCTCTCTGTCTCACACACGCACCCCGGCATCCTCTCGTTTGCGCTGCTTTTGTTAGCGCGGATGAGCTTAAAAGGGCGGGCGCGGCGGCGCATGCAAAGGGACACAGAGAGAGAGAGAGAGAGAGAGAGAGAGAGAGGAGAGTGAGTGAGAGAGAGAGAGACAGACACAGACAGAGAGAGCGAAGCGCAAGCGGGATGATCATGTGTGCTGCGCCCCTCGGACACAAGTAGTTCCAAATCCGGTGCTGCTCGCCCGCCGTGTACACACACACACACACACACACACACTCACACATACTCTCGGGGACGCTGGGGAGGCGGAGGGGCTGGCTGGTCCTGCGCAATCCATCCTCGACTGATTGCGTACGTTTTATTAGCCCTTCACTTTATCGCGCGCGCCACGCGCGGCTAGAAAAAAAAAATAAATCCTCTGCTCTTGTGCGCGGATGGAGGGGCGGGAGGAGTGGGAGGAGAGGGGGTAAGCACACGGCAGGCCGGAGGATACGGGATCGGCGGAGGAGTGTTACGTGTCGCGCTTTTGATCCGTGCACGCTCCGTGTTGTTTGCCGGTGCCGCCAAACCCGCCCCGTCCGCGGCCCCGCGCAGAGGGTGCTCCCGCGGGGCCTCAGCGTGCGACTTATCGACCAACCCATGCGCCGCTCTCTCTCTCTCTCTCTCTCTCTCTCTCTCTCTCTCTCTCTCTCTCTCTCTCTCTCTCTCGGAGCCCTCCGCTCCGGGCCCGGGGCCGGGGCCCCATGTGGGGCGGGCGAGCGCCCTCATGGCGTTGCGTAGATTGCGCCCTGCTGCGCTGTCGTGCCGGGGCACCGCCGCTGCGCCGCTATGCACCCCGCCCCGCCACGAGGCTGTGAGGGCGACAAGTTTAACGAGCCAATATCATCCGCGGAGCCGCGCCGCGCCGCCTGATTGAACCCTCCCGCATCCTCATCACAGAGTCACCGCAGAGAGGCCGCGGTGCGGGATGACGGCCCGGGGTCCGACGGCGTCTTGGCCGCGGCGGGACCGCAGGACCGCGGACCGCGGCCGGGCCACACCCGCGGCGGCTTCCTCATCGCCGCCCATTTTGCTAAAACTTTGGGCCAGCCTTCGCGAGACAATCGCCACCAACCAACTTTTATTTCTATGAGTGCCTTGTTATTGTTTGGGACAGTTTTGCCCGCCCCCCCCCCCTTTTCTACCCATTTCCATTGGCCCGCTCCGCGTGGCTATTGTTTGCCGGGCTGCGCCTCCCCAGCAAAGCTAGAAGGCAAATACATTTAGCCGGAGCCCTTCACCCCCCACCCCCTTTGGCGGCTGCAGCGGCGGAGGGTTCTGCAAGACCGGCACGGCGACGTGGTCGGCGGCCGCCGCGCCGCCGCGCCGCCGCTGGATAGGCATGGCTACACTGCGAATCCTAGGTGTCCAGAAACTAGGTGACCTGAGCCGGGTTGCAGAGCCTCTGTTCGGCGGCGGCTGTGTGTCTCGCCAACCTCGTCAGAGCGACACGTCGTGCGGCGACACAACTCACTCGCTTGAAGCTACCGAACCCCTCGGCCCACCACCGCCCCCCTCGCCAACTAGACGTCACCCCTTACGACCCACCCCCGGACCACGCCCTGACAGCCCCGAAACTTCTTTTATTCCGCTTCGTCTCCTCTGACCACCCCCCACCGCCCCACCCCGCCGCGGGCGCGGCGACGCGATATAAGTTTTTTTCCCTTCGATCGTCCAGAAAGTACGGCCCGTTGTGGGGGGACCGCCGCGGCTGTCTGGGCGCGCGGGGCGGCTCCAGAGGGGAGGGGGCGGGGGGAGGGACGTATCGGCGGCGGCGGCGGCGAAGCCTGCCCGGCCCTCCACCGCACGGCACGCCACACGGCGGCAGATTACAAGCAAACAAATGATGAGACGGCAGGGCGGCCCGGAGCGGAGGGCTCCGAGAGAGAGAGAGAGAGAGAGAGAGAGAGAGAGAGAGAGAGAGAGAGAGGGAGGGAGAGGGACGCAGTGATGCTCCAGTTGTCCGCCCCGCCCAGCACCACCTCGCTATCCGCCCGCTCCGCCCACTCCCTCCCCCCCCCCCCTCCATTTCCTCCGTTTCGGGACAACGCACAGCGCGCGGCGGAGCCAGCAATTAACATCCTGACCCATTTCTATGGGCGGGCCGGGCAGCCGGGCGGCCGGAGCGCAGCGTCGCCGCGCCCACAGCCCCGCGGCGGCATTCGGGCAGCAAAGCCCCTGAGGAACCGGGACCACTTGGCACCGGTCACCTCGGCGCCGCCCGGCACTGCCTCTCCGTCAATGTACTTGGCAGTAAAGCGAGAGCGGCGGCGGTCACTTCGATCATTCAGCGTGTGCCGTGCCCGGCGGGATTCGTATTCACCGATGCGGCGAAGGGTTCCCCCGGCGGCAACCCCTTGCCTCCGCCGTCACAATCTTCCGTCGTGAGGCGGTGCGCGGGTTCCGCTGTGCGGCATCTACCGGGGGACTGTCACTAAACATCTCACTCCTCTCTCCGCAGGTTCACCATCCTGAACGCGGTCGTGTTCACGAAAGCCACGGACCTGATGGAGCTGGTCAACTCCGAGTCGCGCGTCATGCTGCTGTACTGCACCCGCGAGGAGGCCATCCACATCCTGAACCACGCCCGCGACCTCAAGATCACCGGCGAGAACTACGTGTGGGTGGCGGCCCAGTCCGTGATCGCCACGGGCACGCCGCCGACCCAGTTCCCGGTCGGCATGCTGGGTGAGTTGCGGTGGCGTGGGCCCCGGTGGGAGCCCCCCGGGGGGCGGCCGCCTGGGCCCGGTCCGTCAGGCGCGCCCGAACACCGTCGTAGCCGGGGAGGGCGCTGACCCGCCCCACATAGTCAGTTATCACGTCTGCCGGACCCGTCGCGGTCGACATTGGAATACGATAGGACATCTTCATCCTCGGACATGAGAATGAGGCAGCCGCTAATGCGGGCGGCCGCAGACGAGCGCGCGGCAGAGGGTGGGGGACAACCGTGCGGGGACCGAGGGGTGGGGGGGGGGGGGGCTGAGGGGAACGCTGCAGACTAACAAGCCACGAAATTGGAAAACGGTTGACGCCGCTCGTCCGCGAGCCCGTCCGGCCGGGCCCGGCCGTCTGTCGCTCCACTCTGAGCGTGAAGGTCGCCCCCCCCCCTCACACCCTAAGCGATGTGGGAGAGAGAGGCCGCAGGGGGGGGGGGGCTATTGCCGGACCGCAGCAGGGGCTTTGTTGTTGTTGCACGCCGAAGACTGAACTAAAAATGTGGATGAATGGCAGGCGTGGCGCCGGGCGGCTCGGCGTGCAGGAGGGAGTCTGATTGGGTTCCGGGCGCCGACTGCAGGGCCCCCGGGCCGCGGCAGCCGTGCGGAGCGAGTGGTGCTGACGGGGGCGTTGACGTGCGTAGAGAGGGGCGTTTGTGATCCCTTTCCCACACACTCGCGCGCGCGCACACACATGCACGAACGTGCGGGTTTTTTTTTTTTTGTCGGTATCGTGTCAGCCACTTGAAATGCCCCATCAAGCCGCGGCGCACCGGGGGTACCTGGTCGAGGGTGACACCTGTGGCGTCAGTGGGGCCGCGAGCCCTGGGCTGCCACCAGAGCGGCTCCGCCCGTACTGCCGCCGCTGACGGTCAGTCCGACATCATTAAGCTCGCCCATTGCCCCGCGCAATCTCAGAAAATCGCCCTCTCCAAACGTCCTCACCCCGCAGTAGAGGCATGCAGCGCTCCATTCACAGAAGAAAAAAAAATCAATCACTTTTATATCACCAAGAGATGGTGCCTTTTTTTTCTTGCTAGATGAAAGAAACAGGGCAGCCGGATTAAACACTCAAATCTCTTTTCACTTCTTTACTTTTTTTCCGTTTGTTCATATTTTTTTTGTTGAGGCGTGTCTCTGGCCTATTTCGGAAAAGTAACCATTTTGAACGAATTGAACACTTGGAACACATTATCGAACAGGGTGAAATGCAGGGTGACGGTGGCGCAGACGGACGACAGCGCCCGTGCACGTAGGCAGCGTGCGGACGAGCCGCGCGCGCGTGCGCTCGTGTTGCCTACCCTGCGGTCGCACGGCGCTGCGCTGCCCGCCGCTCCTGTTTGCTCTGGCCCCGCCGCTCACCCGCCGCCCCGCCGTGTCTGTCCGCAGGGGTGCACTTCGACACGTCGAGCGCGTCGCTGGTGACGGAGATCAACACCGCCATCAAGGTGTACGCGTACGGCGTGGAGGAGTTCGTCAACGACCCGCGCAACGCCAACCTGTCGCTCAACACCAAGCTGTCCTGCGAGGGCTCCGGCCTGGGCGACTCGCGCTGGGAGACCGGGGACCGCTTCTACAAGTAAGTACGAAACTCGTTAACTACGCATTGCCGCGGCCCGAATTTTACGCGAGCGCGCGCGGGCACCCGGCCGGCCGCCATGGCCCGCTGCAGTGCCCTACTGGGCCGAACTCCATTCAAGCTGCCTCCAACGTACTTCCCCCCGCTGCTACGTGCTGCATTCCGTGGCAGTAAATTAGCAGAGCTGACCAGAAGCCATGACCACACGTCGCACCCCCGCAGGGAGGGAGGGGCAGGGAGGCGGAGGGAGGAACCCCCTCCCCCGAGCGCCACCAGCGCCACCCCCCACTGGCTGGCTGGAATGTATCGGGGCGCGAACGCACCATTTCTCTCCCCCCCTTTATTTTCTTTCGGCGGCGCCCTTTTACCGCGTGATTTAGAAGGCGTCGCTTATCTCCCGCTCTGCGCCCGCCGTCACCGACACGTGTGTGCCTCTTGCTGTGTCTGCGCGGCAGTGCGCGGAGCCCGGGAAGGGTCCGCCGTCGTTATCGATTCTTTAATACGCCAGCATAAACATAAAAATTCCAGCCAATAAAAATAACATATTAACTATAAAATAACATATATGTATATATGAACGCGAAGCTGCCGGGGAGGGTAGCGACTGCAGCGATCTCATTCTGGAGGAGGAACGGGACGGCACGATCCGTGAGTGCGCCAGGAGCTGGTCGCTCCTGATTGGAATCGCAGCACGGCTGTTTGCCAGACAGAACCCCCCGCCCCCACCTCGGGGCACACCGCCAGATGCTGATCTCTTCCTATGAGGCCGTGCACCTCATCAAGTTCTCTCCACGCCTCAACCCCTGCGGCTGGGCGCGCTCTTCCAACCCTCGACCTCTCTCCCCTCTCCGCCAACATCCCCTCCCGCCTCCACCCTGCCACCCCCTCGCTCTCCCAATCTAGCCCGGCTCCACCAATCGTAAACCAACACAATGTCAGAAATTGCTGCAATAAATTGTCACCGCCACGTCGGTGGCACAAATGGTCCCGCGTCTCGGCCGGGCTCGGGCCCTGCGAGCCCGGCTCGGGAGGCCGGCTCGGCAGGCGCGGCCTTGTCGGCCTCGGCGCGGCTCAGCTTGGCCTCCGCCTCTTAGGCCCGCCCCCTCAGGGTCCCTTTATTTCAGAAGAAGAGGATTTCTCTCGGCGCCCGCGCCGCCACGGACAGTCTTTTTACGAGGTTTGACCGTCCCCGCGCTCCCGCGGGCGCGGCGCGGCGCAAAGTCGATCCCGTCGGAATTACGCTCCGCGCGCTGCCGACACGGCCTGCCCTTGGTACGCGCTGTGAAAAGCGGCCGCCTCAGATCTCACCGCTGACCCCGCGTTGTGTTGCCAGGTACCTGCGGAACGTGAGCGTCGAGGGCGAGATGGGCAGGCCCAACGTGGAGTTCACGGCCGACGGCGTCCTCAAGGCGGCCGAACTCAAGATTATGAACCTGAGGCCGGGCAACAACAAGCAGATGCTGGCGTGGGAGGAGGTGAGTATCGACCGGCGCCTGCGACCGCCGCCGCGAGGCCGGGCTCGGCGGCGGCGGCGGCGCGGCAACGGCCGCGTCCGGGATGTAACTCCTCGCGATGGCGGCGTCTCCGGGAAAATAATCAGCACTGACGGCCGAAAATAATTGCAGCCCGGATGTAGCCCCATTAGCTATTAATAACAGGCGGCTGTTTTTCATGCCGCGCGCCGCTCGCCGCCCCACTCCTCCGGTTGCCTGCCGCCTGCCGGGGACGGCCACTCCCCCCCGCTCTGCGTTGCGCCAGGAGCATCTCGCCGATTTATCACGGCCTCGCTCCGGGGAGTGCGGTGCGGTCCGTCCGCCGCGGCCCGCCGGCCCACCGCGCTGCACCACGCAACTAATGCTCCCCCTCGCGAACCCCACCGCGGCTCCAGCCGGCTCCAGCGGCTCGCTGGATAATTGTATTTCGATCTGCGGGCGGGGCGTGCGCGCTGGAGGCCGATGGAGGCCGCTGTAAGCCACCAAGGTCACGCTGCGAGAGCCGCGGGATCACGCGCGTGTGTCATTGATGTGTCATCCGCGTGGGCTGGTTATCAATTACTTCCCCCCCCCCCCAAAAAAAAAATCTGGTCAGTATTGCAGAAATTGAGAAGAATATTTACAGCTAAAAACTCGAATCGTTCTCATATTTTTAGTATCACGAGCTAGTATAAGTTAAAATGATAAAATGGTCGATCTTAAACAGGCGAGATGTAGGCACCCGCCGTGCTGTGTCATCTAGGTCTTCCCCCCGGAAGGGCTGCGGGGACAGGGCGCTGGAGTCTGTGCTGGAGCCGGTGCTGGAGCCGGTGTGCGCCGCCGGTCGGGCCAGCGTCTGCCTCGCGATCGATACAGGGCTGCCCCACGATGTTATTTGAGGCAGCCATCGTCAAACAGTCTCCCGGCTGCGTCGCCCGGCGTGA
The DNA here is from genome assembly GCA_026979955.1 of Megalurothrips usitatus. Lineage (NCBI taxonomy): Eukaryota > Metazoa > Arthropoda > Insecta > Thysanoptera > Thripidae > Megalurothrips > Megalurothrips usitatus. Next base: position 10,105,493 of record CM049594.1, on the reverse strand, counting down.
CTGGCACCATCACACCGACTGACCCCTTCATCATTTTCAGATCGGCGTGTGGAAGTCGTGGGAGAAGGAGGGCCTCGACATCAAGGACATCGTGTGGCCGGGCAACAGCCACACGCCCCCGCAGGGCGTGCCGGAGAAGTTCCACCTGCGGATCACGTTCCTGGAGGAGCCGCCCTACGTGCAGCTGGCGCCGCCCGACCCCATCACCGTCAAGTGCAACATGAACCGGGGCGTCCTGTGCCGCGTCGGCCGGGAGCAGGACATGGCCGAGTGAGTACGGCGGCGCCCCCCCCCACCCCCTCCGCCGGGCACCAGTGCGCTGCGGTGGCGCGGCGGGGGGGCCTTCCTGAACAGCGTCCCCCGGTCCATCGTCATTGGGATGCGGCCCGGCGGGGCCGACAAGTTTCACGGCGCCGTCGGGGCGCAGCCAGCGCAGCAGCTCTCCCCGCGGACCGCCGGGGAGTGCAGTACATCTCCATACGGAGGCCTGCCGGCACCCCGCCAGCCGGGCCCCGCCGCACACCTACAGTGCGCGCGGCCGGCCACTCCTCTCGTAGCCTGCCGTGCTGCCTCGCCTTGCGGACCTGGACATGCCGCGTTGCCGCTGTCGAAAATTCATGGACGAGAAAACGCTTGTTCATCACGACAAAAAAAAAATAGCGTAATTGCGCTAAGCAGCGTTTTGAAAGGGCTTGCGAGGTTCGGGGTGGCACTGTGACGTTAGCTCACTCATTAGGGAAAGACTTACGCCCCCCCCCCCTCCCGGCCCAAGGTCGTGTTCCGTCCAGGACTCGAGGCTGTAAGCTCTGGGGGGGGGGGGGGGGGGGGGGGGGGACGCGCTCTTACACTGCTGGCCCATGGCCGCTACTACTTTCCCGCGCTCTTTGTTTGGGAACGGCTGCTATAGAACAGGTCTGGGGGAGGGTGGCTTTGAACGGATCAGAAGCCGTGGGTAGCCGGAAGCCGCGGCCCCTACGGAGGGTACCCGCGCAGCCCGCTGCCAAGCACAAGGCCAGAGGCTCTCATCTCGGTGCCCCCCCCCCCCCCCCCCCCGGGGTGGCTCGGTCGAAGGGTCTGATCCTATGCCGTGTAATGGAACCCGAAAAGCCTACTTCCGACACCGGGCTGAGGGCGGGAAGGGCCGCTCCCTGTTAGCCTCGCACCGCCACTCCTGGCCTGTGTCTCCGCGCTGCCGCCGGCCGCCCTCCGGCTTCCGTTGCGGCGAGCAGCAGTCGATCCTGCAGGCAGCCGCCGGCGCGGCCCGGCCCGCCCCGCCGCCCCGGAAACACAGCAAATGGGACAACTTCCTCCGCCGGGCTCCTCTCGGCGCTTCCCGCCCTCCCTCTGGCCCTTCCACCACTCCCTGCATTCCCCTCCAATCTATTTTTCTAGCCGGTCGCCATCCCCTTCCCTGCAGGATCTCGGGTATGAGAGACGTTCTTGGGGAGATTACTATACTTATTGCGAGGGCCAAGGGGTTCCATCCAGGAAAATCTCGATCATTCTTCCTTCCTTTCTTTTCCTTCTCTCTTTTTTATTTCTCCCGTTCGACCCCGTTTTGTTAAAGAGAAGTCGGCGGCGGCAGCGCAGGCGGGTGCGCGTGGGTGGCACTGCGCGGCGTCGCTGGGCTGCCGGGGCACATCGCACACCGCAGCCCGCCCCGGAGAGGTGGCAAGGGCACCGGGGCGGAGCCGCGTTGAGGACCTCTCAGAGGCGGCAGCGTCAAGCCCGCCGATCCTAGCGGCGGCCGCGCTCGGATATGCGGGGGCCCCCGAGTGGCAAATGAGCGGCCGGCTCTCCCCCCCCCCCCCCCCCTCTATCCTACTGCAGACTGCCGATATGCCACTCCAGCTCTCTTCGCTCGTCTCCTCCGCTCTTTGTTGACCCCACCTCTTGTGCATGCGCGGCCCCGCGCTGCCGGCGGCGGCTTACCTGTTGCGCACACTTTGCCTCTGCTCGTCACTTTTTGAAAGCTCTTCGGGTTGAGCGGCGCACTCGCGCGCGCCGGTGTCTGGAGGCACACGACACGGTTCTCGCGCGGACTCCCGGCACGGCGCCGTTTGATTTCACACCCTCATGGCGAGACTCGCCGAACGTACAGAACGATGCTGATTCGGGGAAGCGGGTAAAAGTACGGCAGCCTCGTTAAATCTACACGACCCACTCCCCGCCGAAGGGGACTCGGTGTCGTAGTTTTCGAATACGTGTCGTGAACTCCCTCCCCCCCCCCCCCTCCCCTCCAACGAGGGATGTAGTGGTGGCGCTGCCATTCAAACCGTGGTGGGGCAGCGGGTATCGCTTTGGGATTAGGGCGTGCGGCGCGGCTGTGTTACACAAGCGCTCGCACTAGCGCAGACAAGGCTATGACGCCGCTATGCCCTTCCCAACGTGTACCGGTACCGCGTTTCCTATCGCGGCTTAAATGATTGAATAATTTGTGAATTTCTCTCTAACAGATCATTTTCTTTTTGTTCTGTCGCAGAATGGACCAGTTCTCGGCGCACCGCAACAGCTCGTTCTACCAGTGCTGTTCCGGCTTCTGCATCGACCTGCTGGAGAAGTTCGCGGAAGAGCTGGGCTTCACGTACGAGCTGGTGCGCGTGGAGGACGGCAAGTGGGGCACTCTGGAGGTGAGCAGGCGGCGTTCGCATGATTAGGGTCGGCGGCTTAGAGGCCTCTTGTGCGGCATTCCGACGCTGTGACTTTCCGGAGCGGCCCACTCGGAGCCGCGCCGCCCCTCTCGGCTGCCTCCCCTGCCCCGCCACCGGTGTGGTGACACCGCAGTCTCCCCTCCACTTCCCGTTCCTTTCTCTCCAGCTTCCTGTTATTCCCTCCCCCCTCTCCCCGCCTCCTCCCTGGCAGCCGACCTTGTCACATGTCCATTATTTTCTCCCAAAACCCTCCCCTAGGCTGCTGCCGCGGCCCTGCGGAACGGTCCCGTCCCACCCTCTCTACGGTTACGGCCGCGCCGAGCGCCTGCGAGCGCAGGGGTAGGCCAGCCCGCTCGACACGCGTGTCCGCAGAGGCCGGGGCTGCCTACCCAGCAGGCGCTATCAGCTGTCGGACTGACGCCGTATTTATTTGTGATTCCTCCAGAACGGCCGGTGGAACGGCCTGATCGCGGAACTCATCAACCGCAAGACGGACATGGTCATGACATCGCTCATGATCAACTCGGAGCGCGAGGGCGTGGTCGACTTCACAGTCCCCTTCATGGAGACAGGAATCGCCATCGCAGTCGCCAAGAGGACCGGCATCATCTCCCCCACCGCTTTCCTCGGTGGGTCTCGAAGTTGTTAATCCAACATAGCGGACCGGCCTGCCGGTGGGCTGTCACAGCGCTGACACGGGTCTGCCTCCGTCTTCCAGAACCGTTCGACACGGCCTCGTGGATGCTGGTGGGTGTGGTGGCCATCCAGGCGGCCACCTTCACCATCTTTCTGTTCGAGTGGCTCAGCCCCGCCGGGTTCGACATGAAGGTGAGCTTGCGGCGACAGCAACACGTGGCGGGCGCTTACCGCCGAACCCTGACGGACCACGTGGGCTGGGCCGGACGCCCCGGGCGTCCCGGCTTCCATGCCGCCCCAACCACCCTGGTCGCCAGATTCTCCTCTGCTCGGTTTTGTTCGGCTAGGCTATAAGCCCGCCTCCCCCTGTCCCTGTTCCCCTTGTCCCATGGCGACACCGAAACATTTAGAGGGATTCCAGCCCTCAGCCACAGCCACAATGTGGCCTCATCCCAAGCCCGCCTCAGGCGAGGCCTAGGCCATGCGAGGCTCAGCACAGCCGGCCGGACCGGTTAGCGGCGCAGCTCGGAACTGAGTATCTTTGATTCAGGCCGTCGCCATGGTTCCCGTATCCCTGTAAGTTTTCCGCACGTCACAAACGAAACCATCCCTCCCATCCCTCTAATCACCATTGGACCATCCGGTGTAGGCCGGAAGCCCCCTTCGTTGGTTATCTGATTTTTTTTTGCGTGTCCGCTATTTTTATTTATCTTTTCTTCTTCGCAGGTGACGCCAGCTGCCAACCACCGCTTCTCGTTGTTCCGGACTTACTGGCTGGTCTGGGCGGTGCTGTTCCAGGCTGCAGTACATGTCGACTCCCCCAGGGGCTTTACTTCCAAGTCAGTGCCCGCCTTGATGGTGACCTCATTTCTTTCTTTTTCTCTTCGCTCTCGCCTGTCATCCCTTGCCTCATTTTTTACCCACACAGGTTTATGACCAATATGTGGGCCATGTTCGCCGTAGTCTTCCTCGCTATATACACTGCCAACCTCGCCGCCTTCATGATAACCCGAGAGGAGTTCCACGAATTCACCGGCGTCGACGACTCCCGGGTAGGTCACAGTGTGCCCATGTTTTAAGCACTTAAATCTAGTTCCGTGGTGTCTCCAGATGTAAAAACACATTCGACCAACCTGTCACATGTGCCTGTGTTCCAGCTGAGCAAGCCATACAGCCACAAGCCCATGTTCAAGTTTGGCACCACACCTTTCTCGCACACGGACTCAACCATCAAACGCTACTTCCTTGAGATGCACGCCTACATGCGTAACTACAACCGGACTTCCGTACAGGAGGGCATCGCTGCCGTCAACAGCGGGTGAGTGGGGCGCAGGGAAACACGGTACCGACACCGTACAAATACAACCTCGAAGTGCACATCAGAAAACTACAAAGCAACGCGTTGCGTAGTCCGCTTCGAGGGGCTATGCGACCTGGCTGCACCTCGGAAGACTTAGATGAACTCAACGGCCGTCTGCTGAATCCTTATACCGAACTTTTCTTCGGCCGTATGTGCCGTCGCGAGTATTGACAGCCGCGACTCTGCAGAGACCCCGCGCGCCGCTCTAAGCTGCCGCCGGGGGTAGCGCGGGTGGGGCCATGCGCGTGGAGTAGTGCCAGACAGGGAACCACTGCACGGGTTTTCCTCAATCAGAGCAAAACGCGCAGTAGACCTAGATGCGAAATTGTTTGCAAAACATTGCGAGGGGATGCGGTCTCTCTTCGGGCCTTCTCGGCAGGCAGCCCTGGCAGCTCTGCCTCGAAGCATTATGGTCTGCCTACCTCACTGACACTGCCAACAGCCATCGAAAGGCTCCGCCGGCCGCACTGCGCTGTTACTGTGACTGGTCTTGTGCAGGGAACTGGATGCATTCATCTACGACGGAACGGTCCTGGACTACCTGGTGGCCCAGGACGAGGACTGCCGACTGCTGACCGTAGGGTCCTGGTACGCGAAGACAGGCTATGGCCTCGCCTTTAGTCGCAACTCCAAGTACGTCCAGATGTTCAACAAGAGACTGCTCGACTTCAGAGAGAACGGTTCGTACCGGCGTTTCTATCCTGCAATAATGGCAGAAACGAAAAATGCTCACATTGTACTTGCACGACGCTGGATACTTGTGAATACCCCACGTTCCGCTGTCGCACAGGTGACCTGGAGCGGCTGCGTCGCTACTGGATGACGGGGACTTGCAAGCCGGGCAAGCAAGAGCACAAGACGAGCGACCCGCTCGCCCTGGAGCAGTTCTTGTCCGCCTTTCTCCTCCTTATGTCCGGCGTGCTGCTGGCCGCCATCCTCCTCTTCTTTGAGCACATTTACTTCAAGTACATCCGCGTCAAGTGCGCGAAAACGGACCAGGGCGGGTGCTGCGCGCTCCTCAGTCTCGTGAGTCAAGTAAAAAGCTCGTTCCAATCTTTTTTCTCTCTTTTCCTACCTCTTATTCCTCTTGCTGGTGTGCTTGGGTGGAGCCTGTGCCGTCAGTGACACCAAGATCAAACGAAATAGGCTATGCCCTTCAACTAATTATTTAATTAAATATTTCCTCGAACTGTACCTTGTTTCGGTGAGTAGTTTCGCCCTAGTATTCGGTTTCCGCTAACGGGACGCACAGGCAATGAACTACTCTTATCGCCGTCAAGCTCAGGCTCCACCCAACTGTGTGGTAGACATTGGCCTATCATAAAGGCAGCCCTCGGTTGCCATTGCAAAAGTTTGTCCATAGTTACATGAAAAAACTTACCTTAAGAGATCTAACTAAAACTTCAGTTCTTCTCTACAAGAAAATCAACAAAAATCTTTGAGAGCTCGAACTAGATGGCAGCACAACCGTGGACAAACTTGCTGAAACCGCAGTCCGTAAACCGCTACAGCCAAAGACCAACGCGAATTCTTTTGAAAGGATTCGATTTATTTACAGCGTGCTGTATTCGTCACTTTGGTCTCAGTTATGACTGAAAACTAGTCCTAAATTCTTTTGTCTGACACCTTTGCTCAAAACTGCACTACCCATTTCCGCAGTGCAGCCTCGACAGCATCATTCTATCAAGCCCTTGCTCGCCCCTGTCTCTCGCTGGCCTTCGATATCTTTCCGTCTTCTTCGCATCTGTGTCTTTCTTCCAGCAGAAGTCTTGTCTGTGTGATCTTATCCAAGTCGTCACGTCCATCTTATCAATCGCTGAACTTTCCTCTTTTTGTGATTGATGTCATCTTCTCTCTTCTTTTGTCTATCTCTGGTCTCTATTTCTACGGTCAGTTCCAGTTAAATGTTAAGCCCAAACAATATCAAACACGCAGTATACTTACAGAACGGCATTGGCAAGCGCACACAAAATATTTAATTAAAGAAACACTAAAACACAGTACATTAAAATATAAGACTATATTAGGTTAAAAGTACGTTACAATAAATCCCTTGGCATCTGCTGCAAATAATTTTAGCACCCAAACGAATAATAATGTAACTTGTCAGCAACTGATATTTTGTTTTGACGCGAAACTGAAAAAAACCTTTCCTGGCCTTAGTCTACCAAACTACACACTAAGCCTTTCACGTATTTCCCCACCAACCACAGCCATCTGTGGAGGTAAGGTTTGCCTATCCGTCAGTAGCTAGTCATTTCGGGTTTTCGTAGAGCACGGTGGTTTGTGTGTCACTCGCATGTCAACACACGCACTGCTTTACTGATCAGTGCAGTACCGGAGTTAAAATTGTTTCTAGGATCATAAGGAAGATATGTAATTGTGAGGTTGAAACTTTAATATCAGGAGCAACATTTAATTTATTTCATGCAATATTCATTACATTCGAGACCTATTGGGTGTGCCAAAACGATTATTCATTAAAACCTTAAACACGGCCTGGTCTGCTTTCTACCGTGAAGTAAAAGTTTCCACTACAGATAATTTCGCTGGATATGCACATACATTAATAGGTCTCACCTTATCACACCCTTCACTTGAAGCGCATCTTTCAGATCTTTTTGTCGATATCTGCTTTTCCTGTTCGTAAAATTTGGGTAGACAGTTTGCTCTGAGCACCATTGTGTTTTTCACTCTTTCACTCTGGTTTCCTATGAATAGCTTTTAGGACTTGCATTTTCCCCATCGCTCACTTCTTCGTCCTATTTTGGTCTGGGTTGTTTAATGCACATTGTGACTTAAGATGAGCGATGTACAGTGTTTGTTTTATCACTGCACCTTGATGATGTTTTTAATTTGTTCCCACGTGATTTTTGGCACGTCTAACTTTTGGAAGTATTTTGTGTCATTGAACCCCACCGTGTCTTGCGAAAGGCTGGCACGTTAGTTTTTTATGTACCAGGTGTCCCAGCTCAGCCGTGCCAGGGAAAAGGTAGGCAAACCCGCAGCACTAGACCCTCACGAGGTGTCCACGCTTGGCGTCCAGCTCTGAGCCGGTCAAGAGCTGCAGACGACGCGCTTTAGAGGTTAGGTCAATCTAAATCTGTTCGCATCCGTGCGGTATTTTCCGATATGAGCTAAAAGATGGAAAAATAACGGGCTATCGGCCCCTCCTCAAACTTTACTGACTTCTATTTTCTACTCTGCTGTTCGCATTTTGGCTATCGGGAAAGTGGCGCCATGCCACTCTGCAAAGTGCTCGGCTGGACACCCCGCTCGAGGCTAGTGTCGCGGGCTTGCCTGCCTTTTCCCTGTCATGGCTGAGCTGGGTGACCTAGTATTTCACTGAGGTTCTGAGGAGAGGGAGGAGCTCCTATGAAGTATTTAATTGCTTGTTTTCAAATCCTCTGCAACACTGTTATTCCAGGTGCTTTGATCCAGTTGCATGATGTTAACTGTTCTGAAACGTTTTGCTTTTAACCGGTTGTGTATATTTTCTTGTTTCCAGTATGTCGGCTTGATTGTATTCACGTTTTTCGTAAACATCTCTTGTGTAGAAACAGTTCACATGACATTACCGTGGAATGCCGTTAATACACCTCAATCAGAGCACCAGTCTTTTGCGAAGAAGTAGCAATTTGCTGTCACGGCAACATTAATGGTGTGCTTGAAGCGTTCTTTGTTACTGCTATGGTGTGGTGTTTGCAGAGTATGGGGAAGTCGCTGACGTTCCGCGGTGCCGTCTACGAGGCTCAGGACATCCTTCGTCACCATCGGTGCAAGGACCCCATCTGCGACACCAACCTTTGGAAGACGCGGCATGAGCTCGATCTCACGAGGTTGCGGGTACTGCAGCTGGAGCGGCTCTTAGAAGCTCACGGCATCAAGCCCCCGCAAAAGCATATAAACGCCCCGCACGCAGGGATGCTCATGTCCAGGGACATGACCAGGAACCACGTGTTCAACAATGAGTTTGGCGCGCGGTTCTACAGGTACGCAGGGCTCCACACCTAACACGTTTTGAAAGAAATTCGGGAGAAAGCCATACTCTTGATTTTTGTGTAAAACACGATTCGTTTGCAGGCCCGACGAACGCGAGGTCCAAGAAATGGAAACGGTTCTGTGATAGTCAAGGGCTGTGACGCCACCCGTGGTCCAGCGAGCGCACCCGGGTCCGTACCCGGACGACTCCCCAATCCACCTGGGGCCTCGCCACTCGCGCTCCGCTAGCACCACGTCCTGCGCCGTGTCCGTGACGGTCAACCGCTATTAGTGGGGTACTGTTCGCAGACGGGCTGCAGGCCACCGGCCGGGGACCCCGGGCTTCAGCTCAAGAACGCCCTGGTGCTACTCAAGCCTGGACCAGCACGTTCCGTCCAGGATTTGGGCCGGTCGTCGGCGATGGTGGTGGCGTCCACACAGCCTTCTTTGACACCGCCAAGTGCGGTGTACCTATATTATTGGATTTGGTGCCAACATGGACGTGCTACTGAAAATATACTTTATCATTATTGCTCAACAAAAGAAAAAAACGGGACGACTAGTACAAAGACGTAAATTTGAATCTAGTGTGTTACTAATATGTGAATTTGTGATAATATAAGCAACAATAACGCCAAGAAACATCCAGTTACTGAAGACGCGCTGGACGGATTTTGGCCATGTACATACTTTTTGTGTTACATGTGAGTGTGTCTGTATTTGTAAATAGAGGCGTGACGCCTGTTATGTGTGCCTAGTGCTCTGTGAACCGCGGAAGAAGCGAGTACATTAGGATGGAGTTTTCCTCGTAACGGAGACTTGATGTCGGCCTCCATTATTGCTCACATGACCTTTACCCTTACTGTCAGCGGCCGCAGGGGTCTACCTCAGGACCGGAATGGCACATTTTTTGTCCCTAAAAAAATTCACGTTTTAAGAACCTTATAATTGTATGTGTCCGTCCTGTGTAATCTCTTCTTTCAAAATTCACAGTGCTATAAATCTTTGACAAGGATCGGGGAATGATCCATTTATGATCACGAATAATCAGTTACTGCCATTGTCACGAAAAGATATCGATGAGAGTGTTCTATTATCCGGAATTTTAACCCGACTGAGATAATTTCATTTTATACGTTACTGTTTGCAACTTAACACTTGCAGGAATCGAAGCGTGAACGGCTGGCTGCAAGTGTTAAATGTGTTAGGAGTTTTAAAAGTGACCTAGCCAACTACTGTAGACCACTGCTTTTTACCTGAGAGTTGCACTCATACCTCGTGTTTCAAAAGCTGTTTGACCGATGTACAAGTTATTCGTTCTTGCACTTAACATCAATGTATATGTGGGGTAGTTTGGCAATGATATTTTGCCTTTCGATAAATGTGTTAATTTCATTTCATTTTAGAGGGACTCAACGAAGTCTAAAAGAAGGCCTTATGTGTGTGCTTTCCAACCAATTGTAAAATTAAGATTTGCTATATATTGTGTTATTCGTCCAAAGCAAATTATATTCTTGATTTAGGATAGAGTTTATGTTGGGCTGGTGACTGAAGTGGATTATCACAAATGTATATTTTTTTAACAGACACTGAACAGTTTTCACCAGAGCTCTTCGGTAGGAAACCCGTGTCTAAGCGGTTTTGGCATCCATTTGTTCGTGCAATTATCCAGCCTAAATGATAATGACCGCAAAAGAATGCTGCCTTTCAAGACCGATGTGGTCCGTTTTGATAGCAGTGTCTTAGCGTCGTGACCTATAGTGTGGAATCGGGGCCGTAGTACTCCGTTGCGTTTCAATTTTTCATACCGGATACATAGAAGTCATCATATCCTTGATTGCTTCCGTTTTACAGCTTCTGTCATCCGCCTGCACGCACTTTAATTTTTCCCCCACACCCTTACCAACCACATACTTATAACGACAGTGTGTCGAAAAGGTAACTAGCAAATGGAAGTACAAACCGCATAAAAAGACTTTGTGGGTTTGAATGTTGACGGATGGAGTGCATTGAACTTGTTCGTGCTCAATTATAGTATTCAAGTAAAATGCTGCTGGACAGGGTTTCTGTCAAAATAAGTTCTTCGTAAGCATTGAACCAGATCCTGCATAACACACTCCACGTGGCATTGTTATGAATTGTTGTTGTTATCCTCGTTGTTATCTTTTTCTTAGGAAGATATTGCTTCTGTAATTGCTTAAAAAGACCAGAAAAGCCAAACAGTGATTTCAATCCCCTAATTGTGATTTTGTTCGTTGATTATGTGCCAAACTGTGATTACGAAAATATATTTCTACATATATGATGCAGCTCAGGATGTCTTTGAGGTTCTACTATCTGCTCCCTTTTTTCTTTCAAACTTAATAGGTACCATGCATACAAGCGAATAAATGTACGAAGAGTCTATTTGGCTGGGCAAATGCACCGTATAAGAACATGAATGGATGTGGCAGTCTCGTCAGAGAGATCAAAGGACACTTTTGTCACATTAAGTTGCCAAATTAGCAAAGTGGAAAGAATACTTAAGTTTGTTTCCCGTGGTCGCGTTTGCCCCCAGATGCTTGACAGCTTTTTCATTACTCCTAGTGCTGCAAATCAAAATCTGAGCAAGAAGGCGCCTTCAAGGGAAGTTCGGTGTTGTCCGTATATCATTTGCCTTCAGAAAGACCTGTGTTTTTATGTGCAAACGTGTAAATAAAACTTAAGCTTCTCTGAGAAATGCGGAATTATTTTTATTGTTTTCGGTGTGCTACTTAATACTCAATTTGTTGAATAAATCCTATTAAAATGTATAAAAAATCTGAAAATCAATCCTTAATTAGCATGTGATTGCATGACCTAACTAAAACTTACCGATGTTAAATAATTTTGAATTAAATAATAATAATAATATCTAAAGTAACTTATTTGCATGTAATATAAATCACTTATATCACTGTTTGGCTGGTCTAAACGATTCGTTTGATGTTGCTAAAGCGAGAATACAAAGTTAAACCGACGTGTAGAAAGAATAATTAGGTAACAATACATATATATATATATTTATGCTGTATGGAAGCATGTATATTACAAGATTAAACTGTACATATAAATAAAGTTGTGGTTGTGATATTGAAGCTTTAACAAGGCTTGCACATGAGGCATATCATACCTTCTAGGAGCATAAAAATTTACATTGCAAACGATATCGTAACGTCAGTGCACAGTTGACGATGTTGTCGTTGCTGCTGACGTCACGGAATCCGGTGAGAAGATGAAAGGAGGAACAATCGCAGACAGTGGTGCAGGTATCTTTTGCCGACTGCGCGTGCGCGGTGGATCTGTGACTTGTCCTCCCTTTCATCTTCTTACCGGATTCAGTGACGTCAGCGGCAACACCGAATTCTTCTATTCATGCTCTGTCGGCTGTGAGGCTGTGTGTCGCCCCCTGGCCGTAACCTTGGGGCTCGCATCGCGTATCAGTTCAATTTCAGGATCGGCGATTGCGCATGTTATCGTCTAATACAGTCGCACCATGCGTGCTCCCAACATCGCAGCTTCCGATGCGGTTACACTGCGTACATGATGGGTCGTTTCCCCATTCAAAACTCAACAAGAGAAGCTGTAAAGCTCAGAATCTGAAGCCGCAGCATTTTAACGAAAATAAATTGTGATGTTCGTCTAAGGGAACAAAGACTGTACTCAGAGATATTTCGTTTATTTTGACAATAAGCAGCAGTGCGGTTATTTGTAGAAAACCAATCGCAAAGTGCGCACTATGCTATGCACTCGAGGCCGTTGTGCATGCGACTTCCGTATTGTCTGATCTAAATCCCGATCCCCCTGACACGTGACGACTGTGTTTCGCACAAATACAATAATCAAGTGCATCGGACGAGTCGTCCGGGGCGACACCAGTCCTGATGGATCGACTTTCCCCCTCCTCCGTCTCATCTCACTGAAACATATTTTGTGCTTCATTCTGCATTGTTTTTTTCTGGCATATTCAATTATCTCGATATCTCTTACGTTCTGTGCGGCAATGAAAGCGCGATGCTCCAGCGGAATATACCAGCCCGTAGAACATGCCAAACATCGTATTGTTTCGAAGACACCCCCACCCCCTCCTACTCCCCTCCCTTCAATGATACGACGCCCGAGTTTCACATCTCTCACAGCCCCTCATAATAATCATACGGATCATGATATCGGTTCCCCTTCTATGTTGCAAAACTCAATCAAATGGTGCCCTTTAGATACGAAGAAATGTATTAAAGCCAGCGCAAACTTTTTACGTGAAAACTCAGGTCGGTGAGCATCTGTGAATAAGAGGGCTTTGAAGGAATTATGCAACATGTCATTGACTCCTCGTCAAGTTAGTTCAACGAGTTGAGCAAGACATTCTTGTCGTATCCCACGTTCAAGGACCATAAGTTCGTTGCTCTGACATGCGGCCACACCAATCCCTCAATCATCAGCTTGCGAACTGAGTCGACCAATCTTCAGCCGAGCGCACAGCAAAGACTGATACCCGAAACCGGTGCACTGCCTCAGCTGAAGGTCATCGATTAAATGAGAGTACGGGCTAGCCTTCAGCGATGAGACTCGCGTAAGTGTGAGTCAATCACCCCCGAGTGCGATTACTAGAGTGCCCTTATCGCCTGTCGCTAGGCGTGTGCGTAGTGGAGCCAGCCGTAGGTAAAGTAAAGGTAACTCAATGCACATCGCCCAAATGCTGCCTTACCTTCTCGTATGTCATGCTTTCTGTAGTATGAGAATTGCATACTTATTCGGCCTTTGCTGACGAGGGAACAAACAGAGAATTATCGACAAGTGAACTCCGAACGAAAGCAGTGGGACGAACAGCAGGGGACAGAAATGAGTGGTGGGCTTCTGATACGCCGCTAATGGTCAGCGAGTCGATCCGCATTGATTTCGTATTTATTCCCGAGGAAAACCACACAGTCGGCAGTCTGAACGCTGCGTCGCCTGAGGCGTGGCATGGGGGCTCAGGCGATGAGCGACCAGCTGAGTGAGCAACTCGAGCTCCGGCCGAGCTGCGCTGCGGTGAGGCTGTCGCTCCTGACCGGGGATGCGTCCTTTGTCAAACCAACCACGGTGTGCCACTTCCCACCAGACAACGGAGGGTCCCAACACCATCGAAAGCAGGACAGATTTACCGCTACATTAGGCACCATCGTAATCCGAGCGCCCCGTCAACGGGTCCGCGCTCTGCCTGTCCCCGCCAGAGCCCTCCACACGGAGATGAAGTGCTCCACTCGGCCCGAGGCGGAAGCTCGAGAAAACGGAGCAGTGTGTCGATGCAGGTTGTAGATTTTGTGGGTGTCATTGCGCCCACGCAATCACGCGTCATCGCCCTTTCAACGACCATTGTGCATCAATGTAAAACTGGAAAAAAAACAGCAAGGAAAAGAGTGTGGCATATCAGCGCGTTTATTTTTTATTCCCCGTTGCAATTACCGCATACAGTTACCACATTGACAAGTGATAGCGCATTGGTCGTGACGTGCCGCGAGCGGGGCGCACGTAGAGCGGTTCCCCCGCGGCCCCCCGCGGCCCCCGCGCAGCCGCCCTTCCCCCGTATCCGATTCACAAACCTGCGCGCGCTCGAGCCGTACCGCGGGGCGCAGACCATGGCGCAGGCCATGGCGCAGGCCATGGCGCAGGCCCGGCCCGACCCGAGACGGGAGCCGAGACGGGACGGGGCCCGAGACGGGACGGGCCCGAGGCAGGTCTGTGAGGCTGCAGGCCGCGGTGGCATTGCGGCGTCCCGGCCCGTCCCCACATGGTGACACCAGAACGCACGGCCCAGTAGTCCCGCGCGCACCTCCGCCGCCGCACAGCCGCCGGCCAGACGGACACATTTCGCTCTTTTCGGGCCGCGTCTCGCCGCGTCTAGCCGCGCCGCTGCAGCGTGTGTGCACCGCGACGGCCAACACAGACGGCACCTCCCCGCCGGCTCCGGCCCCTGCGGCCCCTGCGGCCACCCGCGCAGCGCAGCGCCCACGACGCCCGAGGAGGCCCGCGGACGGGACCTAGGCCGGCGAGCATAGGAACGCGAGGTAAGGGCGACGCGAACACGAGTCTCGGAGAGGAAATGCTGATGCTCGTGAAAAACTCCGGCGTCCGCGCCGCCGTTGGCACCGCCGCCGCGCGCCGCCGCTCGGGCCGCCAGACGCAGGCAGGCCGCCGCCGCGGGGACACGTATTGGCTCTCGCTCGGTAAGTACCGCACCGTTCGCGCTTCCCGCGCCGTTTGCCCGGCCGCTAATTGTCGGTCTCGACCGCGGCCACCGGGACATCGCCTTGCACACCCGCATAACGTCGCCGGTCGGTCGCGGCACGCGCCTCGCCTCTGAGTGCACGCCATGAAGGGCCGCGGTGTGGGAACGTGCGGCTTAAGCACCAGTCGTGCACGGCAGCCTGACGGCACGCGACCGGCGGCACTGTTCTGTGAGACCGTCGAACAAATCACCAATAAAAAAAGAGTCTTTATTGCCGCTTGGATTCGACAGGAGAGGAGAGGAAAACGGATAAAAACGGTGGAATAATTTCGCCTCATTGGCCGGGCCGAACTTGAACCGTGTGTTACCTCCCGCGTCGCGACCCCTCTGCCACTCTCACTCTTGTTGCCTCCTCAGACGCTCTTTGGCCACCCCCTTTTTTTCTGCGGCGCACTGAATAGTATCTGCTGGCCGCCCGGTTTGGCCTACATTCGCGACGGCCCGGTGCCCATACATTCGCTGTCAGCCCTCTATCTAATAATTTTCATCCAGCGATAGGAGGAAGCGGAGAGAAGGCGTCTGGCCATTTTTTTTTTCGGCCAGAAAAACTCTTTTTATCTCGCCGTATCCGCATTGTTGCGCAGGGCACGGCACTGCGGCACGGCGCGCTCCATCGTGACCGATATAACCCAAAGTGTCGTCTGCGATAACAATATTCTTCAGGTTCTTTTTAATTTTAGGGAACCTTTTATTTTTTTTTCTTTTCGCTCGATCTACTCTCTATTGGCGTTAAGGCGCTCTCGCGTGATCTGCTCGCGATTGTGAAGCGCGTGATGGTGTCGGCTTTCAGCACTCGACGACCATGCTGCGGGCGCTGGTCGCCATCCTCGCCGTCCTGGGGCCGGGCCTCGGGGCCTCGGCCGCCGCCAGCACGCGGCCCGTGCCGCCGCCCCTGCCGCCGCCGCCCTACGCTGCGCGCCTACAGAGGCTCGCCGACGCGCTGGTCAGGCCCTTCGCCCCCGTCACGCCGGAGGCCGGCATCTCGCTGCGGTGCCGGCAGCACTCCCACATGTACCTCACGTCTCTGTCGCAGCTCGCAGCATGGGCCATGCACAGTGAGTACAGTCGCCTCTGCAATGGGCCCATGCTTCATTTTTTTTTTAAAAAAGGAAATAGTTTTTTTTTTTTGCTTTTGTTGTTTTTCTTTAAGTTCAAAAATACTTTACGAGAGTCACTATTTTTTTTGCTGCTTCCCTTCTGTGTGATTACCATTTCTCATTCCGTCGTCACCCTGACCTAGGCCGCGATTTATCTAATCTGCCTCCCATTACCTATCGTGGCCCCGGGGGCAGAGCCGCGTGCGGGCCGCGGGGGCAGCCGGGGCAGTCAGGGGCCCTACTGGAGTACAGCGTGTGACCTGCCCCACGGCCAGCTCCCCGGCCCGGCCCGCGCTAACCCGTCCTATCCCACACCGCCGCCCCGCCGGCCCCTGTACGCCGATAAAACCAACACCTTTCTTTTCATCCCGCTTCCTCTCTCGGCACTGTTTGCCCTGCGCCACCTGGGCGCGCGGACCGTGACAGCACGTGCCCCGGCAGGGGTCACTGATCCCATTGATCCTCCCAGTCCCCCCTTTGTTATCAGCCACAGATAGGTTTGAACGAGGATCAGTGTTTCTGAAGTCTGGCCGCCGGCATTAAAGCGGTATTTGCCATCGGTGTTTGCACAGCTTCGCGTAAACGATTTGGTACACTTTCGTGTTTAGTGAGTGGCGTGGGGTAAGAGGGCCAGCCACAGCAGAACTACACAGTGTTTCGTGCCCATCACGGTATTCTGTTTCACTCTCGTGGTGTGCTGCGTTACGGGCTCAAGGCGTGCGTGCCTGTGGCCGTGCACAGCGACGCATAGGACGTGCGGAGCCCCATGCGGCGCGGGCACGGCCGCCAACTAGTATAGTTGGGCCTTGTCCATTATGACAGGGCCCGCCGCCGGCCGCTCCCCTGGCCGGCTCTGACCCGGGCTGCCCGGGCTGCCCGGCCCACTGAATATCAAGGCAGGCGGAAGCGAGTTTCGGCGGCGGCAGGCCGGGCCGCTGCGCGCGGCTGCGAGGGGGCCGGGGGTGGAAGTCTGCGGACACGCCCGCCCCCGGCCCGCCCCCGGCCCGCCCCCGGCCCGCCCCCGGCGCGTCCGCTGCCCTCAGAGCGCGCCGTCGGAGTAGCGGCCGGCCGCGGCCGTGCAAGTGCCGCCCACGAATCCTGCGGCCACTCCTTCGTAAGCTCCCGGCGGCGCTCGACCCTGTTCAGGCGGCGGCTTTGTGGACGCGGCTGGGGAGCTTGCGGTCCGGCGGCGCGGCGGCGCGGCGGCGCATGGAAAAGCGATAATTATCTAATCAACTAAGCCGCCTGCCCGCCCGCCCGCTCCCCCCGCTCGCACTGCCGCCGCCGCCAGCCCGGGGACTGGACAAGCAGCACCAGGCCCCGCAATGCCGGGCAAACACCACCGTCTGCCCAGACCCTGTGTGTGACAATTCCTCATTGACAAACAGTCGCGTTCTTTTGTGGTGGACGCGAGTCGAGCAGCGCCGTAGGCCGTGGGCCGAGAGCCGTGCCGGGCTGCTGGGCGGGGTGGGGCGGGCGCCCGGCGGCGCAGCGGTACCGCACCGCTGTTCATCGCGGCCCCGTGCAGACGTGTGCGTGCCGGAGATATCCCTAAAGCGCCTCCGTCTGCAGGGTGCAAACAAGTCGTGTCTAGAGGGAGAGAGAGGGAGAGAGAGAGAGAGAGAGAGAGAGAGAACTCATTCATGTACAGTCGGCGCTGGGTGGTGGTCAGTATAAGTTTCCACCGCAAGTCGTGCGACGACGCTATGGCGCGCCGACGGGCGATCGCCACACAGATGAATGGGTGCGGACGGGCGTCAAGTGTGTGCAGCTTTCGTCGGCGTACCCCCGCCGCACGGCGTCCGCGGCGCGGCGGCAAGCCTTGGGGCACTACTTGTGCTGCTCGCTGGGGGGGGAATTCCCGGCGGACCGGCTTCGGCGCGGCTGTGTGTGAATTTGCCCACCTTTTTCCCAGCCCTCCTCCCCTCCCCTCACCCCACCGCTGACCGCGCCGCGCCGCACAGCGTCGCGACTCTTCTGGCCTCGGAAGGTCGGTCGTTGAACCAGCGCGGCGGCGCGGAGCCTGCGGCCTGCTGCGGCCTGCGGAGCCGCGGAGCCGCGGAGCGCCTCGCCCACCCCGCCGCGCCGCTCAGCACGGCTCGGCTTACTGACCCGATTACGCGAGAGTGTGGAGGTGCGATAGTGCGATACGATACGGCAACGCGGAGGGGGGGGGGGGGGGGGGGGGGGCAGGAAGGAGGGAGGGGTGCTGGGGGAGGAAAGGACTGACTTGCAAATGGGTTCATACCGGCGCCGCTCCGGCACGGCGGACTTGGGCCGGGCGGAGCCCAGACTTGGGCCCCGGCATGAGCCGCGGGCCGCGGCGCCAGGGCCTCTGCTGTGGACAGTCTTAGCCGCATTATGCGCCGCCGGTCGGGCTCGGTTTGGTGACCTCCGCAGAGGCCTTCACACGCGTTCAGGCACGGGGCTCAAATCGGGGCATCCGGGCTGTGGGAGTGTTGGGTTAGCGCCGCGGCAGCGGGGGGCGGAGTGCTGGGTCCTGTCACCCGATGTGTCAGCTAACTGACGGGCTGTCTGCCGGCCCGGCCCGGCCTGGCCTCGTTGCGCGGGCCGCGCGTCCACCAGGTTACAAAAGATCATCCTATCTCGGATCGGATAGGGAACGCGGGCGGCGAGGAAGTGACGCGTTTCACACAGCGCGGAGCGCGGAGCGCGCGGCGTCGCAGATTAGCCCACAACTAACTGGAGTAAGAGATAGAGTACGGGGCAGATAGCAAATGGCGGCGGTCGTGGCGAGGCGCAGCGGCAGCGGTACAACACGGTCCGCGGGCTGCGGGGCCTGCGGAGGGCGTCGCCGGGCCGACTGCATCTTCCAGGGGGCCGCCAGGGTGCCGTGTCGAGGGAACATACCTGGTTAATTAACGCTGCCGCGCCACGCCGACGGCTAGCCGGTCACACACCCCGCCTTGCGGCGGCCCGGGTTAGGTTAGGTAAGTGCTGGTGTACGACGGGGCGCCGCGCCCGCCGGCCGGCCAACCTCCTCCGCGACAGCCCGGCTGATTTTATTGACGAGGAATCGAGACAAGGGCGTCGCAAGCGGCGGAGGCGCGCCGGAACTCGGTGCCGCGCTGAACGCGGGCGGCCGCCGAGATAAAGGTGTCTTATGGGGCGTGCTGGGTATTGTTCTCCGATGAGGTCAGGGAGCCCGCCGGTGCTGTGGCGCGTGCCGAGGTGGCGAGTGACAACCGGCACGCGCCACGGCACGCGCCACGCGCGCACGCACCCTCGTGTGCGTCATCGCCGGCCTGCAGCAATGAACCCGCACGCCTGCTGTCCGACACCGCGGCGCGTGGCGGTGCACGCCCTATTGGCGACGTGTGTGTGTCGTCACGGCCGTCAGGGACGGACCAATTGCGTGCGCGTGAGGACGGCTCGCCGGCAGAGGAGGCAAAGTGATTTATTAGACTGCTCTTGCAGTCGGGGGCGGCGGCGGCGTTGAGGTGGCGGGGGCGGCGGGGGCGGCGGCGGGGCGCAGAACAGCTGACAGCCCGTCCCAGGGCCAAGTGCATCCACGTGTAGGAGGAGGTCGCGGCCGACGGCGGCCGGGCGAGCGCGGCGCGGGTCCTGGGGGGCCGCGCGTGGCAAGACAAGTGCAAGGCGACGGCCGACGCACCCGCGGGCAGCGCAGCGCGCGCCCACGGACACTCCCATCCAGCCTGGAAACTCGCGCCGGTGACTTGAGGTGCGGAGCGCAGAGCCGAAGGTTCGATCGGCGAGTACTTCGGTGCGTGTGCGAACGCTCTGACATACTCTGATCCATCTGTCACTGCGAGCGCCGGCGGGGCACGGGGCCCCGCGACATCATCGTACACCCGCCTCAACGCAGTCTGTTTGTTGACAGCGATGGCGCGGCTAAGTGGGCGCGCGCGCGCGCGCGTGTGTGTGTGTGTGTGTTTGTGTGCGGGGGGTTTAGCAACAGGTTCGAAATTTGGGCGTGACCCTGACCCAGATTGGCCGGTCCTGTAAGTGAATGTGGTTGGGATCACTTGCGGGGGAGCGAATTCGGGTCAGGCTGATTCTGCTGTAAAATAGACCCCTGCCCTAGACCCGAGCCCGCCCGCCCGTCCCCCCCCCCCCCCCCCCCCTCCTGGGTCCGCCACTCAACAGCTACGCCTTCGAAGGGCCTCACTTTATGGGTCGGCTGAATAGCGTCCCTGAACTTCGGCGTCTATTGTGAGCTTCCTCCCTGACCACCTCCCCTGACCCCCATAGGACAAATAGGTCGCCTCCAGGTACCCGACAGATTCGGCCATTTTTTTTTGTCCAAGAACCCAATTAATTTTTAAATGTGTCCGTGGTACGCTGCATCGTGGTGAATTCTCGGTGATATCTGGTCCCGTGTGTCGGCAGTGTACGACTCGTCCACGAAAATTCCTTCGTCACTGCTGGCGGGCAACGTGGAGCAGCTCGGGAATTTCGACCAGTGCGTCTCCGTGCGCGTGGCGGACGCGGACACCGGCTCCGGTAAGACATTTCAGTTATCCCACCCCGCCGACGGGGCCGGGCCGGGGCGGCGCCGGGCGGTTTCCTGGCCGCCGGACTGTTGCCCCGATGATGCCGCCGCCGCCGCCGCCGCCGACCGACCCGGCCCTTGTTTGTCACTTTCTCCGTGTGCAGATGTGTTCCGCGGCAAGCATTGCACGGCGTCCGTGTCCTTCCGCATGCCGCCGTCTGACGGGTGGGGGCCGTCCCCGCTGGGCGAACTGCTGCTGGCCGGGACCACCGCGTCGGTAAGCGACAAACGTCCGGCCGTACTGCGCAGCGGCGGCAGCTGCGGCGGCGGCAGCTGTGCCGGCAGCTGCGCCGCCCTGCGACGCCCGCCACATTTGCAATGCAGGCCGAGGCAGGGGGGGTGGGGTGGGGGATCAGGCAAAGAGCAAATCTGAAATTCCCTAGGGTCAGTGAAGACATAAATAACGCGGCCCGTTCGAAAAAGAAACCTTCGCGGCGGCGCGACAGCCGAGTTATGGCCGCAGGAGCGGCGTGTGAGAAATATCGACAGCGTCGCCTCACCCCCCGGGCCGCGACGGCGGACCCCGGGAACGCGGCTTATCCGCTCAAATTGCGCCGTGTCTGCGACGCGCGGCGGCGGCGCGGCGGCGGCACTGTGGGAGTCGCTCCGCCGTCGTCGGTCCGCCGTCGCCGGTCCTCGTCTCACCGTCGCCGTGTGCCCCCCCAGGGGAACGCGGAGGGCAACGTGAGCGCCGAGTACAAGTGGTCCTTCTGCGTGCCTTCGTCGTGCTCCGCCAAGGACGTGGAGGTGGGCCTGCGCGCGCGCCTCGCGCCGGCCTGGCCGCTGCAGCAGCCCGCCGTCACCGTCGACGAGAGGCGCTGCCTGGCGGCCGACGGCGGCCTCCAGAGCCAGCCCCTGCAGCCCAAGGACATCGCCTTCATGTGAGCGCCGCCCTTTGCTCGATAATCATTCAATTTTTTTTTTCGAATCACGACTGACGAAAAACTACATTGAATCTGGAAACTGCAATTCACAAAATTGTAAGACTGATACCTGTTAAAACGGAATCGCCTAACCTGGGCCGTGCGTGTTGCAGCTGCCTGGTACTCGTCACTGTCTACGTCATCGTGGCCAGCACCGTCTACGACGTCATGTGGATCGCTAAAGGTGAGGCCGCGGGCGACAGGCGTCGGCCGGAGCGCCGTGCGGGCCGCCGCCCGCCGGACTTGGGTGGCGGGTGGGCTGCCTACCCAGCAGGCGCGAGGGAGGCAGCGCGGCGGCCGCTGCGCAACAAGCCCCGCGCGCGACTAGCGTCGTTCGGGAAGAGAACGTTGCGCGTTCCTCACACGTCACTACTGCGTGCTTGTGGTCGCCCCCTACAGGCTCGCCCTCCACCCGGGTCCAGGAACTCCTCGTGGCCTTCTCGCTGCGCCGCAACGGCGCCGCGCTGCTGTCCACGGCCCGCTCGGGGGACACGATGGACTGCCTGCACGGCCTCAGGGTGCTCAGCATGTCCTGGGTGGTGCTGTTCCACACCTTCTACATCAACATCGTGGCTCCAAACATCAACAAGGCTGTCACCGCCAAGGTCGGCATAAAATCAACATGATGTTTGTTTGTCGCAGCCACGCCGCCAGGTGGGGGCGCGAACGGGGGAGGGGGGGGTCTATAAAATGTTCGCGCCACAAAATTCCAATGCCCCCCCCCCACTTTTTCAAATTTTGTCGGAATTCTTCAAATTTTCGAATTATGTTCGCCTCTATGCGGGGGGTCGTGGAGCGCCGCTGTCTCTTGGTGGCCACTGCTCCCCAGCCTTGGCCGTGCTTGCGCGCCGGCCGTGGGCTTGGCCGTGGCTCCGCCTTCCTGGCGCGGCGGCCTCCGTGCTCTGCCCTGCCCCGCCGCCCCCCGTCCCTGGGCCCCCGCGGCGTTGGTCATGGCCCTACCGCCCTACCCATGGCCCTACCCGATACGAACCGCGGGACCTGCTCTTCCCGCAGCGGAGAATTCCACCTTATGAATTCAGGCCGAAAGAAGGTCGACAGAGGAGACGGGTGGGCGCAATATCTGAACTGTAGCGCATACTGAAAAGGCAAAAAAAAAACGGCTCTGATAACGAACTGAGATTTTTAAAGACCGAGACTGAGATTTCATACGGCTGAGGAGCTGCCTGTTTTAATACGTACTGGCCGTTGCAGCGGCACGGTCCGTTGGGGTAGGTCGTGTCCTAGCGCGTCTCGCGTCCTGCGTTCGAGGCCCAGCGGCATGGCAAATGAGTTAGGTCGGGCGGCCGCCGGGGCCGCTGGAGCCGCGGGGGTCCGCGGGGGGCCGCGGGGGGTCCCCAATACCGTGACTGTGGAGCGCCCAATTGATTGGCCAGTTAAACGCGTGGCGCCGCGAACTTCGCGTGCCGCCGTTAATTGCAATTAGGACACTCGTTATTCACAGCCGTTGCGTAAACAGCGGTGCCGCGCAGCCGCGGGCCACGCCGGGTACCGTTGTCACCCATCGCGGGGACTTCTCCACCGCAAAACTGACGTGTAATGAGGCGGTGCAATAAAACAATTTGATAAAAACAAACAAGGAAAGGTCCTTGTCTGAAAGTGCTTGTGTGCACTGCGCAGCTGGGGGACTCGTGGTCCAACATGGTGCTGCTGAACGCCACGCTGTCGACGGACACGTTCCTGCTGTTGTCGGGGACGCTGCTGGCCGTGTCGTTCCTTCGGTCGGCGCGCGCGCTGCCGGGGGCGGCGTCGGCCCGCCTGCCCTTCAGCCCGCTCTCCTTCTACTGGCACCGGTACGCGCGCCTCACGCCCGTGTACGCCGTCTGCGTCTGGTTCTACGCCAGCATGCTGCCCCGCCTCGGCAACGGGCCCACGTGGGACGTCGGCGTCGGCAAGGAGAGCGACAACTGCGTCGCCAACTGGTGGACCAACCTGGCGTACGTCAACAACTTCATGCAGCTGAACGGGCCGGTGGGTGCGGGAGGCGCGGAGACTGCGGGGGGACGGAGGCCGGCCTCGTCGCACACGCAAGCTAACCGCTGTCTGTCTCTGTCTCTCTGCAGTGCATGAGCCACACCTGGTACCTGGCCACCGACATGCAGCTCTTCTGGATGTCCCCGGTGGTGCTGGTGCCGTTGGTGCGCTGGCCGCGCTTCGGCCGCGTCCTGCTGGCGGCCCTGGTCGTCATGTCCATGGCCGTGGCGTTCACCGTCACCTTCACCGAGAGGCTGACTGGCGCCATGCTCTACACCTTGGAGTGAGTCCCCGTCACGACACGCCCCCGCCGACAAGGGTTCGCCCTGCACTCACACGGCGCTCTGTCTCTCTCCCGCAGCCAAATCATGCTGGGCCGGGTGTTCGTCGTGGTGTACCTGCGCGTGTACAACCGGGCCGGCCCCTACCTGGTGGGCATCGCGCTGGGCTGGGTGCTGACGGCGGTCCGCGGCCGGCCGCTGCGGCTGCCCGCCGCCGTCGTGGCCGCGGGCTGGACCACGGCCGCCGTCACCTGCCTCGCCGTCGTGTTCGGCGTGTTCGGCTTCTACCAGCGCGACCACGCGTACTCGGCCGTGGAGGCGGGGCTGTACGCGGGGCTGCACCGCACGGCGTGGGCGGCGGGCGTGGCCTGGGTGGTCTTCGCCTGCATCACCGGCCACGGCGGCCCCGTCAACGCGCTGCTCTCGTGGCAGCTCTTCGGCCCGCTCGCCAGGCTCGCCTACTGCGCCTACCTCACGCACTTCGTCGTCATCATGTACACCTACTCCTCGCGCCGAACGCCGGGCTACTTCAGCATGTACGTCACGGTGAGTGGATGGGAGCGCCCTGGAGCGTAGGCAGCCCGGCTGGCACGCATGTCGTGCGGGCTGGCCCGCCCTGACACCCGCAGGCGCTCGTGTGCTGTAAACGATTTCGGATCCGTGTTTGTTTTTACTTCGCTTTTCCAGATCAACGACGGGCTGGGCATCCTCGTCGTCACATTCGCCGTGTCGGCAGTACTCTCGCTCGCCTTTGAGATGCCGTTCTTGACGCTGGACCGAGTTCTGATGCCTCGAGGTGGGTCTTGTCACCGACTAGTTTTCACTGTAAGAACAACCGTCCCTCTTAACGTGAACGCTCGCGGCAGCACCTCGGATAAAGGCGGATACGAGCAGTCGAAACCCGAAGCCGTGCGGATGTTGCTCTGCTGTGTGTCGCACACCCGCAGGTAACCGACTGCGTACTCCGTCTGACCCGTTGGTGGCGTTGCAGGGCTCGCGCCCCCGGCCGCGCCCCTGGCCGCGCGGCAGGCGCTCGGACGCGGCTACGGCACGGCAGCGCTCGCCCCGCACCCACTAACCCTAGTTCCGTCACCAGCAGGCCCGGCGCCCAAGAAGGCGCCGTCCATGCCGGAGGCGGCGCTGACCACCGCCAGCATCGCTACCGTGGAGGAGCACCTGGAGCACCTCGCCGCCGACCTCCGCGGCTACGACAACGCCGCCTTCGAGAAGCTGTCCGAGAAGTAGGCGCCGCCGCCTGAGGTCACCGAGGTCACCGAGCCGGCGCTAGCGGCCTGACACGGTGCCGGGGCCGGCGATGGCGCCGGGGCGGAGTGGGCCCGCCGCCACCGCGTCCAGCTGCTTCGGTGACGGATGCCTTACAAAACGGATGTGGCGTGTGGAGTCCTATTGGATTTCGAAAGGCCGACGGGGAGTCCTCAGCCCGTGGAACATGCCCTGAAAGTCGATTGAATGCGTGGCCTGGGTGCGCATTTTGCCAAATGGCGGATGGAAAATTTATTTATGATCGGACACTATTTTCCATGTCAAATGTGCACAGTTTTGGGCATGGTTGAGGGCCTCTCGACGACCGTTTGCGGCCAACGGAGTGTTCATGTGGAAGACGGCGGTAGTCGCGATCGCTAACGGCAATCGAAGACACAACGGCGCTTTCACATTGTACAGCTGTTTTAGGCTGCATGCGAAAGTATTGATGCAATTTCAATCGTTACTGGTGCAAGGAAGTCGGACGGTATGTGCCCGCCGGAAGTACGTTCCTATCTGAGTGAGTACAAATGTAATTTGTGAGTTATATACTGTAGTTCAGTGAGGATTTTGTTGTAGATTTACGGGTAGGAATGGTATTCTATCACTAGTCTAGTCAACTGTTGTGCCCACCGAGAGCGAAATGTGTGGAGGGAGACTCCTGTAGTCTGTGTGTGGTAGTGATATGTCTCGTAGTTCTCTGCAACCGTTCATAAGTTCATTTTGATATTGTCGATCGTAGTGGATAAAATTATGCGGATGAACCTACTTAAACATCGGCAGCTCAACCAGTGCTCCACATATTTCGTTTACATGTTGACCAATGGCCTATGTAACTACTTGAAAGATTTAAGTTAGCAGTGCTGAAACTTGTGCGAATGTGTGCTATACTAAGATAATCAGAACAGCATTATCAAAGATTTTGCTATACTTAACGTAGACAATGATACAAACATCAACAGACACACTAAAGTTGTATGAGGCTTGCCAAATGTGTACAAAAATGTTTTAGATGTTGTATGACTTTATGCTGGTGAGCGATTGAACAAAAACTTTAAATGCAGTAAATTTTACTAAAATGGATAGGGCTATGCTCAAGGAAGAAGTGGAAGGTTTGGGACCAATATAGTGTGCTAAGTGACAATTAGATAATGTATTTCATATCCCCTAAGACATGTACTTAATAAAAAAAACGTCTGTGATAAGAATGTCTTGTGGGAGACCTTAGATATCAAATAAAGTGTTTCTGTCCAACGCTGTGTCCCATTTCTTTCCCGCATATGAGTCCGACACCGAATAAAGACAAAAAGATTGACTTACTTCAGCTATAATAGTGACAATAACGCCGCAGTTGACATACAACCATTGCCTCCTCGCACGCCCGTTTCCTGATGGCCTGTGGCAAGGGCTGGCGGAGCCGCTCTGCCATTGGCTGGCACCGACTGCCTGCGCGTGCCGGATTGGGCGGCTCACGGAGGCTCGCCCCACCGCGCCGCCGCGCTCCGGGCCGGAGCCCGCCGCCGTATAAAATGCAGCGGCAGGCAGAGGCCGGTGGTCAGAGACGCTGTCGAACCGGTGACAAACGATCTTTTTTCTCGCCGAACCGCCCCCATCAGGTGCCAGCACAGGTCATGGTGCGTCCGGGCTCCGCGCTGCGGCTGGCGGCCGTCTTAGTGGTCGCGGCCGCCGCCCTCTCCCTCACCGAGGCGCGGCCCATCCGGAGGTGGGCCGACACGGCCGTCGTAGAGTCCACGGTGAGTCGCCGCTCCCAGGGCGGTGGGCCGAGCGCCCCCGAGTGTCATTATTAATGCAGCCCGAACTCCAGTGCAGACAATAGATGTCACTTATCGTATTGATTCGACGGGTTGACTCATTGAACGAAATTGGGGCAGAGCCGCCGTTCAGGTCGTTTGCCGCGTGCTGGCAACAGACGCGGCGTTGCGTTCACGGCTCATCGGGCAGGGCCGCTCCGGGTCGCGGTGCTGCGGGTCGCGGCTCCGGCCGGCCGGAACGGCAAAAACACGGCGTCAGCGCGGCCGGGTCAGGCCGATGCAATCGCAGGCCCCCCCGGAGGAAACCTGTTGCCCCGCCTGAAAAAGGGCGCTCGTTGCCGGGCCGCGCTTGTTTCTGTGCACGGCGGAAGTCGCTCCGATGAGCTTTAACCAAACTTCGTTTGAAAAATGAGAGAGGGCCGCGAGTGATAGTTTCCGAGTGAGACTGTGGGTTCATCACACGTGCAGATCCAGGAGGTGTACGCGCACCCGCCGGCGGACATGCTGCTGGCCGCCACCAACAACCACGACCACAAGCACCACGCCGCGAGCCAGGCGGGCAAGCAGCGCCACGTGAAGGGCGGCGGCGGCAAGCACGGCAAGGGCTACCACCACAAGCACTCGTCGGCGGGCAACGACGGCTACAAGCACTTCGACGCCTTCCACACCAAGAGCGGCGACAAGTACGGGTGAGTGTCGCGTCGCGGCCCGCCCGGCCCCCGCCCGGCGCGTCGGCCGCGCCGGCGGCGCCGGCGTGCCTTGGGATGCCTACCTCCCACGGGGCGCCGCCGTTGCGGCCGGCTGCGACCGGACGCTAACGTGACGTGCTCCCGCGGCGCCCCGCAGGTACGAGCAGCACTCCTCCTTCGGCAAGAAGAAGAAGGGCGGCAAGAACGAGAAGTACGGCGCCGCGCACGACGCCGGCTTCGCGGGCTCGCACCCCGACGTGGAGGTCGTGAAGGACGTGAGCAGGGTGAGTGACGGCGACGCCCCCGGGGGCCCGCGGCCCCACAATGCAGCGCGCGCGCCTCTACCCGAGCCTGCCCCCACAGATGCGGCAGGGCCCGCGCTCCCAGTCGCTGCAGGACGTGAGCGGGGACGCCTCCGTGGACCACGAGAGCACCCAGTTCCGGCGGGGGCTGCACGAGGACGACATGTTCTTCGTGTTCTCAGGTAAGCAAACGCCGCCGGGAGAGGGGCGGCGGCCCGCTCTCTCCTCCTGAGGGCATTGTAATCCCTGGCCTGCCTCTGCACTGCCCGCTTCGCAGCCGACGGCAACGAGAACCAGGACGACGACGGGCAGCAGCAGCAGCAGCAGGCCGACGACGAAGACCACGACGACGACGGGGAGGCGGCGGTGAGGCCATCGCCGTCGCGGCACTTTGCAGTCCCATGAGATGTTGCGTGTTGTTGACGGCGACCTGGCGCCTGTCCCGCAGGAGCAGCAGGAGGCCGACGACGACGGAGACGACGACGACGAGGGGCAGCAGCAGAAGCAGCAGCAGCAGGATGACGACTACGACTACTAGGCTCGGGTCCGAGGCCCGCGGCCCGCGGCCACCCGCGGCGGGGCCGTCACGCCGTGAGGCCGTCGCCATGGGAAACGCCTCGGGTCTGGTGTTATTGTTAAACGCACTCGTGGCATTGGACGTGTACAGTGTGATCTAGTCAGCCCTGCGCCGAGCACCCCCCCGCTGTCAGAGGAAATGAGCGAGGCGTTTATTGTTACTTAGTCATTAATATTTTATTTTTGTGTTCACTTTGCAACCTTTGCGAAATGTTGTCTCATTTTAAATATGTCATACGTCGCCCTTATGTCTTCTCATCGTCACGCGAACAAGGTTTACAAGTAAATAAATATATGTACAATAATGAGGCATTATTTTCATGACGATTCGCGGGTGGTGGTGGTGCTATTGCAGCTGGCCCCCTTGCTGGACCGAGACACCCATTAAATTCCGATCGTGAATTTTGAACCATTTTAATCGGCGGTAAAACTCACAGCAGCACTCGGTGGGTCCGCGTAAACTATCCGTTCTCCCGCGCTGCCGACACACGTCACTGTCCCGGGTGTCGCAGTGTGTGTGCGGCCCGCTGCGCGGCCTGCCGCCGGAGGTTGTTGGGGATGGCCAGGGAGACGGCGGCGCCCACCAGGAGCACGGCCGTCATGAGCGCGCACGCCCAGCGCCAGCCGCCCGCCAGCGGCAGCAGCGCGCCGCTCGCCACGGTGAAGGCGATGCCCAGCACCATGGAGGCGGCGTTGAGCAGCCCGGACGAGGTGCCCTCCGGCTCCGGGTACGTCAGCTCCGCCGCGAACTCGAAGCCCACCGCGACGTAGCCCGCCAGCGAAAGCCTGCGGGGAAGGACACTTGTAGCGACACTTGTCCTGCGTCAGGGCACCGTGATAGCCACGTGGTTAGGGTGCCCGGTCGGCGAATGACAGGGCGAAGGTTCGACTCTTGCGGGTTCCTCCAAAAATTTTCATACATCGTGAGGTACATACCCAGCCAAGGCGCCGGCGATGTACACAGCCCAGATGCGTTCCGCGAACATGGTGGCCGTGAACACGACCAGCGACACCACGGACAGCCCGTACATCCCCACCGTCATTTCCCTGTGGCCAGAAAATAGCGATACAGGAGGCGGGACGTTAGACACGACGGCTGCTGGCTGACCAACCGCACTCCACCCACTTGAACTTGGCGGTGAAGTCCAGCACCAGCCCGGATATGACGGCCCCGACCAGGCCCGCCACCACCATCACCAGGCCGATGAAGCCCGCGTCATCCTCACTGTCCTGCAATTGGCCGGTTCACAAAATTCGCAATATTTAAAAAAAATCGAATTCACTCAATTGTGATTTTCATGAATAAAAAAAATTCTCATACCGGGAACACGGATAGGATGAGGTCGTTGAGGACGGTGGCGGCCGCGAGAGTCACTCCCGTGTTGATCGCGTTGGTGACGAGGAGATACAGGTACCCGGGACTGGCCAGCACCGCCTTGACAGAAGTCTTGAACTCGGACATCGTCCCTCCGTGGCTGCGGCCGTGCAGTCTCAACGCGGCCTGGGCGACGCTCGGGGCCACCGGCGGCGCCTTCTGAAAGCCTTAAACGCGTCCAGGACTCTCCTTTGAAGCAAGCCATCAGGTTAAAGCTCACGCGGCGCTGAGGACGGCCTGATTAAGTAAGTACCTATGAAGACGAGCACGGCTATGGCCGTGGTGGAGGCCGCCACGATGTAGCCGACGAGGGTCATGTCCTCCTGCATAGCGGCCACGGTGGTGCCCGGCTGGTTCGGGGACCTCACCAGCAAGGACGGCACCACAAAGCCCAGCGCGTTGCCGACCTGTCAGGGGCAATGACCGTGTCTACCGCGGCCGTGTGGGGCACCTGGGACGCCGTACAAGACAGTTGTAGTGCAGTACCTGGTTCCCGATGACGCCTACGGCCGTCGCCGTGGACACCTGGTGGGCGCCGAACCAGACGGCGGCGAGCCGCGGGGGCGTGCTCAGCACGAGGACCTGCGTGGCGGCGGCCAGCGACTGCCCGGCGAAGAGCACCCCGATCAGGTCCGGCCGCGCGGCCGCCACCTTCAGCCACGCGGCCAGGCAGTTCCCCACCGCGGCCAGCTTCACGGTCCAGCCCAGACCCTGCGGCAGACGCGTGACTCACAGAGTGGCCCCGGGGCCCGCGGGGCCGAGCCGCCGCGCCGAGGCCGTCCGCGTACCTTGGCGTCGAGGAACCACAGGGCGGGCAGGATGCAGGGGATGTACAGCACCATGTACATGAGCGACGTCCACTGCACGGCCTGGGTCGACACGCCGTAGAACCAGGCCACCGAGTTGGAGATGATGGCGAACTGAATCCACTGGAAGCCGTTGGCCATGGTGACGAGGAAGAAGAGGGCCAGCATGAGCCAGCGGCGGCCCACGGGCCGCACCTCGGCGCTGTCCGCATCCCGTGGGGCCTCCATCAGGACCCGCGGCAGGCCACGGCGGGCCGGAGGGGCCGGACTACCGACTCGCTGCCAGCCCGCGGCTTCGAGCCCGCGGTCGTAGAGCGGCGGCTGCAGGCGTGGCACGGGCGCGACGCGGCACTGGCGAGTTGCGGGTGTCTTCCATCTGATGTGAATAACTAGCGATCGGCAAGAGCAGATCCTATCGTTATCACGTCAGGACTGATTGGGATTGTGTTTCCTCGCTCGGATACGGAGCCACGAAACTACAAAATCTGGTTCACAGACTTTGACCCGTATTAAAAAAAAAAGGATTAAAAAAATAATAAACGATCTAGCTCTTTTTTACGGACACAACTATCGGCGACGTTCTTGAACACAAGCCGGCTACTGGTGGAACCCAAATCGTGTACGCTGGCGAGTGGCCGTGCTCGTGACTGCCGCTGGGACTTGGAGGGGCGACACTGATAAGCGGACAGCTGTTTGGTTGTAGCGCCTAGACCTGGGGCAAGGCCGGCGGCGCATACATTTCCCTCTCGGTCGCACTCTTTACCGACCTATCGTTCGGTCCCCCCCCCCCCCCCCTTTTCTCCCTTCTCTTTCCTCGCTCTCTCTCTCTCTCTCTCTCTCTCTATCGCTCTCTCTCTCTCTCTCACTACAGTCAAAGCCAGCGAGTATGAGTGCATATTCATAAAAGAAAAATTCCAGCACTAGTACCGCTGACTGGCCCTCGGCAGGATTTCCAATGTTAAAAGTGGGTCAACGATTTTATGAACGTAAAAATAAGAAAATATTCGTTATCTGAACGGTTTGGTGATGCATTGGTGTTTACAAGTTTGGTTGTCAGAAGCCGACGGCCTCATGGCCGCGGCGCCCGCTAACTTGCCAACAATGGTTTTGGAAGGAAATGCAGAGCTACATTCCCTAAATCCATTGTTAGGGGAGAAACCTATGCGTTTTTGGACGAAATATCATGATATTTACACTTGTACCCAGTGTAATGATATAGTGGCATGTGCAATAAATATATTTTTAATAGTTTTTTGTTCATGCAGACAGATAAGTGATGGTAATGAGGATACGGAGAAGTCACAGATATTCAGAGGGGAGCAATGTAGAAGAAGCTTTAGGGTTCCTTCGGATCCACCCAACAAATAAAGTCAAAAGTGATTTCTAGCACTGGTCGGTTTATAATTATCGGCTAGCGCCACGCAGTGCTTTTCCGCGGCCTCGCGGCCCTCCGTCGGATACGACGCTTCGGCGGCCGCGACAAGCCGTGCCTGACGGGCAGCCTCCGCGCCGCGCGCTCCAGGACGAACACGAGGGACGAGGCCAGGAGTCCGAGCCCGAGCAGGACGAAGAGGTTCCGCGCCCGCTGCGGACATATATGAGGGCGCGTGTCGCGAGTCTGCGAGGGCTTCGCGTCGCTCTGTCTCTCTCTCTCTCTCTCTCTCTCTCTCTCTCTCTCTCTCTCTCTCTCTCTCTCTCCCTCTCTCTCCCTCTCTCTCTCTCTCTCTCTCTCTCTCTCTCTCTCTCTCTCTCTCTCTCTCCCTCTCTCTCTCTCTCTCTCTCTCTCCCTCTCTCTCTCTCTCTCTCTCTCTCTCTCTCTCTCTCTCTCTCTCTGCTCACCTCGAAGTTGATGGGGCAGGCGTTGCCGTCGAGGCACGGGTGCGGCGCGCCCAGCCAGCTCACCACGGCGCTCATGTTGACGCTCAGCGTCCGGGCCCAGTTGGCCTGCAGGCCCGACTGCTGCAGCAGCAGGAACAGCAGGTTGGCGCGGTCCTTGAGCGGGAACATTTTCCGCGCGTACCTGCGGACACGGGGCCGGCGGGGCTCAGAGCTGCCGCTGCCGCCGCGGCTGCCGCTTCGGGCCGGACGCGCGGCACGCGGCACTCACCAGCCGTAAATGTTGCGCTGTAAGGGCATGTCGAACGTGTACAGAGTGAACTTCGACGCGATGGGCGAGGCGAACGAGATCATCTCCTCGGAGGCGACCATGCAGAAGAACTCGTCCGCGTTGGCCGAGGACTGCAGGTACTCGGTGCACTCCGTGAAGTTGAGGTAGCACTCGCGGGTTTGGTTGAGCAGGCGCCGTACGGCGGGGTCGTCGCTGCAACACGAGTGTGGCCCCGGTGGCTGTGCGTGTCGCCACGGGCGGCTCGCGCGGGGCGCGTCGGCACGGACCTGAGCCCCATGATGTGGTTGATGATGGGCGACTCGGTCCCCACCGCCACGCTGTCCAGCTCGAGCAGGTCGGCGGGGCACGTGAGGGCCTCGACGATTTGCGGCCTGGACATGCTGGACACGATGACGGACTTGACGACAACGTTCACGTTGAGGAAGCCGACGAGGGTGGTGAGCAGGACGACCCGGGCGGGCAAGCTCATTGCTGGTGAGCGGAACATACTCTCGTTGGTGTCGTCGCGGTAGATCGTTTGGCTAAAACGCCACGACGGTCCAGAACTTCTCAGACAACATAAATTAGTTCGACGATTTCGTATCAGGATACGAAAATCGGCGCATCTCTTTCGTGTACCGTGCACGGATGACATTGCCACCGGCTGGTCCATGGACAGCGACCACACGCTGAGCACGCCAGACCACACCGACGTGTCCAGCAGCACGGCCGACAGCGCCGCGACGAAGCAGAGGCCGGCGAGCACCACGAACACGAAGACCACCACCTCCACGGGGAGCATGATGTGGGGCAGGATGGGCAGGAAGGAGGGCGCGGGCCGCGGCATGTACCAGCGGTAGTACGACACGCCGTGCGGCCCGAGCGACGCGTACCTGCAGGAGAGGCCCGGGCAGCAGGGGGTGTCGTGGGCGGCCGGCGATGCTAGGGAGCCTTACTTATCGTAGCGGTAGTCCATGTACATGTACTGGCCCACGAGCACGTCCGCGATGCCGCTGTCTAAGGCGGCCAGGCCGTCGTACCAGGACCAGTCGGGGGCGCCGGGCGTCGTGTCGAACTGCAGTCAGGGAACACACACCTTGTCGGTCAGCCCGGCACTCCACGCCAGGTGCTGCGGGGCACGAGCGTGTTGCGCACCTGTTCCGGCGGCGCCAGGATGCGCAGCGGCCTCACGTCCAAGAACGTGGCGAGGGCGTCGAGCATCGCCGGCGCGTAGCCGTCCGGGATGAAGGGCCCCGGGGAGAAGATGTTGGCGTCGTACTGGAGGTTGACGGGCAGCAGGCAGCCCCCCAGCTGTGCAGGGAGCTTCTTCGGGAAGATCGTCTCCTGCGGGATCGTCTGAAGAGGAGCGTCACTCGTGGGTCACTCTTTGGTGCGAGAACACGAAACCAGCCGCCGCGCGGCCGCTCACCGACCTCGTTGTCCAGGACGACAGTCCACGAGCGGAACGTGTCGGGGTGGCTGTTGCTGCGCCCGCACTGCGCCGACACGTCCGCGAACGGGAACGCGGAGTGCAGCTCGAAGGCTACCTGGCCGTCCCGCAGCCGCGGGAGCGCCGCCGTCATGTCCGCCACGGACAGCTCCCGCCACCAGGTCCACAGCATGTCGTGCAGCGACGCCGCGGACACGACCGACGGCACCACGGCCAGGAACAGTGCGGACGAGTTCCACTCGTCCCTCACCTGCCGGCCGCCGCAGGGTGTCTTAGTGTCTTAGGGGCGCCTCACCTCACCTCACCGGACGGGTGTACACGTGGTGACTGGACCGGCCCTTTCCATTGACTGGATTAAAAATTTTTTTTTAATTCCCCATTATTTATGGTTCTTGTGTTTTGAAAATTAAAAAAAAATCCCCATCATTTATGGTTCTTGTGTTTTGAACTGTCACCCACATCAAACGCGGTTACAAAGTGAAGCCAACGGTCACCCACCAAATCATGACAAAAAAAAATCAAAACTTTCATAAAATGCGAAAACAATGTGTAATGTGAAATCTGTGTATTATTGGGCTCCTATAGATGCCTTTGAAAAAAAAATGCAAATATGGGTGGGCACTACCTCGTCCCAGGCCTCCGCCTGGAACCCTCCTGCTTAACTTCGGTGTTCGAATGGGAACCGGTGGACCAGGTATCGACCGCCGCAAAGACGCGGGCACAACGCAGCGGCCTTTTTCAGGGGCACGCTTCCGCAACGGTCGATGTGGCCCCCTCCGCCAGCCAGATTTCCGGAATCAACTCCCTTCGACTGGCTGGTTGGTCTGTGGCACTGCGGCCACTCCCGAGCGGACTGGGGGGGAGGTAGGCTTTCCTATATCGTACACAGCCGAAGCTCCTGTACTTCACGACGAACCCTAGTCGCGACGGCGTGTCCTCGTCTGCCAGATTCACAGGGAGCGAAAACGAAGGCACCGAACCCTAGGTACCCCCGTAGCATACACCCGAGTCTCCGAAACAAGTTTCCTTGGTAGACACAGAGCCCCCCCGCCGGAAACCCCGGGCGACCGAGAGAACCTCGGACCCGGGAACGGGGGTAAGCCCGACCGTGCTGCGGGAATCTTCAAGTTGAAACCCAACGCTTAACATCTCTCAGTGACGCAGCGCGCACGGCCGTTCAGACAGCCATACCAACGCCACGCTCGGAAGTATATTTTACCCTCTGTCTTTCAAGTGCAGACACAAGAAAAATTTTGCGGAACTGGCAAGACTTGAACCCACGACCTTTCGGCGGCCGGCCAATCACCTTACCGATGTGGCCACAGAACCACGATGTTTGCCGCGGCGCGCCCCCCGTACTTTACACGCTGTCGTCTTATCTGAGCCGACGGAAAAATAGCGCGGATCGGTAAAGACTCGAACCCTCGACTGACCGGTCGCTGGCCGGACACTCTGACCACGCGGCCACCGAGTTCCGATGTGGGACGGCTGTGCGCTCCCGGTGCTCTAGTCGCTCCAGCCAGCCGGAAGTCAACGCTTGTTTCAAATGTTCGACAACTTAGGTCAGTCGTGTCTGACTGGAAATTGACTAGACTGGACTTTGACTGGAGTGTGGCTGGGCTGAGAGGCGTACACCGACTGGAAGCACTGAGGTACGCCCCGGTTGTACTAGTCGACCGCTCCCCCCCCCCCCCCCCCCGATGTATTTGACCAATGACGCTGCTGCCGGACTGACCGCCGGGTACATGCGAATGTTCCGGCTGACCCAGGACGCGCTGCCCAGCATGAGGTAGGCCGCGCACGGCCGCAGCTGGTGGTGGTGGACCTCGCGCCAGGCCCGGGACTGGCTCTCGGAGAAGCTGCCGGACACTGTGCGCAGCGGCCAGCGCCCTGCCTCGTGCAGGCCGCGGAACAAGATGTCCGGCCGCGGGCAAGGCGGGCTCCACTCCGTGTGCACCATGACGAGCGACCCGCTGGGCACGGCGGACTGCAGCATCTGCAAAGCGGAGCGGAGCGCCTTGTGGGTAGGCCAGAAGGAAGCGTCAGCCACCGAAGTCGTGCGGGCTGGCCTATCCACGAGTTCACAGGCGCCCTCCACTGACTGGAGTCAAATGTCCTGCAGTTCTTTTACCATGAGCTGGCACATTACACGAGCTCAAAACGTGCAGCGTTTTTATTTGACGCTACCACGCTACCCCACTGCCC
Organism: Megalurothrips usitatus; assembly: GCA_026979955.1. Classification (NCBI taxonomy): domain Eukaryota; kingdom Metazoa; phylum Arthropoda; class Insecta; order Thysanoptera; family Thripidae; genus Megalurothrips; species Megalurothrips usitatus. Next base: position 10,069,210 of record CM049594.1, on the reverse strand, counting down.
CTTTTGCGTTAGGCCATCACTACCCCCGCACTAATGGCGCTACCCCTTCGCACTGCAGAAACCGGCGCTACCCCTTCGCACTGCAGAAACCGGCGCTACTCCACGCGTCGACAGCGGAGCCATACCCCGGGCGTTATCAGCCCAGCACTCCCGTGCACCTCGAGACGCCGTTGCCGATCTATATCGATTTTACTCTACTTGAGCTTAAAAGAGGCAAGCAAAATGATATCGATAGCTACATAGGACACTGCGTACATACCAGCACCAATCTTGTGTCTACCCTGCACGCCATGACCTCGGAGACGAGACGCAAAATGAACGCAATCCGTGGAGACATTGCGGATGAGCGCGCGAGCCTGGCTGTCTGAAAAGCGCGGCCGTGACAGAGTTTTCGATGTAGTTATGGGCAGAGTGCGCCGCAGCCCCGGTGCCTCGCGGCAGACTGAAGGAAATGGTGCCGGGAAGTGAACTGGTGTTCCGGACGGCCCTCGAGGCTCCCCCCACGTGAGTCACGGCGCGTGCAAGTCCGGCAACGCAAAACTTTTCCAGCCCGCTGCCCTCCCCCCCCCCCCCCCCCCCCCCATTGTTCACCCGAAGCGCCGCGCCGGGGACACAATGAACCTGCGGACGGCTAGAGCACTAGACTTCAATCATTTTCTTCTCTGGTCACTCCGGAATAGGAAAGTTATTAAGCAGCGGGCCCCTTTCCCCCGTCCACTCCGTCATTCTCCCCAACCACAGAAGCGAGCCGGCCATGACTACTGCGAGCGTCAGTTCCACACGGACAGGCGGCGGCGTTTACTTCTGAGGTTCGGTAGCCGGCGATAAAATCAAGGTGCGTATTGTAGAGTTTTGGGGAAAGGCATCGCTCACGGACGCAGTTCATGACTAAGAAAATTATCCCCGCCACGAAAATTGTTTGCGTATGAGTGCGAGTGAAAAACATAAATAATTGTAAAGCACGCAAGAAATCTTACTTGCTTATATTTTTATTTAAAATATTCGATATTGAAAGCACACAAACGTCATGCTTTCAAAGGTAAGAGGATAAATTTTATACTTGTGGTAATGTTTTGGCCTCTTCCAGATGCTGCTCAATTAAAATATCGCAAATATCACAGGTAATCTTGTTATGTCTACAAAGCAAACCTAGAAATAAAAGAGACTCACGATGAAGACACGTGATAGAAAGCATCTAGTATGCATGCTGAAGGTGTGTCGATTGTGAAACGTAAAACAACCATCACATAATTATTCTACTCAGTTCCACCTCTGATCAAATTGCAATGCAGGAGGGCGCACATATACAGGAGAAATCTTACAATGTGAGTGTGACTGATAATGCCGTGACAACTTGCTAAATAGTTCTGATTTGACATTTTTTTATGCAGCCTAATTAATGATGATGTAACTTTCCTTTCCAGTTCTCAGAAAGCAGAAGGAGGAAAAAACATTATTTTCTATGCAAGCAAATATTTTTAAGCAATTATTCACTTTACAATCATTTTTCGTTAGGAGAAACGGAAAACAAATTTTAAAATATTGCGATAGGTATTGTTATCACGAAAATATTATTTTTCCAAGAAGCACACGCACTAGCATGCACTGTACAATGTAAAAATGATGACATTCGTAGGATCTATCAGTCTGTCACAATAGCACCTCAAGCCGTAGACTTTGGTGCTAAAAAGGAACAAAAATGCGAAAGGTCAAAACTACATACCTCCTTATTTTCATCAAAAGCAATCAATTTAATGTTTGTCATTTGCACGAACCAATGACAGACGCAGAGGTCAAGTAACTATTTCCATGATTATCACTGACATAGTAACATTGTGTAAGTGTAGAAGACTCAGGGTGTTACCCCATTCCTGTACCAAACACCTAACGCCATGACGCTTTTTAAAAGGAACTCAAAACAGAAATCTGACATACTTAAAATATATTTTCTGTATCCAAATGAAGCTTATGTAGGGATTTTTTTACCAGGTACACGATCGATACTGTTAAACAGACGGTTTTATATTCTACATAATATCTAACTATATAATATTGAGATCTATTCTATGACGAGTGCTCAAACCAACATTGACGATTTGAACAAATCTCAAGTCATGTAAAAAAGTAACGCGAATTTGCAGCATTTTTTAAAAATGATTACACACAAATGCTAAAGAGTACACATTTAGTTGCACACAGATACGGAAGAAAAGGACACTGGAGGATCTGCTCACACTGACCAGTGTCATTCGGCGCTGACAGAGTGCTCGCATGCGCCATCATATATGAGTCTGGTGTGACGATGAGTGAGCTCTCAGCGCCCTGTACTTGCGGAGGAACTTGACCCGCCAGCTGAACACGCCAGTGGTCTTGGACGCCACCCTCCGCACGACAACGGGGCTGGCCGACGAGTCCCCTTCGGCGCCCGGCCCGGAGCCTCCACAGCTAACCACGACGCGGGGAGGCGGCGCGGACAGGGCCGCCGTCGTGGCCGCGCCGTTGCTGCCCAGGACAACGAGCGTGGTCTCCGCGTCGTCCGTCGGCGTCATCATGGTCCTCCTCCTCACGTCCGGGATGGCGCTCAGGGTGAGAGGCACTGGGGACGCGGGCGCCGAGTTCGGGCAGGACGGCGTCGGCGACACGCGGCCGCCGACGGTGACGCCGCTGACCCCGCCCTCCGAGACGGCGTGGGCAGTGGTGTGGGGCGGGGCGAGGCTCGCGGCCCCCGCGCCGTGCCGCCGAAAGCTGTCCTGCGTCGTGAAGTGCGTCATCTGCGTGGACCCCTCCCTGCAACACGAGAGCAAGTTCGGTGAGCCGAATCCCTCACCGTTTCTCTTCGTGTCTTGAGCAGAAACGATTTGTACTAACTGCACGCGATGTACAACAACAGACTACGCTCTACAGTGTGCATAGTGGAGGTCGCTTTTAAAGAAGCTGATCGAATATACAAATAAATTCCATCGATCCAAGGATGAAGTAATTTCGTTAGGTTTTTAGCTCTGAGGTTGTGAGTAGGAATCATTCGCAGCATATTGTGAAAAAGAAAGGAGTAAATGTTTTAAAACTAAATGCATTAAGATAAGTAGGAATTGCTCTTCTCCTTCTCTCACAGCTAGCTCATGCACACTACTCACAGCCCCTTGAGGCGCGGCGGCCGAGTGCGGCGTCTTCGTGAAAGTCTGAAAGAGGTATAAAGGCAATATTTGAATTAAATTGGCGACTAGGGCGACACGACAACCACCACACTGCACATAAAATGACAGCTAATTTCGATGCCATTACACAGAAAACAACATGTCATCTTAATTGGTTATCCCACCTTGGGAAGAACCATTGTTGGCTAACTATCGTACGGTACCCTAAAAACTGTTCACCTATGAATTAAGCATAACAGCTTGCGAGAGTGTGCGTTTTTAGCAGTACACTCTTTTTGTATCGATATGCACTAACTGGAAGAGTATACCTCACGACTTCGGACGTGCGAGAGCAAGTTAGCACACTTTCTAATCAGGAGATGTCATCAAAGGAACGAAAGAATAAAAGAATTGTGCCTGGTGTCTGACCAGCAAGCAAACTGTTGTTACGGAGTAGACTGGCCTTCCCACAACTCCAATCTTCCTCTTTGAGTCTTCGGGCTCCATGATCCCTGTTGTGCCCGTGGGTGGTTTCAGAACTGTGAAGGGCGCAGGACGGCGGAGGTAAAAAGATAACTTTCCGAAAAGAGATGCAAATTAAGTTCTTACGCGGTCATAACTTTCTCTCTGTCACTTACGTTCTTCTCCCTACCACGAAACACGTTCTTTGGGCTTTGCTTTTACACAATTTCCTGAAAGAAAAATTCAGCATAATGCTGACCCGTAGGTCAGGTGTCATATATCTAGCAGAGTCCCCTCCCCCTATATCTAACTATATCAAAGCACAGCTCACTACATCTTGCGTATACAGACCTGTGCCGAAAACACCACTGCTTTCTCCGCTTGGGTTTCCACAGCTGGAACATGCCGTAGATGGCCGGGTTCACGACGCTGTTGCCCATTCCAAAGAAGAATATCCAATCCATCCACTTGGAGTCGTACCACTGCAAGAAGAAATAATTGGTTGTTTGTTTAGGAATAGCCCCGAGGGCTTCAGTCCACTCAGAAGTAGCCACAGATCGATGACGTATGGCTGCACTGCACACGCCGTGCGCTATTCGTCTTCATTAGCTGACATGCGGAGGGTTGGGCATGGGGTATTAACGGGGACCGTGCACGTCCAGCAAAGGGACTGACAAAAAAAATTCCCAAATCTAATTACTGATTACTTTATAAACTGTTTTCTTTGCGTAGCATTGTGCAAAACATTTGTGACAAACCCCAGACACCGCCGTGGAAAATTTATCCATAAGCTTTTATCAGTGAGCGGAGCAGCACCGAGGGGGCCAGGGGAAGTGGGGACTGCTGCTCATTTATTGACGCTAAGACCGGCCATCAATAGTGAACTCGCCGGTAGTCTACTCTGGCGGACTTTCCTGGGATGTAAACAATGTGGTATTCCGTGGTATCGTGTCTCCCCAACGGCAACGCGTGGAGGGTGGGCAGCGGTTCCAACGCACCTGGCCCGGCGAGAGGAAGTAGACGAGCATGGTGATGTAGTACGGCAGCCAGGACACGAGGTAGGCGCAGACGATGACCACTGCGATCCACCGCGACTTGACCATGGCGCGCTTCATGCTGCGCTGCCGGTTCTGGTCGTGCGTCATGGCTATGGTGATCTTGTCCACGCTTCGGATCTCCCGCTGACTCCCTGGAAATGAGAGAGATTGTCATTGTGAGTCGCTAACGAAATAATGAAATTTTGCTGCGCAACTTTAGGCCCCATTCATTACAATCCTTGGCTCGCTTATACCTCACCGCGTAAAGAGGTCCCCCAGCCTGACGTTGATTTATGTTTTCCACACACTCCCGAGTGTAACAACCACCCACCGGAAACAGTTGACAAAGTTTGTTTCATATGCCTGTCCTGCTTATTGTATACACATATCAACATCCCCTCTCATTCCCACACCGCGGCAAGGCCGCTTTCTCTGCTTCCAACACTCACTTCCGCACTCTATCTCTCTCCTCCTCGGAGAATTAAATACAAGAGGTTCCCGAGCACACATTTCCGGCAGCCGAATCCCAATCACAGCAAGGGCGCAGCGAGGGCACAGGCTGCCGGACGCAGTCTAGTGTTGGAATTTCGGAGACATTTCGATAAAAAAAATTTCGCCTTCTCTCGGGTGACACTTCATTGAATCTTTCACCAATTTTCCAGCTTTCCAGCGGCATTCGGTAGAATTTGGATTTCGGTGAACTACGCGAGCATGGTGGTGTTTATGGGACGAGGTGCATCTACTCTGCGGCGTCCAGACCGCAGTGCGTGCCGGACCGTGTGCCCTGGACTGTGGCGGGGAGATAGCCCCCCTCCCCCCGCCCCCTCCTGTTGGCCCCCTGCCCAGACGTAGCCGCAGCGTCATTAGCAGACGCCGGCAGGGGCGCCTCGCCGTGCATCTTTCGGTGGCGAGCCGTCAGCGACAGCATTGCGGCGGAGGGTCGGTGGCGGGGCCGACACCACAGCCGCCACCCCCCTTCGCAAGTGCCATACTCCGCCAGAGACAAGGCGGTGACAGTCCGTGAATGTCCACTATTGCGGCGGCAGCGGCCCGCGCCTCTGGAAGTGAGTGTTGTCACGGCCTTGACAGGCGGGGAGGCGGGGGGGGGGGGGGGGGCGTGGACCTGCCAAACACGGCCGCGTGACCCCCAGCAGGAAAACAGCGCCACCTGGGGCGGCCGCGGCGAGGCCGCGACCCTGAGCGAGGTGTCCACACACACAGCCGCGGGTCATCGAAGTGGTGTGGCGTCTCAGTGGTCACGTGGGGCAAATCCGAGTGAGCCCGGCACCGCGAGGGCCACCGGTCTGCAAGGCGCCGATCCCGTCAGTGTTTTGCCTGACGGAATGTGTGCGGGGCTCGCTGGCTGCCCGTCGGGTACAGCAGGGCGGAGCGGCGGGCGAGGGAGCCGGCCAGCTAATCTGGAGGCGCCATTCCCAAGTTCGGTAATCGAGAGGCCGCTTGTCGGCTGCGGGGCAGGGGGGAGGATATCGGGTGGCAGTCCGCGCCCCGCCCGGCCCCGCCCGAGCCCCGCGGAGCCTCTGGACAGAACAAATATCAGCACGCTCTTCACTTCTGCGGCCAGCGGCGGCCAGGGCCGGACCCCCAGGGTACGCCACGCCATAGGAGAGATTTGATGAAAGCAGGGGACGGACGCCGGGGCGCGCGCGCGCGCTCTGTTTGAGGGCCACGGATATTGGGCTGTCGTGGATTAATCGGCAGAAGTAGAGTGTTTGGCTGTGTGTGTGGGGGAGGGGAGGGGGGTCTTCCTATGTGTGAATATGACGCATGTGCCGTGCCCGAAGCTGACAGGTCGACGGATCCACGGGGCACCTACAGACAGTTACAGAAGCACACACTACGTGTGCAGGGGTGGATGTAGTTGGCGGGGCTGCATGTTGGCTCGGGATGTTAGGGGCGGAAGGGGAGCGGGGTAGCGGGTGCGATATGAGAGTCGGACGGGGCCCGGCGGCAGTGGGAGGGCTGCGTCCTCCCCTCCGGCGGCCGAGTGCGGGGCGCAGCGGGGGATGAAGTTAGCCGGGCCTAACGAGTGGAACCCGAGGCGGCGGCTAAGTCGAGCAATATTCCGGTCACTTGCGGCGGCGGCGCGCCCGCCCGGAGCCCGCCACCCTGCTCGCGATCTGCGCAGGGCCTGCCGCCTCCGCACGGCGGCAGCAGCAAAGGGCATTCCGTTCTGGATGCCTCCCCCTGACCACCATTTCCCTGCAGCCTCTGCAGTGCTGTAGTCGCTCCCCCAATGCCCGTGGAAGCGGAACACAGCCCTCCCTCCCGCTCCCTGTCTCTCTCTCTCTCTCTCTCTCTCTCTCTCTCTCTCTCTCTCTCTCTCTCTCTCTCTCTCTCCCACCTTCCGTCCCGCTCACCGACTCTCTCGGTCCTCGCGTGTGATTTGATTGATTGAGTGGGTCCCTCGGGCTAGAAGGGGTGCGCGCGGGACGGCCCACACTTCATGCACACTCGCACACACACGAGCGCGCACCCACGCAGCGAGGGCCACAAGCAGGAACTCCTGCCAGACCTGACTACTCGCGGACAAGGCTACACTGTCTGGGCTCCGCGCAGAACAGCGGTGGTGCTCAGTCACTTAACTGCTTAATAAACGCAGGGGACCGCCCGGCCCCCGGACCGTTGCGCCACGACGATACACCCGTGATGGTGCCGTGCCGTGGTTATTTCCTGGGTAACGCTTGGAGAATTTACGTTGCGGACACAAATTTTCTGGGGTCGACTTTCGGGAAAAAATTTTGATGAAGTGTACGCACACGGTGTAGTGTGTGCTGCCGCCGCGCTGCCGTGATGCACCCCCCTTACTCGCCCCGCCGCCCCGCACTTAGAGTGCCCCTCGTATCCCGACGGCCACACCTATTAGAAAGCTGCCGGCGGGCGCCACGCTCCCCCAACACTATGCAGGCGCCCCGCGGCGGCGGCGGCGGCGGCGGCGGCGCCTCCCCCACTACACGGACTCGTACTACATCGCCACCCTCGCACCGCGCCCGCGGCGCTGGGCCGACTCCGGCGGCCCCGCGCGGCCCTAAACTCCCTGCTACTAAAGCCAAGGCCAAGCAGTTAGCTTTCGATGAACGGACGGCGGCGTGGCGCCGCCGCCGCTTCAAGTTATTCCATGTCAACCGAGAATGTAACAGTGCGCGTGCAGCCGGCGGCCGAGGACTGCTGACGACGTGCCGCGGAAAACTATGCCACCCTTATTATCTGCATACTTGTGCCGGCTCTCGGCTCTCGGCCCTCTCCTCCCTCCGTGCAATAATATCTGGGCGGCGGCCGCGCTGCGTCCGAGTGGCCGTCTGCGCTAGCTGCGCGCCGCCCATGTAATCAGTGCGTCGCGCTGGGGCCCGGCAGGCCGAACTTTGGGGCAGCAATAGGGACGGCAAGTTAGGGCGGAGCCGGGCGCAGCAGCCAGCCGGGACCAGCAGCGTACAGTATGAGAGCGAGTCGCAGCGGCAACTGTTGTCCCCGACGTGCCGCAACGACTGCGCGCGCTCGCACAGGTGGCTGTGTACGCGTGCGCTCCGAGGAATTGAAACTTCCATACGGCACGAGGTGTGGAATCTGCCAGGGCTCGGAATTCATGTGGGAGAGTCGGTTCACAATAAGAGATCTGCAAACTGTGTTCAAAAAAAATGAAAGGACCACGTTTTATTAAAGTTCTAAAAATTGCCAATTTCGTGTTTCAGATTTTTTCAAAAACATGAACGCTGCTATGCCGTTGAAGGTACCAGCTGAAAGCCGGAGAATCCTCAGCCAAGGAAGGCGTGAAATTTGTTCCCCCGTGCTGAGCACCCGCCTTCCGCGCGTTAACTTGGCGGGCGATAATCCGGTTAAAAGCCTTTTCAGCGCCTTCCGCCAAACTCGTTTCGAAACACCCTCCCGCGTCAACGCTGCCGGCGTGAACTACAACCGTACCGATCGGAGCGCCGCGTTTCGCCGCTTGAGAACTTCCCCCCTGGGTGGTGACACCGCGCCGCTCCTCGCCTCCTCTCCTCGCTGCCCCTTCCGACCCTATACCCTCTCTTCTTCCGGCCTTTTGAGTTATACTCCAAACTTTAATATCCGCAGGGGCGGTGCCGGGCGCGTGGGGGGGGGGGGGGGGGATGATCCGTTCCAACACCTCTCCATTAAATCACGCGCCCTGCGCTGCGCTCGTACGTCGCCGGCCTTCTGGCGGCCTTTACGGCAGCAGCAGCCTCTGGCAGCGCAACGCGCCATGACAAACGCTACCTATGTACGCTGACATGGGCGCTCGGTCTCCGACGCACTAACCGGTCCCCGTCAACATTTCCTCCCCCGCCGCGGCGGGCAAACAAGGAAGAAGACTCACGCCAACACCCGTAAACAACCTCCGGCGGCACGTGGGCGGAGCATCGGTGGGACCGCCGCGTCGCTCCTTCTCCGTCGAGTGGGAGCCCCCCCAGAGCGGAGCTGCGGTGAGCTGCTGTGCCGCGGGAGTTGGCGTGTCCGCTCAGCCCCGGCATTCAGGCCACGTCGTTACGGTGGGACGCGCAGAGCGCACGCCCGCAGGGACCGCAACAAAAAAAAAAATTCCAGAATTTTTGCTCTTTTTTTCTGCGTCGTCCCTTTGAATAGCGAAAACGATGCTGTGGCAAGGTCGTTGTAAGGTACTCGCCCACGCGTGTGCATGCGTTACCCGACTCCCGCGTAAAGCAAAGGGGCTCGCGTCGCAGCCCTGCGGCGGCGCCCACGCTGCTTCGTTAGGTGGACGACGAGGGGCGGCCCCCGCCACGTTCCCGACACGAGCCGCGGCTAAACCACGGCCTGCAGGCGGGCGCGTGCCTAGGCGCTGCGCGCGCCGCGCCCGTGACGAGGCCCGTGCCCGCCCACCTCGGCGGACGTGGCGGTGCGCCCCCGAAGGGCAACAGCTGCGACTTAGTGCTTCCGGCGTCAGCAAGCCGTGACAGATGGACCGGCCATCTGCCCCTCCGCCCCTATCGCTCTCCCTGTCCGACACACGGCGCCGCCCGCCGCCCGCCGTCGTCTCCCTCGCTCTGTTTACATCCCTGCGCGATAGCGAGAGGGTGAGATGCTCATAAACCTTTTTTTTTCCCCTCCCGGAACCGCCGCGCGCCGTGCCGTCATTTAGTCCGCGATATGAAAAGAAATGTCGGAGGCGGGGAGCGCAGGCTCGGGAGCGGGCGGCCCTGCGGGGCCCCCGCCGCCCCGCCGCGCGAGCGGGTCGTGTGCTCGTTTCATACTTCGGTAGGAGCAGCGGCTCCGCGGACATAGATCAGACGCACGGAGCCCGCGGCGGCGTGATGCGGCTAACCGGGACTCGCAGCGCGCCGCCGGAGCCGACCGGAGCCGACCGGAGCCGGCTGCTGTTCGACGGGATTCGGCGACACTATCGAGAGAGCCGCGCGGCTCGGCACGCGCCACGGAGAAGCAATAACGCAGCCGGCAACAACATCCCCCCCGGGCAGCCGACATAGCTTCGGTGCGGAACAGTTATATTCACCTCGATAAAGTCGCGTCCTACGGGAAGCGGGCGTCGTCGGGGCGCCCCCTTGCCACTTGAGCACTGCGTCCCCCAACGCCCACTTTGCTCACGTCCGCGAGGCAGAGGGAGGCGGGGCAGACGGGGGGAGGGGGAGGGTTAATTAACAGCAGGGACATACGCCGGGCACGGACCGCTGTAAAAGTATAATGGGCACCCAATCCAACGCCTTGGGTCCGCCCTCCTATGCCGCCCCCGCGCTCCCCCCGCCCTTCCCCCCTCCCTCCGCCGCCCTCCCCCGCCATCTGATCAGAGATCGGCCGCGCGGACTTATTCTGATAATGGCGTGCGTGGGTATTAATCTGGCACTTTTTGATGAATTCCATCAGCGGGGAAACTGGGGCACCCCGTGGGCGAGTCGAGCTACGTCAGGCCACGCCACAGGGGCCACGCCAGGCCCCGCGGCGGGTGGCGCGCCCAACAGCACCACCGCCAGGCGAGCCCGGGCGAGCTGATGAAATATTTAAATTAAGTTAGGGGCGGGGGAGCTTTTTACCAAGTTTGTGGTCCAAAAGTTTGTGAAATTGAAGGTGCGTCCATTATTGTGCGTACTTTAGTTTAGTCACGGTCGTCGACTGTATCGCACTGTCAGGACGATAAATCGTACACAAAAGATGCCAGTGCCATTTTCAGAGAACAAGAAAAAAGCAAGAAATATTTTTTTTAAAAAAAACCTATAACTCACTTGACAGCGTGCAGTAGATGGAGAGGTAGGACGCGATAAGGCCGAGCAGCGGGATCACGAAGAGCGTGATGAAGTTGATGATGTTGTAGACCCGCTCCGACTCGGTAGAGACGTCGTACGTGACGCACTGGAAGTACGGCTCGTAGAAGGGCCCCTCCTTCACGCTGAACATGAGGAGCTGCAACAGGCGGGGAGCACAAAACTTTTTTTTTCTTTTTTTTGTGTTTTTTTCTGTTTTTATTCTGATGCACGCGACGCGGCGTCGCTAGAAAAAGTGGCGTGTGGCGCGGCCCTCCCGGAACCGGCACCGGATTTCTGCGGCGGAAATCCAGTGCGAGCGGGACGGCGCAAGGTTGTGTCAACCGGAAGGGGAATTTATGTGCTGAAGGTCACGCACGCCAGGCGGGCGGGCGGCGCGGGTCCAGCGAGCGCGCGGGAGATTTAAGGTGAGCCGAGGCCCCGGAGCCGCGCACCGCATCGTCAGCCCGCTCCCCGAAACACGCCGTTCGCCTCGCAAATCTTGCTCGGATAACGGCGGTTCGGCCGGGCAGAACCCGCAGCACTCCATCAAGGTAACAGGGGCGCATCTCCGGCGCGTCGTGATATGAAAGTCGAGTGTTTGCTGGGGAGGACACGAAATGTCCCCCGAGCCGTGCGGAGATCTCTGCTTCGCCGTCATTTTATTTATTACGGCACCGGAACCTTTCAACTCAATCCCCCTGTCTCTCTCTCTCTCTCCTCTCTCTCTCTCTCTCTCTGTCGCTCTCTCTCTCAACAGGCAACATTGGAACGATTCGACGACATTAAAGAAGGCAGCGCCCTTGTACGGCGGGCAAAGAGAATGTGAAACAAAGTCCCCCCTCCCCCCCCCCCTCCTCCACCCTTCCCCGGTCCACTTTGCCATGCACATGTGAATACATGCGATGCCATCGCCCCGGCTTCCGACCCTCTTCTTCCTACGCTATTACTTACAGGAGCGAGGCCGGGCGGCAGCATAGCAGCTAGCTGCTGCGGGGGCTCAGGCCGGACGCCGCCGGACGCCCGAAGAAGGAGGGGGAGGGGCCGACGCCAGAGCAGACGCCGGGGCAGACGCCAAGGCAAGAAGTGGATGGCAAAGTCTTTGTAAGTAGGGGAGGTGGTTCAAACCAGGGAGGGAAAGGTTTAGCGCGGCCCGGGGTTTTTGGCCGGGGGTTTAGGAAGTTGATGGCCTGGGGGGTAATGCGTGTGATCTATACGGCTAGAGTCGGGGTGGGGTGGCGGTGGGGGGCAGGCGGGCGGGTGTTGGCGAGTTGAACCGCCTGCCAAGATCCCCGCTGACCCCGGCAGTTTCCAGAATAACGCACGGCCCGCCCAAGGTACCGGGGGGGGGGCGGCAGTGCCATCACGGCCAGGGTCAACGCCCCCGCACGACGGCCGGGCACCCCTCTTAACATATTTATGTGGACCGATGTGAAATTGAATTTCGGCGAAAAGGGGCCGGCGGCGTACAGAGCAGACCAGACGCACTGCGTCTAAGGGCCGTGTTGCGCGGGACAGGGTTATGAGGGAAATCATCGAAAACCGGGGACGGTTCCATGGGCAGAGAGAGAGACAGAGAGAGAGAGAGAGAGAGAGAGAGAGAGAGAGCGAAGGGGAGGGGTAGAGAACAGAAGGAGCGTGCAGCAGCTGTTCCCTGAGGGGGAAGCTTTTATCTTCATCGGGTGAGCCAGGCCACAGCGATTCAGTAAACGTTTACCTTCTCTCTCTATCTCTCTCTCTCTCTCTCTCTCACACACACACGCGCCCTCTCTCCCTCTCTCGAGGCCGCGGAAAAATCAGGCAACGCCTCTGGCAGACCCGCAAAATCCGCATGCGTGTGCGTGCGTTGAATTCTGTCCACACTCACACACACGCCGCGGCACCCACGCACGCGCACGCACGCGCACGCACGCAAGGTCACAAGGGGCGAGCAGAGGTTGTGTGGCCGCGGGGGGCTGCGGTGCGGGGGCGGCGTAACAACTGGTAACAGCCGCCGTCATGTGCGAGCATGTGTGTCATGGGGTGGGGCCAGCGACAGGGTTCGGCGGTGGCGGAGCCGAATGCAGGCGAGGAGAACTTGCTTGTCGTGCTGGTCCTGCCGCCGCAGCCCGAGTGCCTCTTTAAAGTGCGACTTTTACCCCCGCCTCTAATTATTTTCATTTATTTTTTTATTTAACACTTTTTTTGCAGAATGAGGAAAGTTTTCCGGTCGGTATCTGCGGGTAATTCCGCCTCCGACAGTCAGCGCGCTTTACTCCCCCGTCGCCCTAGTTAGGCCCCCGCGGGGGCGGGTTGGCTCGGGGGGCCTCGTACAGGTGTGACGGGGGGCCTCGCCGCGATAACTTGCCGCCGCGGGCAACAGCAGGGGAGCCGGCGGGTTCGGGTTTCGGCCCATAATGAGCTATCCGGGTCGGCGGAATCTCGACTGGATCTCGCGCGAGCTCTGATCGCATTGTGGTAGGGGAGGAACGGGTTGGAGTCGGCGGCGAGCAGCACGCTTTCGGGGGCCTGTTCCGGCCACGTGCGAGGCCGCGCAAGACCGGCTCAGCCGCCATCACGGCGGATTACATTTCGCAGGCCGCCTTGCTAATTCGGTGTCAGAGACCTGCACGCCTCAATTAGACGGGGTCGTCGTCGGCGGCGGCGGCGGCGCGCCTCACCCCCTCGCCGTCTCCTGCGGCCTCCTGCCGCGGCCTCCCCCGTCGAGCGTTACGCTGACCGCACCACTTTGCAGTACTTCTTGACGGCGTCCTCGCCGCCCTGGTCCTCGCCTCTCTCCGCCACGATCCCGACCGGCTCCACCACGGCGGGCGGAGCGACCTCTCAAGATGTTTGCGGGCCGGGCGCAGAGCACGCTGCGTGCGAATAAGGCGACGCCGCTGCGCTGCCGGCGGCCGTCCTTGTCAGGCCGGGCCGGCGGGCCGGGTAATGACGGCGGAGTGAGGGAGACGGGGAGTGGCCGGCGAGATTGGCGCGCGCTCTTCGGACGCGCGTGGCCGCCGCTGCGGGGTCCGGTCCGGTGGGGAATGGTCTCGTGGTGGCCGGCCAAATCCGACATGATGGCGCCATCAGCCTCTTGCGCCTGTACTTTGAGGCGTCCACGAGCAGTCCGCCCTCCCCCCTCCCTGAGCCCCCGCGGGACCCGCAGCCGGACCACCGGCAGACGTCCCTCGGGACGGCCAGGTCTTCGACCAGAGTCCGCCCGTTGCGCCCGCGGTGCGTCGCCGCCCACATATTGAGCACCTTGCACTCCCCGTCGTCCGGGACCAGCGGGGCCGCAGCGGTCCTCGTTTCTGTTCACCTGTTGCCTTGGTGACGGACAGCACGCGAGGCCCGCATCCGGGAGGCCCGTATCCCGCCACCATGACGGGCTGCTCCTCACGGACACGGACTCGTGGACTCGATGCCGTTGATGTTTCCGCGCGGCACGGCGCGACAGGAGAAGGAGAGCAGCAAGAGGGTAATGCCCGTGTTTCCGTGCGATAAGGCAAACTGCCCGTGCGAGCGCGGGGCGGTGGGGGAGCCTGAGGGTAGGGAGGGCGGTGTCCACGCCGTAGGGGGGCGGCTGGGCGTCGAAGATATACAACGCCGCCGCGCGGGAAATCAGCGTGCCTCGGCGGGTCTGCATGAGGAGGATGGGGCGGAGGGGGCGCGCAGAGGCGGGCGCGATAAAGATACAGTCGAGTGTTTGTCCGGGTGACCCCCCGCCCCCGCCCCGCAGCCCTCCGGGAGGCGGCGGCAGTGGGCCGCGCGCGGATCAGCCCCACCCCCTCCGCCGTGCGCGCACACGGCCCCCGACACAGTCAGGGCACGGCGCGGGAAGCTTAGTAGGTTCACGGCACGCTCGCCTCCCCGAACCAACTTCTGTCTGAATAGTTCCCTTCGCCGACATGGCTCAGTTCGAGTGCGCAAAACTCACTGACCGTTGCGCCGAGAATGCCGCCGCCGCCGCCGCCCTGGACTCCGCCGCGGCAGCAGGGGTGTGGCCGCTGCCGGGGGGCCTTGCTGCGTGATGGTTGTTTGATGGGCGGCCGCGTTGCGGCCCGGCCCGCAGATACATCACCCCGCCGCAGCCTTCGGGCTGGCCGCCGCCGGTGCGGGCCGCCCTGCCGCCCTGATGCAGTGCCGCCCCGCAGTCCTCCTGAGCGGGCCGACGACCCCCCACCCCCCATCCCCCTGGACCCTCCCGGACCCTCCGCGGAATCATGCCGTTCCGCCGCGCCCAACACCACCGCGACGACGGTTCGCGCTGTCCTATTTTCACCGTCCGCCGCGCGCGCCCAACAAAAGTGGAAGGACGCCCGCGGGCGTCGTCGGTTACGTGCGGCCAGAGGGGCACGAGCACAGGAGAGAGAGAGAGAGAGAGAGGGGGGGGGGCAGAGGGCGCGCGGGGGGCAGGTGTGCGGCGGAGACGGCGGCGCGGCCGGGAAGGCAGGCCTTGCGCCACAGGAGTTTTCTTGCTGCCACAAAGTTGGACATGAAACAAGACTTACACACGGGCCGAGAAAGGGAAAGGGAGAGATGAAAGGTGTAGGGAGAGCGTGAGAGAAGAGGGGAGCGGGGGGGGGGGGGCTCGAAAGGAATCCGATGTAACGTCATGGCGGCGGGGAGCGGCGCCGGCAGCTCCGTCATCAGTACCTGCCCGTTGCGCTGCCCTCCGCCCCGCCCGCCCGCCCGCCCCTCCCCAGGGGCTCCATCGGCATCGGCGTAGAGTAATAGCACGGCACGGCGGCTGGGCGGCCGGGGCCGGTGCGTGTTGACCTCCGAGCCTCCACCCGCCCCCGCCGCCCCCGCCGCCCCCGCCGCCCCCGCCGCCCCCGCCACGCCCCTGCCACACCCCCGGCACGCCTCTGCCACGCCCCTGGCACGCTCCGTAACCCAACACGCTTTATTTTCCGACTCACTGAGAACGCGCCCGCGGCAATTATGACAAGTTTCGTCAAAAGAAGGCGTTCGCAGCCCGGGCGGGGCAAGGGACCGGCAGGGGGTAGGCGTGGGGGGGGGGGGGGGTCGAATCTCAACAAAGCTCGAGATGCTGAGGAAGGTGCCCAAAGAAGCCGCAATCTGAAAGGCGCCGAGGGCGGGCGGCGGCGGGGCGCGAACAAACATTTCTTTGGGATACAAAGTGCGCAGCTCTCTCTGTTCCGACCAAAGAAGGAAAACCGCACGTTCACAAGGCGCACCACGTCAGGGGGGGCCGCGGGGCCGGTGACCTCAGTGGGGTTGTAATTGTGAGCGGCAATGACCTGCGGGCCTGCGGGGGCGTGCGGCGTGCGCAGCGCCTTCTGCCGCAGAAAAATTATATTGAAATGTTCGACGTTGTTTGTATGAAGTTCTTTGAATGTTCGTGTAACTTCCCCCCCCCCCCTGATGGTGCGCCTTCTATCGGCCGCCAAGCATCCTTTTGAAAGGTATTCTTCCGGTCTGTCCGAGGTCGCGTCCGACAACGGGTGCCCTTCGCGGCGGCGCCCGCCCGCGGCATCTGTACCCGCGGTGCTCCGACACGCCGCGGCCCGGCCGCCCCTGGCTGCCCCCGGGGCCGCGCGCTTCCGGCATGTTGACGGGCCGATAAATGGTCTTGCAGCCAGTGTACACTACAGAGGAGGGGCGCCCTGCCCGCGGCGCCCCGGGCTGCGGGGCCGGGACCTGCCAGTCCGCGGGGCCCCGGACCAGCGTCTGGCGGGCCGCGGCGGGCCGCAGTGCGGTGGGTGTGGCTCCCGCCGCCCCCGCCGCCGCCAGCCGGTTTCCCGCTTCGTATCGACAGGCTTTAAGTCGCCTCTCGTTGTTGCCTCAGTCAGCAGCTGCCGGCTGCTGCAGCCTTGCGGATGCGAATGCCGCCGCTGCCTTCGCACCCGACGCTGCCGCGGGAATTTACTATTTTCGCGAAGCCAGCGTTTGGTACCGCTGTGGAGAGCAGGTCGTGCGAAAACTTACCGCGCGCGCGCGGCCCTGAACTTTAAGCGGCGCGGCACCGCGGAGCGGGCGGGAGTGGAGTGGAGACGGCGATATGGCCGTATTTCAAACTGAATTGGAAGGACGAGCCGCGGCATGAAAGACGGTTTTCGGACGGCGCAGTGCGAGTCGCCGTCGCAGTCAGACGGGGGCACCGCCGACGCCGCCGTCGCCGCGAGGAAAGGGGAAGAACGGGGACGGCGAGACTTTTTCCTTTTCCCTCATTAGAAGTTTGACGTCACTGCCGCAGGGACCAAAAGCGATTGGAATGCCACCCCCCGGTGCCGCCGCCCCGCCCGGCACGCCGCGGACCAACAGAGAGCAAGAGGCACCGCGGCCACCCCCGGGTGCCAGGTGGGGCCCCGCGAGGGAGGGGGAGAGGGTCTTAAAGGAGGACGGGGAGAGGGGAGCGAAGGGCCGCGGCCGCGAGGAGTTACCGGCAATGGCGGGGGCAGCGGCGGCAGCGGCGGCGGCAGCGGCGGCGGCAGCGGCGGCGGCAGCGGCGGCCACGGAGCAGAGCACGGCGCCGAGCAGGCCGCCGCCGGGGCTCCGGGGCTCCGGGCTCCGCGTGCACCGGGACAGCGCCCGTGGGAGGGCCTCTCGCCGGCAGACTCTCGTCTTCGCCCGCGCCTCCCCTCCCCTTTATCCCTCCCCTGTGCCTCACGGCAGCGGGGCAGCGCAGCGTCGTCGTCAGGAGGGAGGAACGCCGCCGCCGCCGCCGCCGCCGCCGACGTTGTCGTCGCGCGGCCCGCGCCGCGGCCGTGTCGAGCTGCCCAGTAAATTCACCGGGGCGACACGCAAATTAATTTGGAGAGGGCTCCCGCCCCTGCTGCAGTATGCGCGTGTGCGAGTGCGAGGGAAAAAGTAATTGGATCCAACGAGCAGCCGCCCATGACGGAGCCAGCCATTCCGCCGTCGTCCCCACGCCCCTCCCCATCCCGCAGGGCAGAATGATGCCGTCCCTCACCGCCCGCCGGAGTACACGCATTCTCCCCCTCCCCTCGCATTTACATAGCCGCTCCGCCTCTCTCACCTCCTGCCCTTCTTCCGCGCCGAGTCCGCTCGATTCTTTTCTTTGCCATCTTTAATTATACACCCTGCACACCCGGAGGCCCGGAGGCCCGGAGGCCCGGAGGTGGAATTCTCCGGAACGCCGCCACAGGGCCCATGAGTTATGCCGGCCCGGTCCCCGCCGCGCCGTGCGGGGATAATTTTAAAACTCGGCGAGAGAGGACAGGCAGGTCCGCGCCGATACGGCTGTTTAAACACTGTTTAACGCGGCGGGGTAAACGGGGCACACAGCCGGCGCTGCCGAGATGCAAACACAGTGTCTGTCCCGTCCGAAGTGGCGGGAGTAAAGAAACGGGGCCGTCTACCGCACCAGCAGCGCCCGCCGAGCGGCCACCAGCTCCCTGTTGCGTTTGCGGGCCGGCCCGGAGGCCTGCGCCGGGCCTGCCGGGCCTGCCAGGCGTTAGGAATCCTCGTCCGCACATGACACAACTCACACGCCCCCCCCCCCACCCTCCTCAACCCTCCCACCGCACCCCCGCCGCCGCCGCGGGAGGTCTTCGCCGCGGGGGGCCGCAAAGCGCTAAAAACAAACCCATTTGGTGGCCGGTCACGCTCCCGGCATTAAGGATGTAGTCGGCCGCCCCCGCACACATATACGAACCGCAGTGTGTTTGTGTGTGGGGGGGGGGCAGTCTATCTGGCTCATGTGTGTGTGTGTGCCACGGCGGCCTGTGTAGACGCGGTCACCGCGCCGGGGGCCCACCGCGGCCATGTCACCAGAGCACACATGACATACGCGGCGCAATGGTGTGGAGAAGAAATGAAAGTGGGAAGGAGAGAGAGAGAGCGAGAGAGAGAGATAGAGACGGGGCGGGGAGGGGTTATAACGAGGGGGACGGGAGCCCATTACTGCACACACATTTTCGGTCGGATTGAAATTGCGGCTGGTTAGAGCGGCCTGCTGGCCCGGTAAATAATGCGCCTCCTACAATTACCTTTTTTTGCCCACTCTCCCTCCTCCTCCTCTCCTCCTCCTCCTCCTCCTCCTCCTCCTCCTCCTCCTCCTCCTCCTCCTCCTCCTCCTTCTCCTCCTCCTCCTCCCCTCCTCCTCCCCGCTGAGCTCCCTCGGCACGACATCATTTTCGCGGCTGTGTCTGTGGTCGTGGCGAGGTGCGCGGTCCGTACGCAGTGCTCTCTGCACGTTCCCCACACATGCCCTCTCGCATAGACGGCAGTTGTGTGTGAGTTGACATTTTTTTTCCCTCCCCTCCCAGTATCCTTACCCAACTTTCCCTGCCCTATGCGGCATGCGGTGCGGTGGCATGGGTGTGCTCTCTTGCCTCACTGACATACAGCGACCATTCCCGGGCTCGTGACCACCGCAGTCCCATCAGGCTGCCGCCGCCGCTGCTGCCGCCGCTGCCCTGTGAGGCCGCGGTGCGTTATGTACAATGCCTCAGGCAGCACGACGAATGCCCCGCCGCCCGCCTCTGCGTGTGCTTCTGCTAGACGTCACATCGTCCTCAGAACGCCGCGGGAGACAGAGAGAGAGACAGAGAGAGACAGAGGGAGAGACAGAGAGAGAGACAGAGAGAGAGACAGAGAGAGAGACAGAGAGAAAGACAGAGAGAGAGACAGAGAGAGAGACAGAGAGAGACAGAGAGAGACAGAGAAGGGCAGAGAGAGAGAGACAGAGAGAAAGAAAGAGAGAGAGAGGAAAAGGGAGAGGTGCGCATGGGCGGGCACTGCTGCTGGCGGTACCCGCGGGCCGCCTGCGGACGGCGGGGTAGGCAGCCAGCCAGACAGCTACGTCGTGCGGGAGTGCCCACCCCCCCGGTGACAGGCGCTCCGCAGGCTGCGGGAGGAGCACACGGCACGCGCGTGCTTTCACTGACTGTTGCGCTGTTGACGACGACTACGACGGCCTGCGACACGAGCACCGCGACGGACGCCGTACCGCGCGGGCCGAACGGTAGCGGTCTTGTGCGCGACCAGTCAAAGCGAATATTATACGAGGCCGGGGAATGTCCCCGCGGGGACAGTGAGGCGGCGCATCTCAGTTGGTTCGTCGTGGGCTGCCTGTCGTGCTTTACGCGGCCGCGGGGCGTGGCGGCCTCCGCCCCGTGCCGGCCGTGACGAGGCCGGCCGCCGCCCCCGTGGCCGACCCGCGCCCGCCCCCGCGCGCAGAAGCCATTTAGCGTCATCTGCTGAAGCGTCTCCAGGGGGCAGCGGCTGTCCCACTTCCCCTCTCGCCGCCTACCGCCCTCCGCCCCCTAAAATCCCCTTCTCTCTCTCTCTCTCTCTGTCCCGCCCTCTCTCTCTCTCTCTCTCTCTCTCTCTCTCTGTCGCTCTCTCTCTCGCTCTCTCTCTCTCTCTCTCTCTCTCTCTCTCCCAACCTCTCCCTCTCTCTCTCCCACAACGCCCCAAAGCCCTTCGGTATGTGATGCTGGTGGTGCGCGGGGCCTGGCCCTCCTGCTGTCCGGGCCGGGGCCGCCGGCTGTCATTCTAACTTTCCCGCACTAATTCGGAACTTGGCGCGCGATTGCACGGTCCTCTGCCGGTCCGGCGGCAGCGGCCGTCTCATGAGGCACCCAGTCGCCCAGTTACACACAGTTTTTTGTTCGCAGTTTCACTATTTTTCGGGCCCGAGGGAAGTGAGCAACAATGTCGGCGTGGCCGCGCGGTCTGAGGGGCCGCGCCTTCGTACAGCGGGTCAGAGGTTCGAATACCGAAAGTTTTTATATTTTTACTTTCTTGCATCGAACGTACTTCTTTATTGCGAACGCTCGTTGTTCGAGTAACGAGGGCCACTCAGGAGGCGCTGGGATTTAAAAAAAAAATAATTGTATTGTTTGTTCTTTTATAGAAGATGCCGGAAATTGAGAAGAGATGCGTTCAGGGTTGTCTACCGCGTTCCCCTTCCGAGGAGGGCAGCCAACAGGGCGCCAGCAGCCGCGCCATTACGGAGGAAATCGCGTTTCTATACTGAGTGATTGGCCGGGGTGATGAGCTTCGCCCCGGGGGCTGTCCTTGATGACGACCCCCGGCCTCCAGGGGTCGCCGCCGCCGCCGGGGCGCTGCGGAGGCGGTGCGGACCCATGCGGCAGACTAGCAGACGCCGGGGGTGTCGGTACCACGTTAGCGCAGTGCCATTTTTACTCGGACCCATCAGGACAGTTGGATCGGGGAAATCAATTACAGGGAGCGAGTTAGGGGGGGGGCACGCGGGCGCTTAAAACAAAGGGAATGAAGGAGGGGCGGAAAGGAGGGAAAGAAAGAAAAGTGCGTCGCTCGCGGGAAGGAAGGGACAGAAGGAGGGGGATGATAGGCGCGGAGGGGAGGGGGGAGGGGGTGAGACGGATGGAGGGAGATGTAGGGGCTGATGCAGTGAGAGATGGGGCCGGCCCGCGTCACGTCCCGCACCAGAGTGGTTTGTCTTTGTCTCTCATTAAATTGGTTCTTGGGCTTGTGTAGGGCGGGCGGCACAGCCGGCAAAAGGCTCTGCTTCTGAGCGGCCCTCCCGACCCACGTCCTGCCGCGCCTTGCATTTGCGCGCGTCGTCGAGATGGATCCGGGCCAAGGCCGAGAGGCAGAGAGCGAGCGGCGGCCGGGGGCAGCGGTGCGGCAGCGAGGCCGATGGGGCACGCGCGGTACGGCGGCGCAGGGTTGGGGCCCCCCGGCGCGCGCCGCCCCCCGCGCGCAGCCCTCCTCCCGCGGGGCCGTGCGGTCCGCGCCGCGCTAATGAACGGCGTGTTATTGCCGCGCACCTCCGCGGATAACGCCGTGCGGCGCGCCGCGTCATGCTTGCCGCCAGAGCTGAATGCGATTACCGTCGGAGCGCGGCGCGTGTCTCACGGCACGGCACGCTCACCGCGCCGCGCCGCGCCGCCCTGGGACTTGTCCCAGTAGCCGAATCAGCCGCGCGCCCGCGGGGCGGAGCGGAACGGTTCACTATGATCTGCGCGGAGGCGACAAGGGAAGGGGGGACTGCTCGTGGCTGTGCTATGCGACCAAAGTTCGACAGTTCGACCAATTATGCTAACTCTCGGTCCTCAAGAGCGGCCCTGTTTAATGAAACTGCGCACGGAACGTTATTTCTCGCCCCTCCGTTTCTATTATTAGGAATGGCAACATGACACACTCGGTGCCGCCCGCGCTCGGACCGGGTGGTTTTGGCATGACTTTATGAAAGTCACGACCCGTATATGTTGGGTTAGGACCTTTTTCGGTCCAGCTCCGACCGGGGTTCAAATTGGAGTTTTTCTGTAACGCAAAACACTTTCCCTGCGGTGGCCACCCCTTTGTCAGGATGCACTCTTGCACACTGTTACTCAGCATTGTGTGGGCGCACAGAGGCAGCCGAGGGAGGCCGAACAAGGGGCCTTCCCGCTTTAAACTGTGATCCCCGGCCGAGGCGCCCGAAGTAAACCTCGCCTCTCCTCGTCGCTTCCACGAAGTACCCGCCCACCCGGCCCGGCCACGCCCCGCGCGGCCCCGCCCCTCTCCTGGCCGCGTCCCCCGGAAGACCCACGCAGTACAGGGCCTGGAGCCTCTTTGCAGTCCAGTGGAGTCAATTAATTCTCGCCCCGGTCGGGCCCTCTAACCCCACGCCCATCTCGGCGCCACCACGGCCAGCTTCCAGTCCCCTCCCACCCCTCGCTGCTGGAGTGGAGGCAGGAGCAGGGGGGACATCAAAGAAGTTGATTGACTCCCGGAGAAGGTTTCGCCTCACAGAGAAGGCTTTTGCCAACGGGTCCGGGTCCAAACTCTGGCGGATGTACCGATACGGGCTCCTGCAGGGGCTCCGGGCGCCTGGGGTGGCGTGTGCTCGATACTTACGGGTCGTCCTGGACGAGTTCCCGGCCAGCTTGGAAACAACACTCCGCTTCTTTGGTTTTGCGGCGGGGTTGGGGCGGGGAGGGTATAAGCCACTTCCTGGTTGCGAGCGGGGGCGGCCGCGTTGGCCGTGAGGTTAATTGGCGGATGTGACACCGCGCCGTCACCTGGGAGGCGACGGGGTACCGGCTCCGCAAGTGTCACTTTGACCGCAGCTGCTCGTCATGTGCCAGGGGGATAAAAAACAGCTTTTTCACTGCAGACGTCGGGATGGAGTGAGGGCTGGAGGCACGGCTGGAGGCACGGCTGGAGGCGGCTGGAGGCAGCGTAAAGACGTAAGGCCCGTTTCTGGTGACGAAATAGGGTCGGTCGGGTGGCGGCGCGGGCCGAGCCGCGCGGTGCCGCGGTCGCTTTGCAGGGCCACGTTCGAGGGCGAATGGAGAGGGGGAGAGGGGGAAGGGGGGGTGCGTGCGAACGGGGTATGGCCGTGGGCGGCAGCGCCGCAGGCAGCCAGGCGGGCAGTCCACCGCCCACCGCCGCCGCCGGGCTCGGGCCGGCCGAGCCAAGCGGATGATATTTCATCCCCTGCTGAACTTAGCGCCAGTAGCCGAACCAAAGAAACGGCGAGCCAAAGGAAAAAGGGCTATCATGAGTTACAGACAACCTGACCGTCAGACGGAAGAACAACTGTTTTTTTTTTCAGAGCTCTTTAATAAACGGTATTTATTTTTTTTGCGCTTCGCTCTACTGGAAGTGTGTAAAGTAAGGGACGGCGTACTGCATGGCCGTGAAGCTGGCGGTCGAGGCCTTGCGCGCCCACACCCACCCTCCCGCACGCCCCAGAGCACACACACACACACACACACACACACACAGGCCTCCGAGAAGTCCATGGGGGCTTTTTCGCCAGCGCGCGAGACGGCGAGAGGCCACGGCTGTGTGCCCTGGCGGCGCCTCCCGGTCTCCGGCCGTGTCGCTGCCTCCGGCCTCCGCACACCCCACCGGCCGCGGGAGAGAGCGAGGCCATGACGTCATTAGCGTACGCTATTTAATGTCAGGAGCGGAGCGGGACAGAGAGCAGGCGGGACGCGCCAGCCGGGCGGAAAACCAATTACTCATTTTTCGTTTTGTCTCTCGCGACGGTATCGGCCGTGAGAATGTCATGTGTGCGCGCGCACAGAGGCCGCGGGCCCGAGCGCAGCCTGGCTGATCGCGGGGTGAGTAATCGGGCCTCCACGAAGAGCGCACGCGCGAATTAAACAAGAGGACTCATCAGACATACTGCTCAGTTCAGTAATTATTGGCTCTCAATTACAATCAGCACATTTTTTCTTGGATCTTAATTTTTTTACCCTTTTTTTTTTGCGGAGCCCAGGTGCCCGGTTGAGAGAGCTCAGAGAGATCGTACAGCTGGGGCGCGGCGGCGGGACCTGGCGAGCCGTGGCACAGCGAGGAGGAGAAGGGGCGGGTATAGGAGGGGCGAGGGGGGTTTATTTGAAGATAGTTTGCATACGTTTCAGAGCGGACGACGAGCGAGGGCTGTACATACATACCGACCGGGCCTATAAGCCAGGGTGGTGAATATGGACGCGCGCTGGCGTGGCGTGGCGTGGCGTGGCGTGGCGTGGCGTGGCGTGGCGTGATCACCCGTCCCGCCCGCCACTTTGGCCCGCACAGTGTGGGTCCCCAACGTGCCGTCCGCCCCCTACTGCTCCATGCCCGCCACTATGCAGCGCTGGTCAGCCGGGCATAACTGTGCTGTGCCGACCGGTCAAGCCGTTATCCGCTCCCGAAGTGCGGGCGGCAGCGGCGGGGCGTGCAGGTAAAATGAATCACAGCCATGCAGGCAGCAGCAGAAAAAAGAAACGAAATCCAAAACCATTTTAACGTTCCGAGTGTTTAATCCAATAATTGTCACACGGACATCTTTTACAACTTTTCGTGTCGGTTTTTGTACCCGCTATCACGTTTTTGCTGCCAATGCCGATTGCGTTTTGGGAAGTGAGGGTAGTAGTCTGGTGCCTCTACTGCAGGGACATGCGCTGCCCATCTTCTTGTGCCGGTCCTCCCTGCTGCTGCTCCTGCTGCCGGGGGGCCTCGACGTGTCCCCCTGTCTCTCTTATTTTGCTCTCCTAAACACGTCTTTTGCTCTTGGCAGCCGTGATTTGTTCGGTCTGCTCTTGACCGTCACCGACGATTGGGCTTGTTCTCTGGCCCTACTACTTTTTCCGTCCGTCTGTCTGTCTGTCTGCCTGTCTGTCTGCCTATCTGTCTCTCTCTCTCTCTCTCCCGCTGTATCTCTGCGCGTGTGTTCGGCTGCCAAAGCGCGGCCCACACGCTCCTCTCGATGTGAGCTTTGCGTGATGTAAAACTCTCAGCGGGCCGCGGCGTCGTGGCGCGGGGATGACAGAGCGACAGGGAGAGCGTGGGAGGACGCGGGGAGCGGGGCGGGCCTTGAACCACAACGCGACGCGCGCGACCTAAATTATTATCCGAAGGGACGAACGGGGCGCAGGAAGAGTGGGGACGTGGCGGCGGCGGCGGCAGGCAAATCTCAGGCGCGCGGCGCTCGCGACCAGGGCCAGGGCCGGGCCCGGGGACGGCGGCGGTCTTTTGTTTACGCCCGGATAATGGACTGGCTGTATAATTACAATGGGTTTATGTCGACAGGAGCGCGAGCACGGCTCTGTGGGGGGGGGGGGGGGGCGACTCTCGTGCGGGGGCCCAGCGGCGAGACAGTAAAAAAAAAAACAAACAAACAGCCGTTGTGTTAACCTGGTTTCGGGGACTGTGTGAAATCGCCTGACATTTGATGTCCGACTTTATTCGAAAATCGCTCCCCTTTGGCCACAACTCCGTGACGGTCGATTGTCGTCGTGGTCGAGGCACATGCCGTCCTCACCCCCAGCGTGTGCTGCTAATGCGTGGGGCCACGCGCACAAAACACAAGACAAAAGTGCTGCACGATAATGTCCCCTTTTTTTCTGAGGGAGGGAGGGAGGGAAGGAGTGGGGTGGGCGAAAGGAAGTGAGTGAT
Organism: Megalurothrips usitatus; assembly: GCA_026979955.1. NCBI lineage: Eukaryota > Metazoa > Arthropoda > Insecta > Thysanoptera > Thripidae > Megalurothrips > Megalurothrips usitatus. The sequence continues at coordinate 10,043,497 of CM049594.1, read as the reverse complement.
TTCCTCCCTCCTCGACGGGGACTTTTTTTTTCCCTCGGCACAAACGGAACCGAGGACGGAGCCAGGAGCGCCGCCGCCGCCACCACCACCACCACCACCACCACCACCACCACCACCACCACCACCACCAGCCCCACCGCGCTGGCAGCCGGGCCAGCGGGCGCCACACTCTAAAAACTGGGAAAGGGTCTGACGGGGAGGCTTTGTCGTGACAACAGGGCACCGGGACAGCGGCCCACTGCCTCCGCAGGGACCGCAGGGGCCGCAGCCCCCCAAGCACTCCATCCCTACCCGCCTCCCTCCCTCCCTCTCTCCGCCGCGCCGCACCGACGTCATCTGGTGTCTCTGAGATTTCCGCGACGCTGTTCAGTACACGCTTCCCTTCCGGGCTCGTCGAAACGCGAGCGCCTGTGGCTCCCGCAGAAGAAGTGTGTTCGGCGCGCGCGAGCATATTTAAATGCACGCGAGTGTGAGGCAGAGGGCCTCGGGAGGGGCGGCGGAGGCGGGTCCGCGGGGCGTAAGGTATCATGTACGAGGCCGCGGCGGCCTCTCTTTCTGCGCCGCGAGAATGAGATTCCCGGCTTCCATTCGGCGGCCCAATCTTAGCCGCGGCGGGCCGCGTGGGGACGCTGGGCGCAGCGGGGCGCGGCACAGGCGATGCAAAACCACGGCGAGGAGATAGCTGGGGCCGGCCGGGGAAGAGAATTGGGTTTCGCAGGCCGGGGGGGGCGGCATTACAAGGCTCGGCCTGCGGGCAGGTCCCGCCCGGCCATACTGCCGCCGGCAGGCGCTGACGCAGGCGCCGCAGAAATGAGGACAAGCAAAGCCTCCGGTGTGGGAGCGGTAATGCAATGTGCTGTGCGGGGAGGGGGGGGGGGCGAGTGACACGGCGGCAAGCGAATCGAGCACAAGCAAATAATCTCCCCGACGACGCCCTCACTTTGTGTTACTCCGAGCGAAACTTTCCCCGTGGCCGTGCGGCCTTTACAGGCCGTGCCCAGCAGCCCAGCACCCCGTGTCGTGCCGTGTCGTGCCGTGTCGTGCCGTGCGCAGTGCCGCCCGGCCAGGCCAGGCCGTGGAAATAATTAAGGGCGTCCGATCGGAATCTCCCTTCATACCGGGCGCGGCGCCGCTGTGTCTGCGGGGACGCGCGCGGCAGATACGCCGCCGGCGCCACGCCTTTGTGCGCCACACACACGTGCACACACACACACACACACACACACACGGGCGCCCGACCCGCGCACGCACAGCACAGCGGCTACTTGCAGGAATCCTGGCCCATAAATTTCCAAGGCGGTGTAGTGGCATGTGGCCTGCGCCGGGGGACGGGCCCTGACCCCCCTCCCCCCCCTCGCTACCGAGTGAACGACGCCGGCCTTCCCCCCCCCCCCCCCCCCCCCCCCCCCTCCTCCCGGCGCATCCGCCCGGCCCGCGGGTCGAACGCCATTCTGCTCCGCCGCGAGTGCGGGTGCGTTCGGGTGTCGCGGCCACGATAACACCTTGGCACAGTGTGTCGAACGAGTACTAGAACCCGCGGAACCCGCAGACTTGGCAGCCGGGCAGACCCGCTACTAATTTGGCGGCACATAGGCCTTCCCGCCGCCGCCGGCCAACGATGTCCAGCCGGCCGCGGGCACAGATTTCTGACGCAGCCCCCCCCCCCCCCCCCCCCCCCCCCCCCCCCCGGCAGGGATGGGCCACACATTCTGGCCATTCCAGGCGGCGCCTCACGACGTCATCCCCTCGGCCGCCTCGTCGCAGCGGCCCTCGTCCCCCGGCCCCCCGGCCCCCCGTCCCCCGGCTGCGGGCCCCCGCATACCCCGCACGCGCTCACTTTCCATTCTCACCGTAGCCCCCCTGGCGCACCCCACTCTACAACGCGGCGTCATCCGCTCCGCAAAACTTTATCACACATGAAAGTTTTTTACTTCTTTTTCACATGTATTTCCTTCTGCAAATTATTTTCATAACGCTTTATCTGACACCGATCCTGTTTTTCTTTTTTGAGCTCAGATCATTTTGAGCTGCTCAATATTTCAAGAGGTGCCGCGTGATGAGACGCAGTGGCTCACCGAGTCCAATCTCTGCTGAAGCGCCGAGGCAACAAACTTGGCTTTTAAAAAAAAAAGAGCAGAAAAAAACGTGCCGTCTCGTCTCGTGCAGGCCATCTCCGCGGCAGCGCCCGTCTTCTTTAATCCCTTGCAGCCGCTGTCCCAACGGCCCGCCGGCCCGGCCCCGGCCCTTACAACAGATTTAAGGATGCAGCGCGCGGGCGACTTGAATAATAAACGACTCTCTTATTTCAACGCCGACATTTCGCCGCTGGCTCCCCGGGCCTGGCGTGCGGCAGTAGTGCGCGCGTCGCCCGTGGCGCCCCCCCCCCCCCCCCCCTCCCCGACGCCCCGGAGACGCGGCGGCGCGCAGATTGCCCGAGGGCGCCGCAACGCGGCCCGCGCGCCAACGTCCCGCCAACCCCAGCGGCACCCCGCCAACCCCCCCGCCAAACGCCCGCGCACGGCCCCCGCGCCAACCCACCGACCCGCGGATGTCACTTTGTCCGGCGTGATAGCGGGGCGCGCGTCAGGGGAAGGACGCTGTTTCCGTCATTCCTCCTTCGCCCTCCCACGCCGCCTATACACTGCCCGTCCGCCCCTTTATCCGTCTCTCTCTCTCTAACTCTCTCTCTCTCTCTCTCTCTCTCTCTCTCTCTCTCTCTGGTTCACCTCGCCCACCCCCCTTCCTGATGACCCGCGCGCGGTCAGACAAGGCCAATGGCGCGGAGGGAAGGAAGGCCCGGCGGGGCCCCGGGGGGGCCGCTATCGCAGTCCGGATGGCCCCGGATGCCCCGACCCCTCCTCCCCTGCGCTCCCCGTCCCCCCGGAGGCCGGCCGGCACTTTAAACACCGGCCCCTCAAGCGGGTGGGGTGCAGACAATACCGGCGCTAACGAGTGAACAAGCACCGCGGCGGCGGCCCCAGTCTGTCGCCTCCACAAAGTCGCGGGTAAATATCATGATTGCGGCCCGGCAGCACCGCCCCGCGCGAGCGCCTGTCAACGGGAGGGTAGGCAGCACGCCTCACAGCCGTGCGGAGCGGGCCGGCCCGCCCCGCAGGCGTCCGCAGCGCGGCGGCGGCGGCTGCGGGGAAACACAGAGTCGAAGGCAGGCGAGCGGCAGGAAAAGTAGTACTGGTCTGGTGTTGCAGCGGAGGGAAACTTACTCCGGGAGACGGGGGCGCCAGGAAGCCAGGAAAGCAAGAGGACCGCGTCGACGACGGCACGGCAGACAGACGCGGTACGTGGCGGCGGTCTTTGTGGGGGGCGGCGGGGAGGCCGACGGAAACGCGGCGCGGAGGTTGGCACAAACAAAAGCGCGGCGCTGCAGTCGTGAGAGCCGCGTCCGGGCCGCGTCCAGGCCGCCTCCGGGCCGCCTCCTGGGCCACCCCCGGGCCGCCTCCGGGCCGCCTCGGATTGAGCATGACAGGAGACGAAAGTCCAGACGGCGGCCGGCATGTGGTTGTAGTTGCCTCGTTATTGGGCTGCCCCGCCCCGATATTGTTTTATTCAGATCGGTCGGCAGGCCGCCGCGCCGCCGCGCCTCCGGCCGTCAGTTTTTACAGCACTTTGCGAGCAGGGCGTTGCTCCGGCCGGCTCCGGCGGGGATCAAACATTCAAAGCTCACGCGCGCAGATTTGGGCCGAGTTTCCGGAGTTTCCGTCCGGGCCCACGCACTTTCCTTTGGACAACAGACCCCGTACACACCCGCCCGCGGGGCCTAACCCAAGACCACAACCTCGACCCGACCCCCTGAGGCTCACCCCGGAGCCAGCTGGGCTCGCCCACCAACTTCAGAGCACACAGCACGGGCAAGGGCCCACGAGCGAGGTGCATGAGAGAGGGAGAGAGAGAGACAGAGGAATTTAGAGAGAAAGGGACACGTGCGTGCGACCTTAACAGTCTGCGGCAACACCATTAACACGCCTCCTTTCGACAGGACGCCCGGAAGAAGTGATACATAAAGTGTTGTACGGGACCTGTTGGGGGAGCGTGTGTATGAGAGAGAGGGGGGGGGCTGTGCAAGGGATGGGGGAGCGGGCAGGGGGTAGCAAAGCTTCCTGCTGTCACGCAAGATCGCACTGATGGGGCCACGCGGGAGGACAGACAGAGAGGGGCGGGCAGAAGGGGCCAGAGCCTTTTGCAATGAGGCCCGTGTGTGTGAAGGAGAGCGAGACAGAGAGGGATGGCAGCAAGAATAGAGCAGAGAGAGAGAGAGAGAGAATAGAAAGACGAGAGAGAGAAGAGAAAGACGAGAGAGAGACAGAGGGACGCACTACGCTTAGAAGCGTTCAGGAGGAACAAAGAAGGCGGGAAGACTCTTGTGCACGGCGTGCACGGCGCGCGCGGCTCAGTGGACCGCATCGCCAACACCTTGACGGACACGTGCGGCGGATGAGGGGCACCTCGGCACCCCCTCATTTTCGGCCGCAGAAAACTAAAAAAAAAATGTAGGAAACAAAATAAAATAAAAACACATTCCTCGTGAAACTTCCGCGGGCCTAGCAGCTATCTCACGCAGTGGGGCAGTATTTTTTTTTTTGCGTGGTCTGCGGGGAGAGGAGAGAGGGTCCCTTCCGACGACGGCGAAGCCGCCGCCAGAGGGACGGGAGAGGCGCGCAGCGCGAAAGAAGCGCGTTTCGTTACTGCGGTAGTTGAGTCGACCTTGGGCGCCGCTCCGGGGCGGCGGGAATCAAAAGGCGATCAACTCGGCGGCGCTGGCACTGCTGGGATCGCCGCACCGCGGCCCGCCGGCCCCCGCCGGCCCCGCCGGCCCATCTGGAGCCAAAAGTCATGACCGCCATTACTCCCCTTTGTCACGGCACGGCGGCGGCGGCGGCGGTGGCGGCGGCGGCGGCGGTGGCGGCGGCGGCAGCGGCGGCGGCCTTCCGGTCGCGGTTCTGCATGGCGCCCTCCCCGTCGGAGATGATACTGTTATCAAATGCCCTGCGGGGCGCGGGGAGGCGCTGCCGATATGAATTGGCGCCTTTGAAGTCCGCCGCGGTCGCTACTCTCTACCGCTGGGTCTCCTCGGGGCTGCGGGGGCTGCGGGGGCCCCCGAGGGGCGGTTAGGTTCGTCCGCGCCACAGAGAGCAGCCGCCGCAGCAGGGCGCGTGCGGGGCGCCGCCCGACACGAAGAAAGAGGCTCGACAGCCTGCAGCCGTGCCCGGCAGGGTGCCTGCGGATGATGTGTTGGTACGCGGGGCCGAGCTGCTCTGTAAGACGGGTGGCCACCTTCAGTAATTATGCCGTAAACGTAATGGGTGTGCGGGTCGGGTGGGGTGCTGGTCTACACCAGCCGCCGCCAGCGGAATCAGGTGACAGCAGCACAGCACGGCCCCCGACGCCGCCGCTAAGGTCTGCGGGCTCTCGGCCCGGCCGCGCACGAGTTAGACACTCCGGGTAGGCCATCCGCGTCCTCGGGCAGGAATGATTTCGCAAGTGCATAAATGGAACAACTTGCGAGAATGGGGAAGCGAGTCAGTTGCGGCGCAGACTTGATCTGCAGAGCGGTCGGGGCACAGAGAGAGCGAGAAGGAGAAAGAGAGAGGGAAAAGAGGGGACGGGGTGAAATAAAAGAGAGAGAGGGAGAAGCAGGAGACCGGTGCTGATGGACACGGAGTGGAGCGGGGAGAAATAAAAAGAGACGGAGAGGCAAGCAGCGAGAGAAAGTTACGCCTCGTCACGGTCTGAAATGAAGCGAAATAAATTGAAAGGATACCAGTTGGTTCCAGCAGCAGCAGAGAGCCGAGCCAGGCGAGCCGGGCTCTCGGCTGCTGTGTGGCAGCGCTGGCAGGCTGCAGCAGCGGGGAGGAAGCAGAGGGGGGGGGGGGGTAGGGCACCGGCACCGCGAACTTGGTCCTGGCCAGGAAGCAGCGGGGGTAACTTTGTGTTTGAAAACACCAACGGCACGGCGGCTGTAGAGAGAGATAGCTGCGGTGTCACGAGAGAAGAGTTCCTGCTTGTTCGCCCAGAGCCGCGCGGACTTGACACCGCAGCGGTGACCGCGCGCGCACGATGTGGCTTTGATTGAGCACCCGCACTCCTCTACAAAAAATAATTAAAAAAGTTGACTGTAGAAACAATATTGAAAATAACGAGTTTGCGGAACGCGATGGGAGCGGTACGCAGTTGGAGTTTTTGGCCCGCACTACCCTGTGTATGCGGTCTGTGGCCGCGTACGCCACCAACGCTACCTCTGCGAGCGACGCGGCGAGTTGATCGCAGACCGGAGGCGTGCGGGAGGAGGGCGGTCGGGCTTACAGGCGCCGCCATGATATACGGGTCCCCGAGGGCCGCGTGCAGTCGGGGGCCTGGTTATGGGAATACAGCAGGGTCCTCCGGCCCTGCGGACTGTGTGCGCGCGGCGACGGCGGCGGCGGCGGCGCCCTGCCAGAGAGAACCGTTCCCGCGGCCGTCCCCGGGGGCCGGAGACACCCCGGAGGTCGAACGGGATAATAGGATTCGCCGCCACGATTTTTCATACTTGCCGCATCGCAAGAACATGACGAGCCGTCGACGCGGAACGGCCTCGGATTGAGTGGCGCCAGTAAGGCTCGGGGAACTTATTTCAGCGCTCCGGCGAAATGATAAAAATTTTGTCCCCCTCCCCGCCGCCGCTGCGGCCTCCGAGTGGCGGCAGCAGGCCTCCCCGCTCCGACCCGACACAAACCTTCTCCCTCCTCCTCCTCCTCCTCCTCCTCCTCCCCCTCCTCCTTCTCCCCCTTGCCGCACTGCAATCCTCTTATTTCGCGCCGCTTCCGTCCCCCCCTCCCCCCAGTTCTCTGGCAACACATGGAGGCAATCGCCACGTGTGGTTATCATGGCCGACAAACTTCGGGTCCGAGTCGCGCCGTGCGTGTGTGGCTCCTCCCCGCGGGTCCCCCGCAGCCCCGTCGTCTCCGAGGGCACTCTCACAAAAAAAATTAATCAAAGCAAATCAAGCAATCAAGCATGTTTAACAAGCATTTTCCAAGCTGAAACGACGGCATGCTCCACGACGCGACACGTGTGTGCCACGTGTGTGCCACGTGTGTGCCGCGTGTGTGCCGCGTGTGTGCCCCCTGGGGAGAGCGACTCGAGATGAGCCGCACACAGCGATTTGTGAGTGCCGCCGCAAGGCAACGCGCGCCCGGACCTCTCCATTATACCCGCATACCGCTGTGTGCTTTTCGTTCAAAACGAATCTATCGTTCCACGAACACGAAAACAGCGAGTGCCGGGGTCACATGAGGGCGAGTTTTAATTGACTCGATGCACAACACACACGCGCGCGCGCGAGTGCACACACACACACATACATATACACCCGCGCACAAGATCAACAACATAACCACCTGTCTCCTCGCAGGGGACAGGTGTTCGGAGTTCCACGTAGTGCAGTGCAAACGCCGACATCCCCTGTCTCTCTCTCTCTCTCTCTCTCTCTCTCTCTCTCTCTCTCTCTCTTCAGTTTCCTCCCCTCCCCCCCCCCCCCATTTTCCGCACCGCAGTTAGACCAGCCGGGTACCCCGCGGGGTACCCTCGCGGGACATAATGGCCACGAAATGAGCGGCGATGGCCGGAGTTAGCGTCGGTGCTCTGGGCCCCGGCCGTCGCAGCTGTGTGTGTGCTCACATAAAATATATATATACGGGATGCATTGCGGCCAGCATCGGCACGCGGGGTCGTGCCCGGAGATTTACTCCCGTTTTATATCTCAAACGAGGCAAGACTAGCGAGAATTCATTTTTTTCCGGGTGAGGGGGATAGCGGGCAGGCGCCGACCGTACGCGGAACACCACAGTGAGGCGGGGAGCACACTCGCCCAAAAGTGGATGAGGCGATAATTTGATATCCGAGATGAAAGCTTTTATTTTGCGCGGCCGGGCCCACCGCGGCAGGAAGGCCTGTGCTGCAGTACAGTACGAGCCGTGCCGCTATGCAGCAACCCCCCCCCCCCCCCTTAACGCTGCGGCCACGCCACTCCCTCGCAAAGAGCATACACCGCTGCGCGCCACACGGACAGGACGCCCGGAAGTACCATTAAAATAAAACGCGATGCGCGCGAAAACCGAACCGGATTTAAGCAGGAAGGGAAAACATAGGAGCACGCGCGGAGCTGGGCGCGGTATGAGAATGTGGTAACTGGTGGGGGAGACCCGCGCCGCGGTGTTTCCGGGAGTCAACAGCAGCGACGCCGGCCTTTAATGAAGACGCCGCCGCCGCCGCGTGAAACGACGTCGACGTGTCGGAAAGAAGAGACGAAAACAATAACACGGAAAGGGGGCGGTGCGGGGGCGTCAGGGAGGGAGGAGGGGGTGAAAATATGGCGGCAGCCTGCTGGCCTTGCCGCGCACTGCTGGCCGCGGCGACACACCCGTGGTGATGTAATGGCAAGGCGAGGAGCTGCTAGGCGCAGAGCGACGCAGTCGCTGTCAAAACAAAGGGGCGCGGCGGCGTAGGGTGGTGGACACGACGTGGGAAAAAGAAAAAGAAAAAAAAGAGGAAAAACAGGAGTCATCCGTCATTCCCTGGCTCCGTTGACCGTACACACAGCAGGCGGCATAGCGGGGAGCCCGACTGAGCTGCTCTACCGACTCGGCCAGCAGCGAATCGTCGTCCGTCTCTATTATCACAGCAAGGGAGGTACCGTGAGCGCCGTGTTGTGCTATCGGTCGAGCTTCGGCCACTGCAAACACCGCCTGCCGTCTGCAATAGGCCGGCAGGGCCGTGGATAGCGAGCCAAGGACGGGGAGGGGGTGTGTAGGAAACGCTGCTGCTGTACTTCTGTCCTTCTACTGCTGTTCACGATTCGGATAGGAAAACGTGCCAGTGACGCTTCTTCCTCGTCGCGACCCTTCCCCTTTCTTGTTTCTGTGTTTTGTGAGTTCTGTATTTGATGTTTTTTTTCTGTATTTGTTTTTTTTTCACGTCTCGTGTGCTGCCCCGCGCAAAGCAACGCCGTTATGTGTGCATGAAATTCGACCCAGTTTCTTCCTTTTCCTCTCTCTTTCTCTCTCTCTCGAAAGTCAGCAGGGGGGCGCCCGCCAAACTACATCCACTTTGGTGCACAAACAGGCAGAATAACCCTACCGAGCTCGCGAGTAGTAAAGTTTCTGACGCGTGTATCGATACGCTCGCCGGCTCCGCCGGGCCGCGGCGCAGCGGGAACGCCAAAAAGAAGTGGGAGAGACCGCGGACATAACGGCGCTGTGTGTTGTGAAACACGCGCGCGTGCGCCCGGGCGGCGGCAACGCAGTGGAGGAGGCGGCAGGGGGAATTGCGTCATGTCATTGCAAATCTGATATAAAAATAAAATTAAAAAAAAGGAACGAATGCGGGGGCAATGCGCGTCATCGAAAAGCAATGCGGAAGAAACAAAGAGCGCCCGTAAAAAAGAAAAAACACCATCAATTATCCGCGAGTGGGACAAAGAGAGGAAGAGCGGTGCGCTAGGGTGTCCCAAATTTCAACGGAGATCGAAATGTTCGACTCTGACATGTGATGAGGAACTCCGTGTTTTTTTTTTTTTCGGAACAGCTCATGTTGATCGCACTGTGATTCTCTATCCAAAACGCTTCCTCAGATATATCTTACATAGTTTCAAAGTTAATTTGCAAAGTTGATTTGACGTATAATCGTAAGAAATTGTCGAGACGAGGCAACAGCTCCCTCTCTCTCTCGGCATACAGCGCGGCCGCATCAGATCAACAGGCGCCGAGCCGCGTCAGGGGGTCTTGTTAGGCGGGATCTCCGCCGCCCTCGGAGCGCTAAAGCGGATGGAGTACGAAAGAGGTGGGGGGGGGGAGTGAGAGAGACAGGTGACGAGTCGAGGAAAGTGGGGGGGGGGGGGGCGTTGAAAGGCAAGGGAGTGAAAGAAAGACACGAATGAAAAGAAACGTTCACAGAGAGAGAGGCAGGGTGGTTCCGTCTGGTTTGCGTTGCGGGGTGCGTGTTTGTCGTGAAATGATCCCCCTCATTTTATTCCCATTCTGCTTATAACCCTGTTTCACTTTGGAGCGCCCGCCCCGCCGGCGCACCCGACGATGCCGGACGGCTTCAGATATATTTCAGCGTGTACACACACGGCGCACACGCGGCCGCCGGCCAAGGAGCGGATGAGGTAGGTAACACAGCCGGAGAGAAGGGGTAAGAAAAAAAAGAGAGGAGGGGGTACTCAATGTTTTATTCAGTACCATCCCACTGCATTACGGCTTACACCCCTCCCCTCCCGGCCCCCACCCCTCGCGACGTATGTCGGCGGTGTTCGCATCGAAACCCTTCCTCTCTCTCTCTCTCCTCTCTGTCTCTCTGTGCGTGTCTCTCTCTTTCTCTCTCTGTCTCTCCCTCTCTCTCTCACACACACACACACTGTCTCTCTCTCTCCTCTCCACTCCCACTCGGCCTGCTCTTGCTCCGCTGCACAACGGCCGTAACTCGGGGCGGCCGGGCCGCCAGGTACGCGCCGACGTCCGCCTCGAGAGAGCGCCGCTCTGCGCTGTAGTCCCAAATGCAACGAACAGCACGCTTGGAGCGGTCGGCAGTGCCGGGCCTGTGCCGGGCCTCTGCCGGGAGGCCGCTCCCGAGGCTGCTCCGACTGGAGGAGACCGAAGACCTCCCCGGCCGCGGGGGCCAAGGCCTGCGCCTGCGCCGCTGCGGGTCAGCCGGTCACTGTGTGGCGGGGAAGCGAGCCAGAGGGGCGGTCAGAGGCTCCGCAGAGGGACGCCAAGCTCACGCGAATGCTGTCGCCCTTTCTGTTACAATCAGCGTCGCATTATAGATGCCAGGGGGCGGGGAAGAAAAATAAAGCGGTGCTATCTCCGTGGGTCGTCTAGCCCGCGTTGGGCCCCGTTTTGGGTGTGTGCCGCGGGCGCCCGCCGCGGGCTGCAAGGTACACCGCGGATGCAGAGCAAACAAGGTCTGGTGCACGGCGACAGGGAACAAGTGGGCCAGCATTTAGGGAGCCGGTGAAGACAGTGGGGGAGGGCGGGCACTGCGGGGGCCGGAACACACACAAAAAAAAACGTGAAATTGCACGCAGCGTCTGGGGAAGCCGAAAGGGGGTCTCTGCTTCATGGAGTCTACGGGAGCGTAAGACACACACACACACACACAAACACATGACCGTCCAGAAGATGGGAACACAAGTAGGAAGCGGAAGAGGAAAGTGTGACGGGATCAGGGGAGAGAACGAGATAAAAGCGCAGGCGTGAGGGCTGCAGTCCGTTGGGCCGGCCATTAGAGCGAGTGCTGCCAGATAGAGACAGTCGGTGCGGCGAGACGCGGCAGGGGGAGTGAGAGAGAGAGAGAGAGAGAGAGAGAGAGAGAACGGACGCGCGAACCACCATCCTACTCTCTTTCTCTCGGCCGTCTCTGTCGGAGCTGCAGACGCGCTTTCGCGTGCGGCCGTTTTGTTCGGCATTCTCTTCATAAACAATCCCTTTCCGCTGCCGAGAGCAGCTCCAGAGGGATGAGACAACGGCAGAGTGAGAAGTACTACGAGCGCATTAAAACTTGCCCGCGCTGCGCTAATCGACCGTCGTCTGCAGGAAGGGGGTGGGGGGGGGGGGGGGTATGGGTCTGGATGCGACCAAGCATGACCCCCCACAGAGAACGGGCGCTATGATCACTGCTGGAAAATATTATCAAACATTATTTTGCTTTCAGGATGGCTACAATTTTTTTTTTGTTTTTAATTTTTCAATCGTTTCTGCAAATATTTTTTTTAGTCGTATCTTTTGATATTTCATGTTTATTGCGTCAAAAATAATAGGAAAATTTCATATCCCCGGTACGCACCACTTTACCTACCAATTATTTGTCCTACCTATTTAATTAAAAATAAAATAAATTTAATAAAAATTAAAATTAATATAATAAAAAATAAAATAATAAAAGAGGAAATTCGAACTGCATACGAAACGAAAGTAGGATAGGTTAGGTTAGTTTGGGTTAGGTTAGCTTAGGTAACCTAACCTAATTTTAATTTTTATTATATTAATTTTAATTTTTATTATATTAATTTTAATTTTAAATAAATTGGTAGGACAAGATAATGGTAGGAAAAGTGGCCTACACCCCATATCCCGATCTTTGTAAATTTACAAGAAAAACCGTAACGGTGTAACGGTTGGGAGAGGCGACGCGGACGGACAATAATTGCCGCCGCCTCACTCAGCTTGAGCCACGGACTCCGAACGCCTCGACGAACACGCCGTTGTTCGGGAGGGTGTTCGCGAGGGGGGCCAGACAACGCTGCGTGCCGGGCGCGCCGCCGGACGTGCGTGGGGCTAATGTGGTTGAATGGCGGCGGCGGCGGCGGCGGCCGGCCGGCCGAGTGGCGTGCAGCCGTATGTGCGCGCGGGGGGCGAGCATCGGCGGGGTACTAACGGCCGCCGGGGCATGCGATGCGCGGTGAGGTCGAGCCCCCAGCCTGGCACGGCGGTCAGCAGCGGGCGCCGAGGTGCGCCACACACACACACACACACACACACACACACACCGCGACCCTCGAGGACGCCGGCCGCCACGCCTCCTGGCCAGCGCACAACGAGTACGCGGTGTGATTTTGGGCGGGGCGTCGAGCAGCGCCACGCGGCGAGCACGACGATAGCGAGCGGCTTTGTGCGCCTGTCGTGCGAGGAAAAGGGCCACCTTTGCCCCCCCCCCCCAGTCAGCAGCAGCAGCAGCAGCGGGGGAAAGCTGGCGGCGGTGGCGTGAATGTCAAGTAACCGGGTGGCCGTGTCGGCACGCGGCCGGGGCCGGGGGGAGACGGATAAGCGGCACAGGCTCCCGCCCGCGTCATCCAAGGTGGTACCCAAAACAGCAAAGAATAAGGAACAGAACGGGCGACACAATAACCGGGCGACAACACTGGCCGCCGACGTGCGTGTCGCTGCCGGCGTCGCCGGGCGTCAGCGATCCGAACTCCTCCTTGCTCGGCCCCCGGGGCGCTGCCCCGCGTCCCTCACAAGATTGACGGCTCGTCGAGGAGCAGGACCGTTATCGGCGGCCCTAGCAGCGGCAGTGCCCCGGGCCGGGCGGGCAGTACAGCGGGCCGGGCGAGGCGGCCGGGCTGCAAGTGTTGATGACCCCGAGGCCGCGGGGCCCCGGGCGCGCAGGTTACCGCCCCCATCCGTCATCGGACCGCCACCCTCCCTGCCGTGCCGTGCGCCTTTGCCGGCCTCAAATTTCGTTTGCCCTCCCCTTCTTCCCCCCTCCTCACACCCCTCCCCGCTGCTGACACCCATGGCGCGCGGCGGCGGCGTAGTCCTTAACTTCTTGCGCCGCCGCCGCTCCGCCCTGTCACCAACACCCCCTTCCTCTCCCCGCCTGCGTCCTCAGAGCGACCCCGCGGCTGCTCCGCTCCCTGACACCCAAGCCTCTCTCTCTCTCTCTCCTCTCTCTCCCCTCTCTCTCCCCCCCCCCCCCTCTCTCTCTCCCGCTCTCTCTCCTTCTCTCTCTCTCTCTCTCAGTCTCAGACTCCGCGGTCCGCCCGCCTTTATCCCGTATAATCCTCTTGTCGCCTTCAAGTGTGCTCTGCCAGTCAGTCAAACGCGTCCATGATCCCGGAGGGCTGTGCTACAGTCCGAGATTGTTCTGCCGCTGCTGTGGACCGCGATGCGCACCGCCCCCGCCCGGTCCCCGCCCGGCCCCCGCTGACACGCCTCGCTCGGCTGCCCCGCTCAGATTCTCTGTCGGCGGCGGCCAGCGGCCAGCGCCGCGTGAAAGTGAGGCCCCGGCGGGTACCGTTGGCGGCCGCTGGGCGGCGGGTGCGGTGCTGGCGCCGCTATCGGGTCGGTCAGCCACGCACGGACTCCGGCAGCGAACCGTGCGGCGGCGCGGCGGTATGGGGCGGGTGCCGATATGGTGTCTGCGGGGGGTCAGTGCCTCGACGCGGACCTCCCCGCACAATCATTTCGCCGCAGAGGCGGTCGAAAACTAATTTCTCCGGCGCCGCGCCGCCGCCGGCCTCCTGGGAGCGGGCGGCGGCCGAAATGCCATCGGACACACAGCAGAGCAGCATTCCGGCGGGGGCACGGCGGCGGCGCCGGCCGCCTCCCTCCTCCGCCACACATATCGCCGCGCGACTGCGGACACGCTAGGGGAGGAGCGGAGCCGTGCGGTGAGACCGCTGCCGGTGATATTCCGGGTATGTTTGGTGCCGGGCTGCTGAGGGGGGCCCCGCGCAGGCCGAGGGACAGGCGGCGGCGGTGGCTGCGCTGGTGGGGTCTCCGAGGGGGCCAGGTGCGGCGTAAAAAGCGGTCCCAATTAGTCGTGCCAGGCCAGAGCCGGGCGCGGAGCGGGGGCCGGCGGGGGGGCGCGCACCCGAGTCGGGCGCAGCGTCCCCCCGCCGCCCCGCCTCCCCGACTGCCACGCCCCCCCGGAGGCGCTCCTCACTGGACTCCTATTCCCGACCGCTGCCGCCGCCCACGCCAACCCCTCCATTTCTCCCCCACGCCCCCCGCCCCCCGCGGAACCGCCCCGCAGTTTCTTGCACTCCCGTTTCAGTGCCGGCGCCCCGTCGCATAACGGCATATTCGCAATGAAAAGGGGGATGCGCCTTTTCATAAAAAAAAGAAACAAGGAAAAAGAATAAAGTTGTAATAAAAAATACTGGCCTAGACTGAGCTTAAATTAGAGAAAGAAATGTAGGGGGGAGATAAGAACAACGAGGCCGACGGGATGAAAGGTCCAGAGCAGCGATTTGGAGAGAGAGAGAGAGAGAGAGAGAGAGAGAGAGAGAGAGACGGCGCCGGGTATGTCAGAAATACAGAAATGGTCTAGAGCGGTTAGCCGCCGTGATGGCGGCAGCGGTGCTGGCCACGGACACGCCCGGGAAATTCTATTACCGACAACGCCCCCCTGCCTTACCAACAGCTTGGCTACACACACACACACACACTCACACCGATAGATAATCACACGAGGGACCACGCCGTCGCACCTGTGCCAAGAAGGGAAGAAAGATGGAGAAAAGAGGAAGTGAGAGAGGGAGGGAGAGAGAGAGAGGGAGCACCTCTATAACAGGAGGAATTTGCGAGAGGAAGAGGTCGGGTTTTCGCCAAGCGGTGCGGGGTTTCGGAAAAGGAGGGGGTGGAGGATAGAGGAGGGATCGGGGACGTGAGAGCGTACGTAGAAATAGGAGGAAGGGGGTCGAGAGGGAGAGAGAGAGAGAGGGGGGGGAGGGAGAAAGAGAGTCGCCTCGGCGTTAAATCGAATTCCCAGCGTCTTTTGCCCGGTGCGAGTTCGCCCCGGCCCCGCGCGCCAAATGTTTTGAGTTTACGATTTCGAGGCGAGCACTCGCTGCTTGCAGCTGTCCGCCCGGAGGGGATTCAATTACTCCCGACGTGTGAAAGCAAGGGCGTGGCGTGGGCGTCCGGGGGCCGGGCCGGCCCGAGGCGCCTCGGGGGCCACGCGCGGCGGGGAGCGGGGGCCACCCAGCCGAGGGGCACGAAGCGACAGGTGCCGCCGGGGACGGGAGCAAGGGCACTCGGGCACTCCGCGCGCCGCCGTCTCCCTCGCTCCCAAGGAGGCCCCGGACCCCGGACCGGCCGCGTGACCCGTCCCTGTCTCCCACGGGCCTCGGGGAGCCTTCTGCTGGGCCCGGAAAGTCAGGCGTACCGGATTACATAAGAGCGACCTTTTTTTTTTCTCCCCCCTCGTCTTCGTGTCAATGATGTGATGTGATGGAGTAGATTACGACGGAATCGACCATGTCGGCGGTGTCGCACACGCGGGCCGGGACAGCGCCACCGGCGGCCGCAGACGTCACACAGCGGAGCGGCACGGCTTCGTTGTCGTCCTCCAGAAGGCCCCGGGCCCCGGGCCCCGGTCTGAGCCCGAACGGAGGAGGGGGCTCGGGCTCTCGCTTCTCTCACCCGTGTTTCCCGGTCCTTCACCCTCCGCCGGGACCGAAGTAGTGTGTGCGGCTGTGCCTGCGGGGCCTGCGGGGACCCGCGGGGGGCACGGGGGACGCACGCGAGGACAGAGGCTGGGGCTGGCCGCGCGGCGGGGCCGGCCGGGCCGGTGTTTGGGGAGGGGGTCAAAAGGCCGCGCACGGAGGTGGCGGCCGGCACAATGGGGCAGGGACACTACCCGCCCTCTGTAGTCACTGCCCCCCCCCCCCTTCAACCCCTGCCCGGCCCTCTACGAGATGAAAGTCGTTACCTCTACCCCTCTACACCAACACCCCCAGAGCGCGACGAACTCTGGAAACAAAAGCCGCGCCGCGCCCCCTTCCCCCCGGCGGCCCTGGCTGCGCCGCGCACTTTACCAAGTCGCCGACTCCGATGGCGCGAGCGGAAGCGAGTAGTAGCGCAGCAGCGGGTGTGAGTACGCGGCGTGCGCGGCAGGGGTAGGGAGGCAGCGCGCTCCAGCGCTGCTGAATCACAGGGCGCGCGGTCTCGCAGCCTCCCCTGTCGCCTCTCTCGCGCCCCTCGCTGGCGGCGCCAACGTCTGATGCGTGTCGGGCCGCGGCGCCGTGGCGCCTCTAAGCCAGGCACCAGCCCAGCGCGGCTCTGTGTGGCCCGCAGGCGCCGCGACGCGGTGGCGGCGGCTGGGGGAGGGCGGCCCCGGCCCCGGCCTCGGCCCCGCGGCCGGGCTCAGACAATCCCTCTCTCGCCTGACGGCGCCCGCCGTATATATCGCGCGCCGAGCCGAGCCGAGCCGCGACCCCGTTCGCAACAACCGTTCGAATCAGCGGTTCGCTTGACATGCAAAGCGGAAAGAAAAGTGACAATGAGCGAGGCCGAGGCCCCGGCAGGCCGAGCAGAGGCCGTCACGGGCACGCCTCCCACGCCTCGCCGCCACTGACAACGGGCGCAGTCTGGTGTACACATTTCACGCGGGCGCGCGCGCACTGCACAGCCTGTTCTGGGGATGGTTGGGGTTTGCGGTGGCGCCAGCGGCGGCGGCGGCTGCGGTATCTGGGGCATCGACTCAGCGCGACGCAAACGCTACAAAGCCCCGCCCGCAGCGACGGCAAGGTGTCCACGAGCCACGCACGCGCCGCTCGCTCCGGCTTAGCTCTCGAGGCTCGCTCCGAGACACGTGGGCGACGCCTCGAGGGCACTATCCACGTTCTCGGCGTCACACCACAACGGCCCGCTTTTCGTAGATTTTAATTAAATTTCGCTGCAATAACACCTTTTCGAGCGGAAAGCGAGGGCTTCATTTTTACACGCGCGCCAAGCCGCCTCCTGGGATGGCGGGCGGCGCGGCGGCGGTCGTATGAATATGAAACGAAGTGGCGAGGTTTTCTCGCGGCAGCAGGCGGTGAGCGGGGCGCGCGTCTCGGCCCGAAACCCCCGCCCCGGTTTTTGTGCGCTCTCTTCTGCTCTTCTCCTGTTTCAGTGGGACCCCGGTGCCGGCCGCTCCCCAAACAGCAGCAGCTCCGCGCGGATCGCTGCAGGGGGTCACGTCGTGTGCGCGTTTCTCCTGTTATCGGGGCGCGGGGCGCAGACTCCGTGCGCGGGTGAGCGCGGCAAGTGCTTTATACGTATCGCGGGGCAAGCCGCTGGCGGAGACAAAATGCCCGGCCATCCGTCATCGTCAAACCGGTATCGAAGGGAGGCCCGCCGCCGCCGCAGCCGCGGCCCCCGCCGCCCCGTCATCAGTAAAGATAGCGGCAGACAGGACCGTGATGGAGAAGCAGCTAGGGCTCTGAGCCCGCCGCCCCGCCGCGCCCCGCCGCCCGGCTGCCGATGGCGAGCGACTTGCCAAAGTGAATAAGTCGAGCTCATTTCAGTTTGAGGCTTTGGCCGCGCGGCTCTGCGCGCTTCATCCCGATCATCGCCTCCCTGATCCCGCGCCGCCTCGGGTAAAGCACCGCCCGGAGGGGGAAGGGGAGGGGGGGGGACCGCTTTGTTACCGCGAGACGACGACGGGCGGCAGCGCGTCAGCGCCTGCCGAGTCGGGGGTAGGCAACGCGCTGCGCTCGCGTGCGCCGTGCGCTGCCTACCCTGACATCGGCAGGCGCTCCGCCCGGAGTCCGGCGTGCGGAGGGCTTCTGCCGCCGCCGCACTGCTGCAGCTGCTGCTGCTGCTGCTGTCCTGGGGCGCGCCACTTGTTGCCCACTTATGAGGGTATGCGGGCCCGCGCGTGCGGCCGGTTAGGGATTCAATTCCGGCGCGAGCGGCTGGGGTGTCTCTTTCGTTTGCATAAGCCCGCCGGGTTTATGCGTCGGAATGCGTAATCCGTTTGGTTGGCCATCATGCGCGCGGTGTTCGCGACTGCCAGAGACAGAGAGACAGGCAGAAGCGACCAAACTTGACCAGAACTCTCTGCGGCCGGGCCGCGGTACCGCTTAAAGTGCACGTTATTACCATAATGTTAATCAGCAGCCGAGTCGGTCCCATAGGGAGCGGCAAAGTCATTACTGCAAAAACCAGGTCGTCCGGTTCTCTTTTGTTTCTGTCCCGTCGGGTAGTGTTTTTCTGACTATTTTGACGTCATGAATATAGATCGGCAGCGGTGTTCCGGGCGATGGCGTGGGAATCGATGCTGATGGAGGGTTGTAAAGGTGACATCGTTATGTCTCCGCTGCGGGTGGCACAGCAGGACATGACTGCGGACGTGTGTGTGTGTGCAGCTGAGACTCACAGCGCATATAACCCTGCGCCCTCCGGCCTCCGCGCACGGCCCCCCGCCGCCGCTGCGTGGGCGGGCGGGGGCTCGCGCCTTTGTACATCTGGTGCAGGGTGCCTCGTCGTTGAAAGTTTCCAGCGTATATCCATATTTATAGGCGAGCAGCCCTCAGCGATTTCGACCTCATTATTCATAGGCGGGCTCATCGCGTAATACGCCGCTTCTTACAACGACTCCTCCTCCCTTCCTCTTTGCCGTGCCGCAGCCGGTTGGGAGCGCTTGCTGCTACTGCTGGGATTGTCTCCCCCGTCCCGGTCGGTGACCGTGACGTTCGGTGCACGCGACACTCGCTCCTTACTATTCCGCATGCAGCGTCAAATCTTCTCCGGAATCAGACCGGGGCGGGAGCGTCACAGAGAGCAGCGGGGGGGGGGGGCAAACTTTTACGCCGGGGCGTGTATTGCGTGGGGCGCGACCGAATGGGGCGAATGGAGCCGGGTCCCGCCCTCTCAGCGACTATTGTCTCCCGTCCCAACCGGGGGCGCAGCAGTGAGCGCATTTCAACCGGCGGCGATTTCGGGTCGGATCGGAAAGACAGAGAGAGAGAGAGAGAGAGAGAGAGAGAGAGAGAGAGAGAGGGAGAGAGAGAGAGAGAAGGGGAGGGAGAATGAGGAGAGTTGTGCTTCAGGAATCACCCCCCGCCCGCTCTGCCCCTGTGAGAACCGGTTACCGATGTTTGCATACACCAGACCGTTTTAACACTCATTTTGTCATTTTAGTAGTGTCATTTTTTTTTCGCGTCCCCCCCCCCAAAAAAAAATATCTAAAAAATGTGTTGGTTTTTTTTTTTTGCAATAAAAAATCGAATATGGTTATGTAGGCAGCTGAGGTTCTTTTATCAAACAGCCTTATGCAGCCCGTGAGAGTACTCCTTGGCAGCTTCCTGCCGTGTATGCGTGCGCGTTTCCGCCCCTCGGATTCCGCTGGTGATGGCCCAGAGCGTGCGGTGCGGCTTCGGTTCCTCGTCGTCGGCCCGCGGAATTACCTGCAATCAAACGACGAAACTCGTCAGTGACCATCGGAGAGGCGAGGCATATTTCGCGGATATGCGGCACAAGCGTGAAGATCGTTGGGCGCTCTGTGCGTCGGCAGGCCGCGAGCCGTTGGCACAGAGGGCTTGACGGCCGACGCCCGCGGCGGTGCTGCGGTGCTGGCCGCACATCCCGTCGTGCAAAGCGCGCACGTCGTAATATACACGGCGACATACAGAGAGCGGCGTCCGGCTTGTTAACGCCCACGCAGGCTGTGTGCTCCCGGCCACGGCACGGTGTGCCGTAGGTGCCGCGCTACGCGGTCCCGTCCCCGGAGTCACCGCCCGGCACTGGCGGCCCCCGCGGCCCCCGCGGCTCTCGCTCCGCCCGACTCTCCTGCTGCCGTCCCACCAGCAAATTGTATCCAAATGACAGCGCACCGGGTGCGCGCATCGTTAGACCGGTGTCTGCCCGGCCCGCGGCCCACCTGCACGGACACCGCCTCACCCGAGCCCGCCGTCCCGTACCCCGCTGGACGAGCTGGCAATGCGTAGGGTGAGAAGGGAAAGGTTTAAAATAAAATATAAAAAATTAAAATTGCGCGCGTGGCTCTGAATAGCTACGTTCCCGAAATTTGTATTTCTATTTAAACGGAGGTGAATTTGTTTTCGGAGTTTTTTTTTCTGTTCCTGCGATGTAAATTTTTTTTCACACTAGCGGTGAGACCAATGCGCCATTTTTGTATGATTTGCCGTTCCCCCCCGCGGTGAGTGCTGAAAGAGCCCGCAGCGCCCCCCGGAGGGAGGGGGGCGTTACGTAATTTCGGACCGGCATAGCGGTGCAATTTGTCTTCCCGACACGCCGTCCCCAATTTCCAGCCATTATCAGCCGGATGTGTCGTATATTAAGTCAGGGAGTGCGGCCGGGCAGGCGGCCGCCGCCGCTGCGGAGACGTCCCACAGTGCCAGTGTCGGAGCGAGAGAGAAAGTGAGAGGGTGGAGGAAGGGGAGGGAGGGGGATGGGAGATCCTGGTAATTGGCAGGGAATGATCCTCCAAGAATCAAGAGTGGCACGGCGGCCTAATTCCGGCCGCTTTAATCAGAGAGGCCTGCAGTATAAGGGCTCTCTTGTCCGAAACAAAGGCCGAAAAACTATTCCGCTCGTAGTACGTGTAATGAGTGACGCGCCGCTCCGGCGCCGCCGCCGACGCTGCTGCCGCTGCCAGGCCGACCCCTTGTGCTGTTTACGCGCCTTGGCTGCCTTTGGCGCTACGATCGGGTGTGAGGGGCCTCTTGGCAACGCACCGCACGCCGCACGGCCCGACGGACTGCTCGGGCCGCTGGGCCCACCGGGGACCGCCAACAACCGCCAAGGACCGCCAAGGACACGGAGCCCCGCCGGGCCGCCGCCGGGCCGCCGCCGTCCCCGGGGGCGGCGCCTCAACACCTCGGAGTCCGCCGCGGCGCCGGCAAATAACTTTGACGCCCCGGTTTAAGGCCGGGTGATACGCCGCCGGCGAACACTGCGTCGTCGTCCCGCTTCGTCCTCCACCTGCCACTCCACTTATTCATTCTCGTAGTACTGCTCGACAAAGTGCCCCGTGGGACGTTGGCATGAGTGCGGCGCCCGCACGGCGGCCCGGCGGCCCCCCCGCGGCGCGGCAGTCAAGCCGCATCGGAGGAGGGAGGGGGGGGGGGGGGTAGCACGGCGGGGCATGGCCGGGCCGGAGTGGTGTAAAAGCCCTGCTCAGGGTGCAAACCGTGCGGAAACGACCGCCATTAACCCCGGCCTGCATCGCCAAATGCCATTAGTGGCGTCTACTGAATCGCCCCTCCCCCGTCGTCACCCGTCGCTCAGAGAGCGCAGTGCCCTCTACAGCGGCTCGGCTTTGAGGGGATCAACTCTTTCCGCCGTTAACGTACGGGTACAAAATTGGTTTCGGAATATTGAAAGGGCTTCGGTTTATTTTTAGGTGTTCACCCGCCTGATAATCCGGTATTCCTACAATAAAACTACGCAGAGTATTCCCAGAAGACTATGTCGCCTATAGGGTTTTCTGCTGCGTCCGGAAGGTCCGGAGTACGTTTCCTATCCTTGTCTGACGCGACAAGTCGACAGAGGCAGAGAAAACATTGCAGCCGCCCCGGATGCGCTGCCCGCCCACCGCTCAGGCGCTGAGGTCCCCTCGGCCTAGGCCAGCGTGCGTCGGAAACGCTCGGCGCGAACGGACGGCGGCTGCCCGAGAGCCTGCGGCAAGGGCCGCGCCGCCCGGCAGGCAGGCAACCCCCAACGCGCGGCTGTGTGGCGGGCTGTCCGCGCCTACCTCCCAGGGGCCGAGGTGTGTGGCGGGGAGGAGTGGGGGTGGAGTTCTGGAGAGCGCCGAGAGATGGCGCCGCAGGTCAGCGCGGGACGTTAGCTCGCGCGGGGTGCTCCGTCCGGCGCCAGCATGACCTCCCTGCGGCTCCGGTCTTCCAACTACCTCGTCGCCCCGCGGGGGAGGGGGGGGGGAGAGGCGCGCTGCTGCTGCGGTGCTCCTCTGCGCCTCCCGCCGCCGCCACACGGTGACACGGCGTCCTCGCACATCTCCCTCCCCCTCTCTATACACGGCGCTAACTTGGCCTTGTTGCGCCGTCACGGAACACGCTGGCGGCGCCTCTAAGCTCTTTGTCTCGGCGCAGAACTTGGTCGGGAGCAGGGCGGTGCGCCGTGCACACAGACACGTCAGCGCGCTGCGGGGGGGAGAAGCCATCCAGAGCCATCAAGGAGGCGCAGGGCTGAGAGTGCACGGGGAGCATGCCACTTTGGAATACACGGGCAAATAGAGCAGAAAATCCGATATAGGTCTCCCCCTCCTTTTGCGGATTTGCTGACTCGGCATGTCTCTCTCTCTCTCTCTCATCGGCGCCTTCTTGTACTACGAGTGGGAGTGAGACAGTGTCGTGTGTGTGTGTGTGTGTGTGTGGAGGGGGTGTAGTGCTGGGCGCAGTTCGTATCTCAGGAATGGGGCGTTGCTGCTGCGTGTGTCGACCGGGTCCGCGCAGGCCGTAAGGGCCGTAAGGGGGGCTCGGCGGGGGGCGTGGCGGGAGGCCGATTTAGGACCATTCGATTGGCATAAATCGATAATTACGACTGACAAGCAAATAACGGAAAGCGATCCTGGCTGTGGCGTGTGGCGGGGGGCGGTTCCTTTTGTGCTCGTGGAGACACACACCAGACTCCAGCCGACTGCGCGGCGCTGGAAGGGAGGGGTGTGTGTGTGGAGACTGGAGCCTCGGGAAGGCGTTAATGTGGAATGAAAATGTTGCCGGGCGGGACGGGATGTAAATACACAGTGGCGGGCCCGGATACTGTATATCGCCGCTCCAGTAATTCGACGCCCCAGCCCCTTGCAAAACCAAGTCAAACCATTCACTACAGGTTCTCGCTTTCACTTGCTCGGCAAAATTCAATTAACAATTTGATAAGCCGATACGAAGTCAAGCCCATTGAAGTCGCAATGATTGGAACTGTTGTGTGGGCTTCATGTCAGCATGCAGCCCTGCTCGCGTCGCCTCCGGGAGGGCTGGGTGTCCGAGGAGACGCCCTGCGGAGCGGGCAGGCCGCCTACCGGGACGAATTGTCGGCCATCGGTCGTGACAGAACGCTCGCATATCGTAACAACTCCATCATTCTGCCGCCGCCGCCACCGCCGCCGTCGGCCCCCCCAACGGAACAAAAGTAAGGGACGCTCGGACGCCCACCATGTGATATATCTCTTCCTGGCGAGGACCATTGAGTTCTCGCCCGGAGGGGCGAGAAGGGCGAAAAAATGACGCAAATACATACATATCGGACGTCCATCTCGTTGGCCATGCGAATACATTCATCGGCGTCACCCCACAATTGTGACGCAGGAAGAAGGATTCTGCCGGCGTGTTGTTGTGGAATGCACGAGGGAAAAAAAATTGATATTGAGCAAACAAAAAAAAATCCAGCAATACAAGCTGCTCTCGGGAACCAGGGAGGATATTCCGCGAAAACACTTTTCCGTGACAATGTGCCATTCTATAGCGCCCTTGGCTCGAGATTTTAAACTTCTTTTTTTTATTTAATCGCCCGTTAAAGGTTTGTAGCAGTTTCCCAGCCACAAGTCATCCCCCGTTGTCCGCGGTAGGGCAGCGCAGCCCCCCCCCCCCCCCCCCCCCCCGGGGTGCGAGCACATCGCCGACGGATCGCTTTTTAAGGGCCGCGCCCCTCACCTGGCCGGTCCCTGGCCCCCTCCCGTGCCGCCCCGCCAGCAGTGGCCCAGTGGCCGGCACCGGGAGCGGCCGCCCGGGCAGAACGGCTCCCGAGACACACAATTTCCCCCGGCTTTATCGGGCATCGATTGCCGCGGCGGTTGTCGCGAGGTTTCCCGCTCCTGGAGAGGGAGCGAGGATGTCCGTGGTCCGTGCACACACACACACACACACGCACACACACACACACACACACTGACGGGGAAGCGGCCCCCCGAGGAGGGACCGCGCGGGCCATTGTCCATGAAAAATACGCCCCGCACTCCACTTCCCCTTAGTGGCCATTGGCTGGTTTATGGCGCCGCACGGTGGCGCGCCGCCGCCGCCGCCGCCGCCGCCGCCGCCGCCGCCGCCACCGCCGCCACCGCCGGGGCCGACCTGACATACAGGAAAGAATCCCGGACCCCGGGCCTCCGGGCCGGGAGGGGGCCGGCCGATAGAAAGGGGCACCATCTCCACACGGCAGCATTCCGACGCGACACACCAAAGGCCGCGCCAGTTTAAAAGATGATTTTTAAAAATTATTTGAAAGATAAATAGCACAGAAATAAAATTGGGTGCGGTGGTGGTGTTGTGTACGGTAGAGTTAGTGACGGCGGCGGAACGCGCCGCGCCGCGCCGCCAGCTCCAAGCCGCACGAACACAGAATCCAGGAACGGACCGTAAATTTGTCGGCGTTCGCCGCGTTCTCCCCACCGGAACCAGCCGCGCAGAAACCTCCGTGTTCTAGGGTCCTCGACTTTGTGGAGGAGAAAAATATAAAAAAAAAACCTTTCCCGGAGTTCTTAAGTGTTTCCACCGTTCTGGAATTGATATCTATATGGTTCACCCGGAGGCACCGGGGCAATTGCCGTGCACCTCACAACAAACCAAAAGTCAACAAATATTTTTAATGTTTTTTTTTTAAAATCTGGCTGCGATTACGACACAGAAAATTACACGGGGAAAGGGAAGCACGCGACACGAGTGGAGAGGAGAGACGCGGTGTGGCGGTTGGCGGCGGCGGGCCCTTAACGCCCCCCCCCCCCCCCCCCGGGCCGACGGGGTGGCGCCAGCAGACACTAGCAGACATACCCGACCCAACGTCAGAGCCTTACGAATCGTGAAGACTACCACGGCACCTAAACGGAACATCATCTATTATTTTTTGGGTGTTTTTTTGTTTGAAAAACAAAGATGGATTCTAAAAATGTTTTGTGAAGGGTGGAGGGTCACGCCCCTGTTCGACGTCGTGACGAAATCGAGAGGAGTGTAACGTAATTGGATCGACGCGCCCCAAGGGGGACTGAGCAAACAACAGACGAAAAACGCCTATAGCCGGGGCGCCGGTCACATCCCCTTGCTGAAGGGCACACCACACGCGCAGCGCCTGCTTTCCTGCGGCAAATAATAGAACACTATAATTATTTGGCATCCAAGAGTGGAGTGCGGGAAATCGATAGTGTTCAGCTCCTTCAATATGTTTTTTTTTTAATGTTTGTAGTGTGGTTGTGGTGTTGGGGCGCGGATGTCGGGGGCCACGTCGTGTAGGCCTCCCGGCCGCCGCCGCCGCCGCCGCCGCCGCTCGCGACTCGAGCACACAGAACGCCATCCATCACCGGGACAGCTCGTTTTCCTCCAGTCTGCCGTCTTTCCGGTCCCGTGCTTTTCGTTTGGTTGCTCGCCGCGTCGAGTGAGAGAGGAAGCGGGTTACTTACCACCGCCGCACGCCGCACGTCCGAGTGGACTCAGCCGCACAGAGGGCAGCCAGGGTTCGGACAATGTTGCCGAGGACTGACTGGAAGGGGGGGCTCGGTCAGGCCGCGGCCGGCAGCGTCGCGGAGAGTTTTCGATACTACAACCCGTCCCCCCCCCCTTTCCCCTCTTGCCCGGAGAGACGTCTGCTGGTGTGCGGCCGCAGCGCACGGCGTAAGGCGGGTCTCCGCGGAAACAAAGAGCCTCGCAAAGAGTCATGCAACGTCCACACGAGCTCCTAAATATGCGGCCGCCGTGAGAGCAGGCAGGGCAGGGCAGGGCAGGGCTGGGGGCTGGGCCGCCGGCGGCCCGGCCTCCCGGCCTTGACTCGCCCGCATTGTGGCCGGCGGGCAGGAAGGGATGAAGAGCCTCCACCTACACTTGTGCTCAACTCCACTCCGCATACATGCACATGATGAGAAAGAAGTCCCCGCCGCCCGGCTCGCGCGGCGCGCATGGTGGCTTCCAGGGGGGGGGGGGGGGGGGTCGGCTGCTTTCACACTTGCGCGGCCACGCGGACGGCCCCTCCCCTTTCCGATATGCCTGAGAAAATGCGGCGGCCGCTGCGGGGTCGGAGGAAGCTGGGCTGTCACCACGGGGCCGCGCCGCAGAGCCAAACAAAGCCGCGGAGCCCCGCGGGGGGGTCCCTGCGGCGGGTCGGGCACGGCGGGGCACAGCGGTAGCGGGGTACGGCGGGGCCCGCGGCAACAGGAACAATGCCCAGCCCCTCTCGGGGCCTTGCGAAAAATGATAAGCCTGGCTGTTGGCCGCGCATGACAAGCAGTAGTGCGCGCGGTCAGGTCGTACCTCTATACACTAGGCGCGCGGGCGTCGCTTGGGCGTCGCGGTCGCCGCCAGAGAAGGCGACGCTCGTCCGAGGCGCGCACGTCCGCGTGGCGGCTGAGGGGTCCGCCGCCGAGTCCATGGCCGACGTGGCCCTGACCGTGGTGGCCCGCCTCTGCACGCGACGCTACCCGCCGTCGAGCACCCCGCTGCCGCCGCCGCCAGCTGCGCTCAACAAGTCGTGCCTGGAGGAGAGAGGGCCGTCGCCGTCGCGGCGCCCTCGACGCGGCAGGCTCTCGCCTTGACAATGCACCAGGCATGCTTACTCATAATACAGCCGCATTTTTTTTTAAGGGCAGTGCTTTGGCAAAGTATTTTTATCGTTTTAGTGAGACTGTTGTTCAGTTCCGAGTTCAGTTCCACTCTACGGTGGTTTTCCAATATCTGCCGGTGGCAAGGATTTTTTTATCCGCATGCTATATTTTTCATACCAGACGATACACAACATTTTTATGTAACAGTAAAGCGAGCCGCTATTTTTCTGGCGCAGCCAAGGGGCGAGGCCCGTCGTTGCCGCCACTTCCCAATGAATTTCAGAGGGCAGAGCAGCAGCCACTCATCACGCCGGGGCTGGCCTAGGGCAGGGCAGCCGTCGGGGGCCACGCGGGGCGAGGGGGGCTGCTCGGGGTCCTCCAGGACCCTAAGGGCGGCCGCCCCACGGGCTCTGGCTAGTGGCAATCGAATTCAAGTGAATTGAATTGGCGTTGACACTGAGAGGTCCGAGAATCCAAGAGGAGGAGGCGAGGCGCTCTAGTGCGCCGGGCAGGGGGCGCTGCGGGGGGCGCAGCGGGGGGGGGGGACCAAAGCCAGCAGCGGTGCGGTTGACAAGAATGGTGGAGATGGAGCGGAAGAGAGAGAGGTTAGGGAGGTGGGCGGCTGAGCGGAGGGCGGGGCTATCCTACGGAGTGTCCGTCGTTTCGCCACAATGTTGCGTCGTTGGCGGGCAATCTGCATCGGTATTGGCATCCTGCCGGCCGGCCAGCGGCGGCGGCCGCGGCGTCAGCGAGCTGCGGCAGTTATGGCAACTTCATGAAACGTTGTCTCCAGATTGTCAACGGCCACATTAGTCACCCGGCAGAAAATGGTCGGGTTGCAAACAACTAACGGTGTGGTGTGAGACCCGAATTGTCGGTAATCAGTCAGCTAGCAGTACAGCGGCTGAAGTATAAAAATCGCGCGGCGGGTATTTTAGACCTTTCCTTAGAAATTTTCGTGAAAAATATTTTTTTTACATTAACTGACCAATGTGCTATCAGGCTCCGATGGCGGAGGCGCCGTGCTCCGTCTACTCCAGAGTCGCGCCGGCCCTCTGTCGTGGCTCTGCAGCGCCTCCGTACCTCCGCGTTCGCCTCGCGGTCGCCACTTTGGGTTCTCCCTTTTCGGGTACCTCTTTCGGGTTCCCCCATCCCGCCGCCGTCGCCGTGCAACTTCGCTATCCGATTATGCCGCGCGCCCGATTCCTCTTGGCTGCGCCGACGTCGTCGTCGGCGAGGTGTCCTGCAAGGCGCGCTTTCCTCGTGTGCGTCGTCGTGGCCCGAAAGGGGGCGTCGGCGCGGGGCCCCTCGCGCGTAAAGGACGGGGTGGACGCGGCCCCGTCTCCGGGAGGACGGCGTCGGAGCGGCCTCCGTCCGTGCACAGGGGCCGGGAACCCGGAGCAAAACGGGGCGCGACGCTGGGACTGCTCGGAATTCGATTATTGTGGAGTGGTAGTGCTTGAGGTGTGTCATAGAACCTGAGATGGCCCTCTGCTTTCCTGGCCTCGCCTTTCTGGCCCCTCTCTCTCTCTCTCTCTCTCTCTCTCTCTCTCTCTCTCTCTCGTCCCTCGCCCACTTCCCCCTCTCTTTTTCCTCCATCTGCCTCCCTCTCTCGCGCCTACGCGCCTGCTCTGCGAGCTATCTTGCCTGTCAAAAATGCGGTCAGAGCCGTCCTGGGAGCGATCTCGCATGCAGGCACAGCAGCAGCAGCAGCCTGAACACAGCTCGCCGAGCCAGGGGGCGGGGGGGGGGGGGATAGATGTGGAACAGAGCGAGGCGGGCGGCGCATAGTAAAAAGGAAAGTGAAGTGATGAAAAATCGGAAACAGGGGAAGGGATGGGAAGAAGGAAGAGGAGACAAATACGGATGGGGGTGGATGTAGGGCAGGCCGACCGCCCCCGGCGCCGCCGCCACGCCCCGCGCCATGCTAATGCCGTCACGTCCACATCGCCTCCGCTCCGGGCGCGGCCGCCGCCTCGGCCAAAGAAAGCTACATGGAGTCTGTCGGACGTCGCCGGCATATAGCAACGCTGGTGGACGGCACGGTGCCCCCGTGTACCTGGGCCTGCCCGTGTCGCCGCCTGCTCCAAGCGTTTCGTTGTACTGCGCCGGGGCGCTGGAAGCGAGCAGGCACCAGCACAAGGGCAGCCAGGCCTGTCACCGCCTTCTGCTCTGCGAATAGGATCTGCTCGCTGGACTGAATACACAAAGTCACGTGGTGCGGGCAATTCGCGAGCGGCGCGGGATGGGGGGGGGAGGGAAAAAAATAAAGCCAGTCGGAATCAGCCATCGACCCGGCCGCTTGAATCACGACGACGGAATTTCTGGGAAGGGTCGCCCGAGGGTGTGCGCCGAGCACGGAGACGCGGGACGGCCTCGACCTGACAGCGACGGACGCGAAGAGAGAGAGAGAGAGAGAGAGAGAGAGAGAGAGAGAGAGATCGAGAAAATACAAATTTGCAAAGGGGATTTGTGTGCGGTATTCCGGGGGCCCTCCAGCTGGCAGCGGGACAGACAGTTGTTGTCCTAGCGGAGCATATCGGATCAAGACCGCCCCGGCCCCGCCGCGGGCCTCTAGCCCCCCCCCCCCCCCCCCCCCCCGGGGGGGGGGGAGCATCCCTCCAGGACATCTGCTCCAGCCGCGCCGCACGTCGGCGTTGAGCCGCTGCGTCGACGATAAGAGGGCGTCACTACCCCGTGCGGAGCGGAATGCCGCGGACCTTGGGGTAATAATGTCACTGATGTCACTGGGTATCAGCTATCCCAATATACCGCCCCGCGGCTCTTTGATGTCATCTGATAGCAATCGTTCGTTACTCTTCGACATATTCGTTCAGCAAAGTCTCTGTGTCTTTTCTATATATTCCCCCCCCCCTCTCTCTCTCTCTCTCTCTCTCTCTCTCTCTCTCTCTCTCTCTCTCTCGTTCTGGGAATAGCGATCATGGCGGCAAACCAGTTGAACGTATCGTGGGTCCGGCCCTGGAGGGTGGGTCATAACCATGCTCATGGCGTCGGCCCCATGGCCTGGCACCACTGTACTGTGTACATCGCTGAGGGACTCGACACGACGATCCATTCCACGACGGCGATAAATTTGCCTCGGGCGGGGAGAAGAGGCGTCCCGTCCCGCCCCGGACGGACCGGAGGGCCCCGGAGGGGACCGGAGCTGACCGGAGCGCCGGCTGGTCCGGGGCAGCAGCCGGAGCCAGAAGGGATTGGGCCGGGCTGAGCCGGCCGGGCCGGGCCGCGCCGGCGCAGCAAGGGCACGACGGCCGGCGGCGCTTGTCTGAGGTCGCCGTCGCCCCCTCTCGGACGGACGCGTTCGGGGGGCGCGGCGCGTCGCTGCTTTTGATTAGTGTCCCTTTCCTCGCCGCCGAACAGCCCGGCACGGCAAATCCGTTGTTTTACGGCCTCGGCGCCGCCGGCCCCCGGCCGTTACCCTCCCGGCCCGGCGGCCCCGGGTAACGCCAACGCATACGTTCTTGCGCTGCACTAATAGGGGCGCCCGGCAGTGCCCGCGGTGCTTCCGGCACGGCGGCGGCCTCGCACACCCCGGAAGCGGTCAGCGGCGGCGGCCGGCGGCGAGCTGCGCGGCCAGCCGGACCTCCAGCCCGGGACGACACTACTACTTTTTGAGGCCGCACAGCACAGCGGGGCCGGCGGGACGCCGCGCGTCGTCGGACGGCACCAAATTGGGGGCAGAACGCGCGGAGCGAAGAACAATCGGGGCTTAGCGAGGCGTGGGTGCGGCGCGGCGCGGCGGCGCGGTGGGGGGTCGCGGGGCGCGTATTACGCGAAATGAAAGTTGGAGCGGTTTGCACTGTCGTGGTCGCGGCCTCCCGCGGCCCCGTCGCCGTCCCACAAAACTACTGCCCCGCCCCCTGCGGTACGCCGTGCCGCGCCGCGCCGTCCTATGGACCACTTTCGCTCTGGTGCCGCCCTTGTTGTACAGAGAGCGGCGGCGTCCCCGGCCACGGCCCCGGTGCGCCCACGGCGGCTCACTCACAGGCTGCTTATTAGAACAAGCGGTCCCGGGAATGGGACTCTCATCAGCTCGTCCCCCGGAGCGAGGCCCGCACAGGCTGCGGGGCCCACGGGCTGCCGGGCCGGGGCCCGGAGACAAGGTGACGCCGGTGTGAGGCGAGGGCAGTCGACTGCGACAGCAGTATGACGGGCTGATCAGCGTGGGGTAGCGGGGAGGGCCGCTGACCCCGCTCCGTTGTACCCCCGTACGTTCGCTATTCGCCCTTCAATCCCATTTATCACGTGCGATTAAGCAAACCGATCCGAGAAAGAGCGAGATTTCTCCCCCCACCCGATGTGCGTGAGAGGAGTGAGAGAGAGAGAGAGAGAGAGAGAGAGAGAGAGAGGAGAGAGGGAGGAATAGGCGGGCTCTGCGTTGCGTTTGGCAACGGTGCTTAATTCAGCGTGCGCGCCCGCTAACAGATTAATAAAGTGCTGATGGCTGGGCAATTATATATATCGGCGTCTGAAACGTTATGGATCGGGCGGCGGGGGGCGCCTCGCGGTACACGGAATTTTTGTATTTACGAGCACAATAGGCCGAGGCGCGCAAAATATTCAGTTATTTGGTAAATGAACGGCGACGGCCGGGGTGGAGATGGGGGGGGGGGGCCTCCCGAGTGCACCGCCCTCTTTTCGCAGCCATCTGGGGCGCGCGGCATGACACGGCGCCGTCGCTTCTCCTCCTATTGGAGACGCGTCCTCATTGCGGCGCCGTGAATAAAAGATAACCAAGTAAGGAGGGCGAGGCGTTCGGCGTGACGGCCCGGCGGGACGGCGGCGCTGCTCGGGCTCTGACGGGTACCCTCCGGGGCCGCCACAGCGTCCGCCAGAGCGCGGCGTGCATAAACCTCCGAGAACCAACAGATGCGCCGCTCCTCAGCTGCCGCCGCAGGCTGCCGACGCCACTCACAGACAGCAGGGCGTCGGGGCCCCCCGGCAGAATGCGCACCGCTCACCGTGACAGACGGCCCCGGCGGCCCCGACGGCCACATGCAACCGAAGGCGGAGATGATTGTGTCGGATCGGACGTATGGAGTGTTCGGACGACACGACGTCCGGGCGTTTCTCCCTGCTTCGTGCGGTGTATCGCCTTGTAGTGTCCACGCACGCGGCGGAGGGGGACACGACAGGCCGGGGGGGGGGGGCGTCAGGAGGCTGCGCTGGAAATGTATTCCAGCGCCGGCCGCCCGCACGGCCGGCTGGAGAAAGTTTACTCCGTCGCCCGCCCGTCGCCGCTGAGCACCGCCCCCCGCCAAGTTTTCGGCCTGATATTAGTTTTGCGCGGCCTACACAGATGGACGTGGCCGCGCGCGCGCGCGCGGAGACTTTCAAAAACAGATCTGACGATTTTCAATCGATGTGTCCTCTCTTTCCCCCTGTCCGTCCCCCCAACTTCCGCGCTGCGGGGGGAGAGCCCGCATGCGACGCTTTGTTCGAGGACTTCCCGCGCGGGATTCTAGGGAATGCGAACGAGAAAACCAAAACTCCGTGCGCGGCAGCAATTCTCTCCTTGGTGTTACGAAAATAGCATTTCTCTTTTTTTTTAAGAGGCAGAAACCGTACATTTCAAGAGTGCAAAAGAATGGGAGAGGGGGGAAGGAGGAGAAATGTGTACTGCTCCAGCTAAACCGCAGCCGCTTGTCGTTTCACAGCGGAACCAGCGAAACACGGTCATGCGCGCTACGAGGGAGGTCTTATAAAATCTCATTCCATTCCGCGCGGGTAGGGGGGGTAAGTACCACACAGCCGCCACAGCGGGGAGGGGTGCTACTTTTTCGCTCCTTTATTCCAATTTAACGCCGACGCCCCGACGAGAAACTATGAACTTTTCGCTCTGTACGGCAGGAGCACGGCCTCGGTGACCAGCAGGCCGCGCCGCGCCGCGCCTCTCCCCAGGCGCTGCAGGACGCCTGCGGGACGGCGGGTAGGCAGCGGCGGCGCACCCGCGCCCGGCGGGCCTGCCTACCCACACGGCGCCCTCCGCCCTCCGCGCTCCGGCGGGGCAGTCGTGCTGGGTGAGCACGAAGACTGAGGCCCCCGGACACGATACACCCTCTGGCTACGCTCCGGTTTGGAGACCAAAGTTTAGTCTCTGCTTCATCCCTATGGATTCCAAAAATTGGGGTCTCATGACGTTTTCTGATTTCAGATAGGACTTTGGGTGCCTCATCGTGGTCACCTCAACTCACCTCAGCTCGCCCTTAAACCTTGCTTCTATGTGAGATACTATTTTAAAAAAACTCCAAAAAATTCCGATATGAATTCATGCAAGGTACGTGCACACAGAGAACGAGCCTCTCCACGAATGCCCTGCGTTCACCCGGACAGTCTTGTTATCCGAGCAGGGGGCCGTGCGACTGGGCTCCGCCGCCCGCCGCCCCCCTGGCGACGACGCTCGGCGCCGCCCCGTGGAATGCATTTCTCTGCGCGTGGCATATCGGTCCGTTTGTGAGAGGGCACAGCTCTGCGGGCAGGGTGAGTAGTGGGGCCGGGCGGGCCGCGCGACACGCCGCCGTCCCCGCCGTGGCCGGGCCGGGAGGCGGGGGCCGACCCCCGCGGGAGCCCGGCCCGTTATTCAAAGTTACGACGTGCCGACCCCCATCGATGCTGCTGCTGCTGGTGCCGGTGGGTGCCGTGCGTGGAGCCGGGCCGGGGACGGGGCGCGGCAAAGGAACCGTAAAGTCGTCACGTCTGTCCCCGCCGAGCGGGCGCTCCGCTCCGCCCCGGTGCCAAATCCCTCCCGGACGCGGGACGGGTACCCGCGACCCTCACAGCCGACAGGGTAGAGAGGCGTGCAGTCACTTGCCGCCCATCAGCTGAGAGAGTCTCTCGCGGTCCTCGGAGACCTCGGGTCGGCTGTGCGGCGCGGCAGAGCCGCGGCCGGCCAACCCGCCCACCCACCCCCGTCGACCCTCACGGCCTTCGCGGGCCCGGCCGGAGTGAGTGACGGGCGGCGGGCGGCGTTTCGCGGACTTGGCCCCCGCAGTGGACCGCAGCGGCGGTGTCCCCCGGCAGCCTCTGTCGGCTGGGGGCCGCTGCCGGCGAGCGTCCGCTGCGGCATCCGCCGGCGATCCCCGGACAGCCGAAACCCCAGCCGCAGGGCCGCAGCAGGCCGCAGCAGGCCGCAGCCCGGGCCCAGCAGCTCCGCGGTCCGTGTGGTCCGTGGCCCGCTGGCCCCAGCCGGCACGCCTCCGGGGAAATAATGTCAAATGAAGCGTCTCTGACCGCCGGCCCGACGGGCTCCGGGCTCCGGGCCTGGAGCGGACGGCGGACGGCTGGATAGCGGACACTGGAGTGCCCGGAGAGTTGACGCCGACGACCGGGGAGCGCGGACCGGGGGCGGACTGCCGAGGGGTCCGAATGACTTTGATGGAGGATTAGCCACCTCGTCGCCCCGAGAGGGAGGGGGAGGCGGGGGCAGGATATATGAGATTGGGATCGGTGGAGATACAGAGAGACAGAGAGAGAGAGAGAGAGAGAGAGAGAGAGAGAGAGAGAGAGAGAGAGAGAGAGAAGGGGGGAGGGATAGAAAGAGAGGCTGGCGTAAAAGTTTAGCCCAAAAGTTTCGTGCTTGTCCAGCGGTCTGATACGTCATCGCATACGACCTGACGATCACTGCCGCCGCAAAGGAAGGAAAAAAAAAAACTACACTAAAGGCCTTTCCATCACCATCACCATTCTGAAGATGACCTCCCATCACCATAGCGCTCGTTAGAGTCGGGAACAGATGGCGATCGTAACCTTCGCACACGTCATTTGGGCCGCCCAAGTGTATAGTGCGGGGCGGGGTCATGCAAATACTAGTGTGTAGCGGCGGGGCGCGCGGCACACACACACACACACACGGGGCCGCTTCTTCACCACCCCTGTCATGAGCACGATCGCCACTCCTGGTTACGGGCCCGTTGACCTCGCTCTCGCTACTTGGACATCTATCCGCACCCGCACCTCTCTCCCTCTCTCTCTCTCTCTCTCTCTCTCTCTCTCTCTCTCTCTCTCTCTCTCTCTCTCTCTCCCTGCGTGGGCCGTGTTGCATGGTGGGATGTGCGCTGTCTGTGGGCTGCCGCGGCTGATGCGTTGTATTCCGGCAGATTCCGCACTGCAGCCGATTGCCCACGGCGACCTGCTGCCTTATTGCGATTCCCGCTGCTGCCG
Organism: Megalurothrips usitatus; assembly: GCA_026979955.1. Lineage (NCBI taxonomy): Eukaryota > Metazoa > Arthropoda > Insecta > Thysanoptera > Thripidae > Megalurothrips > Megalurothrips usitatus. The sequence goes on along the minus strand of CM049594.1, from coordinate 10,008,553 downwards.
GTTTTAAAAGGCGCCACAAAGGCAGACGTTCGGACGGCGCGGCCCGCCCCCGCCGCCCCCACCGGCCGCCGACGCACAGCGCACAACCGCCCGCCCCATCAAACAGAGCCCCCCACGCTTCCTGGCCGCGCCGTCCAAACGCATCAGCGGCGGCGGCGGGGGCGGCGTGTTGGGTAGGGGAAGTAGGGGGTGGGGGTGGGGTGGGGGGAGCACAACAGCAGAGCAGATGCTGCTGGCGACACTGCTTCTCATTTTCAGCTCCATTTAACGCCGCTGCCTGCGATGTGGTACCCGAAACAAGCCAGACTGCTTGCGGGGGGGGCAAGGACAATGACCGGCCAGGCATCCCGCGCCGCTTGGCGTACGCAGCACACTCCGGCAGGGACGGTTCGAGTCCCCCCCCCCCCTCCCCCTCCACCACCCTGCAATTTGCGTACGCGGCGCACGCACAGAAATGAACCCCCGAGTAAACGCAGCCGTGTATATTTTCTTCATCAGAAACGCCCGCCAGCCCCGCCACGCGCTGCTTTCGATGAGGAGTCCGTCGGGTCGGAAGATGATGAACACGCCCGGGACGGCTCCTTGTCGTTTGTTTGTGCTGCCGGATGGCAAGCAGTGCGATCGGAGGAGGAGGGGATCTTTGATCCCCGCGTCTCCTCGGCGGGCGTGGGACGGCCGGCACATCTGCATTCCAGCAGTCGTCTGATCGAAGTGAGGCGGCGGGCGGGTATCTCTCGGGTCCCCCCCCCCCCCCGGGGGGCACCGGGAGCGCGGGGGAAGAGGAGCAAAAAAAAAAACAAAAGGCACAGACAAGACCTCTCTCATATTTGGCGCTCTCTTGCTGCAGTGGGAAAGAGTGGTAGCGCCCGCCCAGGGGGGAGGGGGCGCAGGAAATTTGATGTAAAGTGATAACGCACAGTGTCAGGATGGGGGGGGCGTGCCGGGGAGAGATGGGAGGGGGGGGGGGGCGGGCACGGCGCCTGCATGCACGATTGTCTTCCACCTCGGAATCTCGGGGCCCCCATTTTAACCCGTCTGTCATTATTCCCACCCCCCACCCCCACACACACCCTCCCCCGCTGCCACGCTCCAATTATTATCCTGTATCCTCCATCTCCCCCGTTTTCGTCCTCGTCCTGTGCACCCCCCCCCCCCCCCCCCCCCCCTACAATCCCTGGCCTGCCCGGGCGGGCTTAGCTAGTCCTCATACGGGGGTTGGTTTGGCTTTTCATTTCCTTTCCAACGGGGCTAACGGCGACGCGGTGGCAGTCGGCGGGAGTCGTTTGGGAGGCTGTGTGTGTGTGTGTGTGCGCGCGCGTGTGTGTGTGCTCTTGCACAGGTCACGCCGGGCACGCGGGTCGTGCGTACAACGAGAACACCGCTGCTTGCTCACACGCATCGCGCACTATTGTTCGTTCACATTTACGCCGCCGTAGTACAGTTCTTTCGTGCGGTGTTCGTCAGGTCAGCCAGATTTGTTTTTGTTTTTTTGTTCGTTTGTTCCGTCGTTAAGCACCGTGTAGCCCTACGTTGTACTGGGCGGGGCGTGCGCGTTTGTGTTTTGCTTCAGCTTGACAAACGACTGGCGCGAGGTTTCGCAGTCGGCGCGCGCGCGCTTCCATTCATAATCAGCGAGGGATCGGGCCGCCGCCATCCGCGGTTCGTGCACCTCTCTGTACGTGCGTGCCGCCGTGCGTTATTCACACCGCGCGGCTGCACACAGTCACGTGCCGCGCTATCGGCCCTCGCCATCCCGCCCCCGGGGGCTCGGGCCCCCGCTAGGGGGTCTGTCATGCCCAAGATGGTGCAGCACACCCCGTCCGTATCCGCCCGGCTAATCGCTCGTTCCCATACTCGCTCATTTCCCGCCGCCTCTCCGCCGTATGCTCCCCCCACCCCCTCTCTTTCTATCTCTCTCTGTCTCGCTCATGCAGATAAAAGCCGTGTTTTGTTGTGCGCGGCGGCAGGGTTCGCTGCAGCTCACTTATTATTTTGTAAAAATTGGGATGGGTGACCGCCGAGGGGTACCCCACTGCTTCCAGTCAGTGTACGCCTTCCAGTCCAGTCACTCTCCAGTCAGACTCCAGTCAATTTCCAGTCGGACACGTCGTGCGGCTACAGTACCGGGAGCGCACGGCCGCCCCACACCGGAGCTCGGCAGCCGCGTGGTTAGCGTGTCCGGCCGGCGAGTGGCTGGTCGGATGTTCAACTCTTTGCCGGTCCGTGCGTTTTTTCTGTCGGCTCAGCTAAGGCGACGGTGTGTAAAGTACCTGGGGCGCGCTGCCGCCGTCATCGCGGCTCTGTGGCTGTATGGGTAGGGTGGCTGACCAGCGGCCGAAAGGTCGTAGGTTCGAGTCTGGCTAGTCCGTCAAAATTTTTCTTGTGTCTGCGCTTAGAAGACAGAGGGTAAAATATACTTTCGAACGTGGCGTCGGTATGGCTGTCTGAACGGCCGTGCGCGCTGCGTCACTGAGAGATGTTAAGCGTTGGGTTTCAACTTGAAGATTCCCGCAGCACGGTCGGGCTTACCCCCGTTCCCGGGTCCGAGGTTCTCTCGGTCGCCCGGGGTTTCCGGCGGGGGGGCTCTGTGTCTACCAAGGAAACTTGGTTCGGAGACTCGGGTGTATGCTACGGGGGTACCTAGGGTTCGGTACCTTCGTTTTCGCTCCCTGTGAATCTGGCAGACGAGGACACGCCGTCGCGACTAGGGTTCGTCGTGAAGTACAGCAGCTTCGGCTGTGTACGATATAGGAAAGCCTACCTCCCCCCCAGTCCGCTCGGGAGTGGCCGCAGTGCCACAGACCAACCAGCCAGTCGAAGGGAGTTGATTCCGGAAATCTGGCTGGCGGAGGGGGCCACATCGGCCGTTGCGGAAGCGTGCCCCTGAAAAAGGCCGCTGCGCTGTGCCCGTGTCTTTGCGGCGGTCGATACCTGGTCCACCGGTTCCCATTCGAACACCGAAGTTAAGCAGGAGGGTTCCAGGCGGAGGCCTGGGACGAGGTAGTGCCCACCCATTTTTGCAATTTTTTTTCATAAGCATCCACATATTTCTAAGCGAAACAAAAATATTTTCGTTTTGAGTTTTGGTCACGGTAGGAATGACTTTTTAACCTACTTTGGGGTGGGTAGCAGCTCAGAACACAGGAACCATAAATGATCGCAAAATTTCCATTCCAGTCAATGGAAAAGTCCGGTCCAGTCAGCAGTCAGTGTACACCCGTCCGCGAACTGAGGCCCCCCTCGGTGACCACTGACTTGACTTTTTGGTGCCGTGTGGTGCGGGTGGAAGGTGGCGGCTGTAAGAAAAGGACTGCAGCTGTCTGGACCTCTCTTTCTCTCCCTCTTTCGCTCTCTTCCCCAGCACCCGCCCCACTGGTGCGACAGAGACGGGGCCAGGAAGGCCGACGGCCTGTCTGCAGGAGCGCCGCTGCCCCACACCCCCGTGCACACCTGTCCGCCGCGTCGGCACCCCGACACTGTTCGCACGCGTGACTGCCGATAACTCCCCTGAATGGGTTCAATTATCGGCAGCGGCGGCGGCGCGACGGCCTCACGTCGTCGCCGGCAAAGTCCGCGGAGCAGGATTATTAACTTTGGACGGGAGCGAGGCAGCGGCTGGGGCAACGGCGGGGGGCCTTCGGGAGGAGCAAAGCAGCGAGGGGGGCGGCTCGGCGGCTCCGCAGCTCTGTTCAAGCGTGGGCTAACGACATTGACGCGGCCCGGCGGCCCGGCGGCCCGGTGGCCCTCGCGTACATAAGCCCTAGCAGCCGGAGCCCATGTAATGCGCGGATCCCGGCCGGAACGCGCGTGCCGAGTGAAAGTTCTTATCGAAAACATGGCAGAGTCCGGGCCGATGGAGGGGGCATGCCGTCGCTCCGACGGTCTGCACCAGGGCGCCTCAAAGGAGACCGTCCCGGCAGACAGTCTTCCGTCGGCGGCGGTAGGGCGGCCTCATGAAGTGGCTGCTGCCGGCCACCAGAAGCAGTCCGCTGTTAGTTGTTGGTGCTGGTGTTGCGAGAGCCGCGTTTTCGGGTCCGCCAATCCAAGGTCAGGCGGCGCACTAATCCGCCGGCCGGGCCCCGCCGCCCCGCCGCCTACATATCTGTACGCCCCCACTCGGGCTGAGCCCGGGGCAGGTCGGGCCTCTCGCCCATCCCCTTCGGCCGGCCGAGGCCGAGACAGCGGCGTTAGTTAAGCTACGCGCCTCGCCTAGGCCTTGCCGTCGTTCGTTCACGGCACGCGCGCACACACACACACTCGCAGGGCGAGCCAGCTGCAATCGCAAAAATGGTCCTGCAAAGTCCTTGTGCCATAGTTATAAATTTCGAGGGAATTTTAAAGGGATATTTGTAAACTAAGCGTCAGGATTTTTTAAAAAAATCCCGGAGCTACACAAAGACAGATCTTTAATTCAAATTTTAAAAATTTAATTTTTTCTAGAAATTCTGACAAAATAAATGTATTATTACTTAAAACCCCCCAAAAAAAAATCCCCCAAAGAAAATGAGTGAGCAGGCGAGACTGACCTGCGGCGTGCTGAGGCAGGCGCCCACCACCCAGACGAGCAGCACGGAGCGCGGCGAGGCGCAGCGCAGCGTGTCGCGCAGGTGGCCGCACACGGACGACTTGTGGCGGCGCGAGGCCAGCGGGTGGTTGACGGCCACCCACCGGTTCTGCGCGATCAGCACCACCACGTACGAGGAGCCGTGCAGCGCCGTCATCTGCAGGAACTTGAAGGCCTTGCAGGCCGCGTTGCCGAACGGCCACTGCACCAGCAGCATCCACACGGCCTCGCCCGCGATGCACACCACCGACACCAGCACGTCGGCGAGCGACAGGTGCAGCAGCAGCTTGTAGACGGGCGCGGGGCTCTGCAACCGGGGGAGAACACGTCCGTCACTGCCCGCCACCGCCAGAACCAACACCATTATCATTATTTTTTTACATCTCGCGCGATTTTTATCATTTTTTTTAAAGACCGAAGTATCGAAGATGCGTGTCGTGGTCTTGATGTCGGTGAGCACGAATACACCGCCGGCGTGTACATACAGCGGCCTCCGCGCCCGTTCGACCGTCGTCTTTTTCGTTACCCCACAACAGAACTGTACTTGAAGTCCGCCGAATTCGTGTGTAATAGCGTTACGTCTGGCCGTCTCCGGTGCAGGGTCAGGCCGAGTGTGGGGTAGGTAAAGGGCGAGGAGGCGGACCCCCCATCGCTCAGCGTGTTGCCGTGTTCTGCAGAGCCACGTAACGCGCGTGGGGCCGGGCTCAGTTACGGCCCGCCCGCCGCCCGCCGCGCCTCGCGCCCTCAGTCGGCCTGAAATTGGTTCAAATGACCAGCACTTTTCTCTCGAGTGCGCTCCCTTCCGACGGGGCGGACGGCTCTCCTAAACGTTGGCCTTCGGGAAAGCTAGGTGGTGGTGGAAGGGATGGGGGGAGGGAGGGGGTGCCAGCAGCGCCGCACAGCGCCGCAACCGCGCGCCCTTTGATGTGGGGGCGTCTGTCTCCCCGCATGTCGGTGAGCAGCGGTGAGGGCACTGCCCTCTCCCTGAGGGATCTGCCACTAATGTCTCCAATTTTATTAAAAATGGGAAATTTTTTTCCCCATTTGTCTTTCAATTTCCATTCCCTTTATTTCTGAAATTATCTATCTTTTTCCCCTTTCCTTGTCGCTTTGGTTTTAGGCCCCTTGCTGGTCCCTGCCCGGTGTGACCTGCTGCGCTGTGCGACGCACTGTCGCACACCCGAGGTGAGGCGGGTGTCCCCGCAGCCCCCAGTGTGGCGTACACGGTGACGGTGTGGCGTGGCATCCCAGGGGGGCCGAATGGAGCGCGCATCCGGACGCAATATCACTGCCGCGCCATCGCGGGCGGACCCGGCCGCCGGGGGGTCGGGGCCAAAGAGATGCGCGCGCCGCCCTGTCTGTGCCGTTATCAACGCTGCCGCTAATTTGCAAAGTTTGTGTGCAAGTGCATCAGCCCAACTTGGCAGGGAGATGGATTTCGTTCTGAAACTCCCCCCCCCCCCCTGTCTTTTCTTCTCGGTCAACTTTTGGCGGCGGGGCTCTCGACCGCAGCCAGAGAGCGGGGCGTTTCGGGGCGGGGACCCTCTGTGGCGCGGGTCTTAAGTGAATGAGTGGGTGTGGCATGGAGAGGCCCGGAGGCCAGGAGGCCCGGAGGCTCGGAGGCCCGGAGGACCGGCCTGTACCCCGGCACTAGCGGGGGCTCATACGCGCGTCCCGTACCGCTTTCTTGCTGATGCTGTGTATGGTGTAGCAGTTGCCCAGGAAGGAGAGCAGCGCCAGCGCGGCGAGCAGCGCGGCCCGGATCACGTCGTCGGCCTCGAGCGTGGGCGCGCGCGGCAGGCAGCGCATGCACGCGGACACGGGCGCCGACAGGTTGGCCAGGCGCTCGCACACGTCCAGCGGGAGCGTGGGCAGCAGGAGGCCCGGCGGCGGCGGCGGGGCGGCCGCGGCCGCGGTCACGGGGCCGGGGACGGTCGCCTCCAGCCACGCCGCCGTCGTGGCCGCGGCCTCCGCCAGCCCCGCGGGGGCGGCGTCGGCCGTCGTGCCGTTGACGGCGAGGCAGGAGGAGGCGTTGACGGCCACGTCCCGCTCCCACAGCCAGTCGCACAGATCGCGGCACAGCGGCGCGTGCAGCGACGCCAGCGACCACAGGAAGCGGTCCGTCGTGTTGGCCTCGTCCGCCATGGCCCCGCGGTTTCGGAGCGTCGCCCGGTCACAGTCCGGCTCCGGGGCGCAGCGCCGCCCTGGCGCCACCGCTGCCGGCAGGCATGTCCGACGAGGCCCCGCTCACGGCGCGGCGGGGCAGGTGGAGCGAACGCGGCCCCCGGCGGGGCACAGGCGCCGGCGCCATCCCGGGGCGCGCATTCACTGGGGGGTCATGCGTTTATTGCAGGCAGTCACATGGGGGCGGCCCGGTCGCCGGGCGCGTCATCGCGTCCTGCGGGCGCACGCGGACGCCGCGACGTGCGAGACGACGTTCGTCCGGCGGCGTCGTGATGCCTCCAGCCAGGGCGCCGGGCCGGGCCAGGCCGGGCGTGCGGTGCGGGGAGCGTCGCGCTCAACACTGGAGGCCCCACCGGCAGCGGAGCGGCACCCCTCGCAGTGCCCCCGCGCGCCCGCCGCGGCCCCGGGGTAGCGCCGCGGAGAGACTCCAGCGGGCAGCGCTCTGCCGCCGCGCTCCAGCCCCGGCTTCAATACCCCCTGCCCCGCGAATCCGCGAATGCAGGCTACTTAACCCGTGCGAAGCGTCCAGCGCCGCGTACACCAGGTTAGTGAGCCGGCCAATCGGCGGCGAGCTTTCCAATTTTAATTTTTCAATTACGCAATAAGGTACCCGACAGCTAGCACAGTACTGAAAACTTTTGTCGACTTACAGTCTGGGACGGCAGTACGGCACGATGTTCATCAAGACGATGGCCGCCCGGATGCTGCTCCGCTTCGACGTGCTTCCGGACCCCGACGGCCCCCGGACGCTGTGTGGGGCGTGCGGCTCGTCATCGGCATCCCCCTGGCCGTCGACGGCGGCGGCCCCCGCGTCCGGCTGCGGCCCCGGCAACGTCCCCGACGGCGACACCGCGTACGGCAGCGCCGGCCTGTGAGACTGACTTGGAGCCCGCCCCGCCCCGGCAGACTAACTGTGTTCGCCACAACGCCCCCGCGCCCCGCAGCCCCCGCCGATGCGTGCCTCATTGCAATTACACTCTCAATAAAAACTTGCTGAAACCCGTTACCCTCGCCTATCCTTGTTCCCAGACAATTCTACGCACGGGGATGGGGAAGGGGTGGGGGCGAGGTGAGGTAAGCTTACTGCGACAGGAGCAGGGGGTCGTCACTCACCGCTGTGCGCCGGGGAGGCAGGCAGCCAAACACGCACCGATGCGGCGAGGAGGAGGGTAGTAGAAGCGGTGCGGAGCGCGCCGCGCCGGCGAGTGCGAATCGCGCACGCACCGGCGGGGCGTCGCGTCGCGGGGCGTCCGGGGCCCTCGCGTGCGTTGCGGACTCCGTTAATACTTGACGAGGCCGGTGGCGTGTCGGCTGAGAGAGCGTCACTTCCTGACCGTTTAATGTGGAAGGGTTGGGAAGGGGGTGGGGGCGTCGGATGCGGCGGGCGCAGGCCCCCCGGGGCTACCGCGACGCACTGCCGCAGTCGCCTCCTGGAGGGCGGGCCGCGCTCGAGTACGAGTAAGCAAAGCGTAAAGTACAGTGTTTGTGTTGGTCGGTACTTGGACCCGGGCGCGGCTGGCCCAGCTTCCCGAGTGGACGGCCCGCGTCTGTTCGGGGGACACCGGGTTCAAGTACCGGTCTACGGAACGCGCCCTCTCATTCATGTGGCGCCCGGCAGTGGCCGCGGCCACCGTCCGGGACGTGCAGGATCCGGATGATCCGGAGGGGCGGGGAGGAGAGGGCCCGCTGAGCGGGTGCATGGGGCAGTGGCTGGAGCACCTGGGGGTGGCCGACGACCGAGATGACGACGGCCACCCCCGACACCGACGGCCGCCGCCGGGGCGCGTGGCGCGCGGCGTCACCAGACTGCTGCACCACGTCCGCGAGTCCAAGGTAGGCAACTCGGCGTCGTTCAACGGTACAAAAAAAAAAGTTTTTAGTTTGTGGTTTGAGCTCTTTAAAACCTTTGACGCATAGCTGGCATATTTGAAGCGTGGGAAAGTGTTCTTATGTCCTTTTCAATTTTTCAATTTTTTTCAAAAATATTTTTCATAAAAAAATTGAACCCTTAGTGATAATTTGGGCCTCATACCACACCGTTATAGTTGTTGCAACTCGACCATCTTCTGTCAGGTGACTAATGCGGTCACTGACAACCTGCGGACAAGGTTTCATGAAGTTGCCATAACTAGGTAAGGTCTGTGCTCTGCGTCGCCGCCAGCTCACGGTGCTCTCCGTGGCCGTGGCGCTGGTCCAGTGCGCCGCGGACCTGGTGCTGGTCGGGGACGCGGACAGCCGCAACCGGCACGTGCGCCTGCTCCTGGGCTGCTGCTCCAGCCTGGCGGCGCGCGCCGTCCTGGTGGGCGGCCAGGCCGACCTGGTGGCCGCGCTCCGGGGCGCCCGCCGGGCCGCGCGCCAGCTTGCCGCGGAGGGGACGTCCACCACCCGGGTGAGCACGGGCCCGGGCTGCAGGGCATGCCATGCCCGCGGGGGTAACGGACTTGCATTACCCGGCCGCAGGCCAGCTTTGGGGCCGTCGCCCGCAGGAACAGAACGCTGCTGTGGCACGGGCTGCCGGCGTACGCGGCCACCCTCACCGCCCTCGGCGTCCTCGGCACCCTCGCGGATGACAGCTCGGTCGTGGCGCACGCGCTGCTGCAGTGGTCGAAGGTTTGTCCGGGAGGGGAGGTCGTTGCCGGCGCGCATCGAGTGGTGCGCCAGTGCCACCGCCGCAGCCGCTGTTGCAGGTGCTGTTCTGGGCGGAGAAGCTGCTCAAGGCCTACGTGTTCGTGGCCTGCCACTACCTGCTGTACGCGCTGCTCTGCGTGCAGCTGGCCGTGCACAGGGTCTGCATCGCCCTCTTCCGGGAGGTCGGCCGGCGGCTCGAGTACCAGGTACCTCCGCCCTCCCGCCCGGCGGCACCCGACCCAGCACAACCGGCAGCCACGTGTGGTCTTCCAGGAGAGCGGGTTCTACGAGACGGCAGCGGTCTGCGCCGACGTGCGGAGGTCCTGCTCCGCGGTCAACGCGGCGTACGGCCTGTACTTCCCGCTGTACCTCATGGTGAGTTCTCTGCCGGAGGGCGCAAGTCGCTGCCCGTTTCCACGGACAAGCCCTCCCTCACGCCGTCCCCTTCCCCGCCGCACTCACTCCCCCGGCCTCTGACCCTCCCCGACGACACTCACAGGCGGCGCTCATGGTGTCCATGATGAGCTCGGCGTCCATCTTCCTGGCGGACGAGCCCGACCTGTTCGCGCTCGGCACCTTCCCCGTCCTCTTCATCTTCTTCGCGCCCATCTGCGAGGTCGGGCAGGGTCTGCGGGACGCCAGCGCCGGCGTCAGCCGCGGAGCCTACCGGGTGTGTGTGTGTGTGTGTGTGTGTGTGTGTGTGTGTGTGTGTGTGTGTGTTTGTATGGTGAAAGGCGTATATACCAGGAAAAAAAATAACTCTTGATGCAGGCGCCATATTTTTTAAAAAAATATTTATTTTATTCAAAGCAGTTACAGGCCTTTAAAAAAAAATTCCTATACTACATACCCCTTTCACTCTAGGTCCGTCATTTTTTTCCCTTAATTTTTAAAATGCACAAACGAATGGCATGAAGTTTTGCAAATGCTCCTCTTTCTTTACTACTTTCATCATCTTTGTGGGCGCTGCTGCCGATGCTTCAGGGCGGCTGGCTGGAGGAGGACGGCGGGCGCCGGCGCGGCCGCCTGCTCCTCATGACGGTGTCCTCGGCCAAGCCGGCCGAGTTCTCGGTGCCGGGCCTCGGCGCCCTGCACAAGCCCGCCCTGCGCAAGGTCACGCGCACCTGGTTCCAGTTCCTGCAGGTCCTCGTCAACCTCCGACAGGCCTGACTCCCGCGCGGACTCGCAATAAATGCTTGGGACTGTACTCACCGGATACCGGCCCTCCTTCCCCTCCGACACCCGGGGCCCCCCTGCCATCACAATCACAGCGCATAACGCCATGCCCGGCGCCGAATGTCTTATGCACGTGGGAAGTGCACGGCACGGCCACGCGTGGTCGCGGCCGCGATCGCGGGTGACGGGTCACGCCGCGCCACTCGCGTGATCGGGATCCGGGGGGTTGGCGCGCGACACTGTCTGCAAGTGCCTGGTCCCGTCGAGTCGGCTCCATGTGTCCGGCGGCAGCCCCCGCCCCCGTTGAAGTGGACGCCTTGGCTGACCGGGTAAGGTGTTTCCCCCGCCCTTCCAGAGAAGGGTTCTCCGAGTAAGTGGTACGCGGCAAGGCAGAGGGTCCCGGATCGGCAGGTGCTGGAGACGCCCGTGAGGCTCATGCGCGTGGTGTGGGCGTGGCCGGACCCCACGCGACGCCGCGCCCTCGCCGCCCTCTCGCGCCACGCCATAGCGGGGGCGTTCGCCTGCATGGCCGTCGCCTCCACGTCGTACATCCTGTTCGGCGAGTGGGACAACGTCGTCAACGTGCTCAGCAGCGTCAGCGACGTGGTGGCCGGCGTCGTGGTCGTCACCAAGGTGCACAGCGTCTTCCACTACGGCCCCCAGGTGAGGGTCACGCGCCTTGCTCCTCTTTCTGTCTCCCTCGCTTTTCTCTCTCTCTCTCTCTCTCTCGCCTCGAGGCAACCCCTTTAGAGCACCCCCCCCCCCTCTCTCCTGTCGCAGCTGCTGTCCTTGAGGACCACCCTCCAGTACTCGTTCACGGCGGTGGAGAAGATGCTGGCCCCCGAGGAGGCGCGGGAAGCCAACCTCCGCTGCCTCAACAAGGCCCGCTCGTTCTGCAAGTGCGTACCCCCCGCGGCGGTTGCCGTCGGCCGGCCGGACGTCGGGGAGGGTCTCGCTCGGCGACTGTTCCAGGTGGATGCTGCTCCTGTACGCGCCCCTGTGCGCGAGCGGCATGGGCATCAACGTGGCCAACATGGTGCTGGGCCGCGAGGAGCGGCAGCTCAACATCAAGGCCCCGGCCTTCGTCACGCGCACCGACTGGATCTACTGGCCGCTCTTCTCCTGCACCTGCGTCATGTTCACCACGTTCGTCTTCATGAGCGGTGCGAGTGCGGCGAAAGGCTGTATGAGAAATTGCGATAACCAGAGGATCTCGCGATTTCCCATGCATCCTCCGCGTGTTTTGCCTCCCGGGCGACTTGGTTGAGCGGCACCGCGGCCTCTCGTTCCAGGCGGGTTCGACACGCTGTTCCTCTCCCTGTGCATGCACATGCGCTGCAAGTGCGAGATCCTGCAGCGGCTCTTCCGGCACGCCTGCCAGGTGCGGCGCGCGTGTGCCGCCGCCGCCGAGCCGCCCTTCGGTGGTTAAACTAACGCTGCCGCCCGCCGCAGCGCGACGCGGGCCCCGGCGCCGTCCGCCGCCGCGAGTACTGGGCCGACGACGGCTCGGACTTCGCGCCGCCCCCCGCCGCCGCCGCGGCCCGCAGCGCCGCCGAGGTGGAGGCCGCCCTGAGGGCGTGCGCGCACTACCACCAGCTCATAGTCCGGTGCGGTCCGCGACGACGCCGCGCCCGACGGCGTTTCCTCGCTCTGTCTCTCTCTCTCTCTCTCTCTCTCTCCCATGTGTGCGTCAGAGACAGAGCGACGAGGCGTCTCCTCGTCTCTCTATATCTCCCTCTTCCTCTCACTTCGGTGGCCGTGCCACGCAGGCTGCGGGACACCACGGAGCAGGTGTACGCCCACGTGTCGCTAGTGCTCATGGCCTACCTGCTGCTAGGCCTCGCCGTGCCCGCCCTGCGGGTGCTGTACGACGTGAGCGCCACCGCCGCGCGGAAGAATGATTTCGCGCGACGAATTTGCTCGTTAATTTCGGGACAATTTTTTTTTCGTTGTCTCGGAATAAACGAAAAATTTAGTTGTACCTACTATTCTATGTGTGCCAGTTCGGCACGGCTTTGTGCACTTTTTGACCCATTATCACCCGCACCATCGATTACGCCCCCCAATCCGAGCGTTCCGCCTCCCGCAGAGGTCCATGGACTCGACCGCCATCGTGTTCCTCATGCTGTACACGCTGTGGAACTTCTCCCAGCTGCTGTTCTACTGCTGGTTCGCCGACACGGTGGCGGACGCGGTGAGTCGCACCCCGCCCTCGCTGCGCTCCCGCCCCCACGACGTGACGACCTCCTTCCCCCTCCTGCGCCCCCAGTCCGAGGAGGTGTCCGTGGCCGCGTACTCGGCGCTGCGGCCCGACGCCCCCGCCGCGACCCTGAGCGGCGTCACGTCGCGGGCCGCGGCCACCCTCAACCTGGTGACGCTGCGGGCCCAGCGGCCGCTGCACCTGTCCGCCGGACACTTCGTCAACCTGACGCTTGTGCTGTACCTGGACGTGAGTGTCTGTGTGTGGAGGAAGGGGCTGTCATTTATTTCATAATTAATCTTATTATTTTTAATTTATTTCTTCATCTCAGATCATGCGGCGCACGCAGTCCATCTACTCGTACATGTTGAACCTCGGGTAGCCGGCCTCGGCAGACTCCTCGCCGCAGACGCCCGCCTAGAACCCGTAACTCGGCGCCATGATGCACTCGATCAAATACAGAGGACCGTCGTATGGTCGACGAATCTGCCCCTCTAACGTCGTGTACCCCCCCCCTCCACACATACACACACAAAACGGCAATCGACTGACGCCGTAAGCCTTGTCGCGAAAGTCACAAATGCCGTTTCGGAACATAGGGCATTCCGGAGATATCCACGCCGGAAGAAGTATAAAACCGGAGCGCGGTAACATGGAGGGGCACCGCAGCAGAGAGTATCTCCGCAGCCGCGGTCCCTTGGTCCCTTGTCATCTTCTCCACTTCCGCGGTTTAGACTTCTCCTTCCCCGTTATACCCCATCCTTCCTTTGAACTCTCCGTAACTATACCCCTGTCGCGCCGTGACCACCGAGTGGGCGCAGCCCACAGCAAAGGAACGCCCCCCCCCCTCCCCGCTCTCCTCTTCCCTGCCCCACGGCCGTCTGGCAAAACACACCCCCTCCCCCCGCGCTCGGCTCGGCCGGTGGTTGTTGCTGAGTGTTGCTGTGCCGCTGCCGCCGCCCCAACCCTCTCCCCTCACCCCCCACCCCAACCCCTGCCGCTTTGGTTTCGTCTTCGCCCCGACTGCGACGGCGGAGCGGGCGGCGGCGGTACGCGGCGGGCGGGCGCATCGCATCACTTGAGACGCCCGAGGCTTCGCTGGTGGACGCGTCCCGGCCTGTCCTGCGGGTCCTGCAGCCCGTGTGTCGTCTGCGTGGGCGTCGGCCTGTCGTCGCCGGATTTGGTGTTCGGTTCTCAGATCCAGGATTAGGCAGCCATCATGACCAAGACTTACGGACGCGGAAAGCGGATCGCGCAGATGCCGCTGAGAGGTGAGTGGCGTAGGGCAGGGGGGGGGGGGGGGGGGGCCGCGCTCCGACCCGACACCCCGTGGGGGGGGGGGGGGGGGGCTTTCTCTCCGCGGGCTCCGCGCGCAGCCCGCGGAGAACACATCACCGCTGTCCTATGGAGACGACATTGTGGCGGCGGCGAGGCGAACGGGGTGTCCGCTCCCGATCGGCCCTCCGCGCCGCCATCTTTGTCCTGCGGCACGGCCGGAAGGCTAGCAACGGATTTTCCGCTTCAGCCCGCGCCTCGCGATGGTGACTGTCTTAATGTTGCTAGTGAGAGGGAAGGGGGCTGGCGGACACGCAGTGGAATCGGTTCACGTGTGCTGGCCCTGTTTCGCAGGTGGCGGCGACGGAGGCGCTGGCGCCGCCGAGTCTAGGCGGGGCCGCGGCCGCGGCCGCGGCCGCGCCGGCAACGCGGCCACAGCAGTCAAGGCCGCCGCGGAGAGGCCGCTGGATGCCGTCGCCGAGGACGGGGACGAGGACATGTTCCTCTCGCCGGACCAGCGGCCGCGCAGCCCCAGCCCCGTCGACAGCGTGGACTTGCCCGACGTGCCCGTCGGGCCGCGGGTGTCTCTGGACCCCCAGGACGCGCAGCGGGCCACACCCGAGCGTCCCCTGGAGGCGCAGCCCGCGCAGCCTGCGCAGCCTGCGCAGCCGGCGTCGTCTCCCGGGCGCAGTCAGGAGGCGCGGGGCGAGACGGCGACCGCGACCAGGGCCATCAAGCGGAGGAAAAGGTGTGTGGAGGAGGAAACGCCGACCGTATGCCGGGCGACTCGGAGTCGTCGCGCGTTCTCACGGTGTAGGCAACCGCGCACCGCACTGTCTCAATCGCCCGCTGGGTCGTCTGGTTGCGTAAGGGGTGCTTGTGTGCATGCCCAACTTGGATAATGTGCGGCGTTTCTGAATCACCTGGTATGACCGTCTTGCACGTTAAGGAACGATTTTAAAAGAGATAATCTTCACTTTTGGCCATTTGCAGCTAAGGAATCACATGACACAATGCTCGCTGCTCGAATCACTTAGTGTCCGCCAAAGAAATTTATTTTGAAAATTCTTTCGACTATAATGTGTGTATCTTTTGTTTTACAGGGATCCCAGGAGCTTCCCTTGCCCAGACTGTGACAAAGTGTTCCCAGTTAGGTGTCTCCTCCTTTACCACTCGGGCATTCATGAAGACCCCATGCCTTATCCATGTGATGACTGCCACAAAAGTTTTCCCGTCGAGCATCTGCTGGTCAAGCACTATAAGAAGCATTTCAAGTACAAGCCGTACAGGTGTGTTGTCACAGGTTTTTGTGGATTTATTAGCAGTTTTGTGGTTTAACCAGCATTGATCAGATCTTTGCATGACATGCTCGTAATATGAGCATTTCACCAAACTAGTCCATGTAATTCTTTGATAAGAAATTTCTGTGTGCTGTAAAAAATTTTTGCTAAGTGCTGCAACTGATAAAGTTTTAAAAATAATTCTGTTTTAGGTGCGAAAAGTGCGGTAAGGCCTACCGCTACAAGGCAAGCCGCAAAGCCCATCTGAGGGACTTTCACAGTGATGAGCCGCTGTACAAGTGTACTTATTGTGGTAAAGCATTTATCTACACAATTCAGCGCTGGTTGCATGTCCTTAAAATGCATGAGGCCAACACTCAGAAAGCCAAGAATTATTTTGCTAAATATGCCCCTAAGTCTAGCCGGTCTGTGTAGCAAACCGTTTGTAGTCCTGACAATTATATTTTGTTTTCTCTCCTTCATGTGATGGTTTCCTTATTGCAAGAATTTTAATGTCAGGGTTATTTTCTTTTTTTGATCTAAAGGATGGACTCATGATTATAGATGGTTTTACTTAACAATTGGATGGACACTGATTTAAAAGGTCCAGTGTTTTTGCATATTGTTCATGCAGTTTCTTATACATTAAGACTGACTAGATTCTAAATGTATATTAAATTCATGTGAGGTTTTTATCAGAGAGCTTCTTATTGTATTCATGTAATGCTATAATTATTAACTTTATTTGTCATAAAGTATAGTTACTAGCCCTGTGTAAGCTTAAGTATTATTTTTTTATTTCTGTACCTCGAGAATAAAATGTTACTTTATTCAACTGGTGTTTCTTTCCAATGTGTTAAAGTTTCCCTTATGATTGTCTGTGGAATTCCAAAGAAATTAAATTTACTCTTGTGAGTGCCTTCTTGCAAAGCAGTCATTACAGGAAGACTGTATTGGATGGGAATTGGGTCCATCTGGGTCCACCGCGCACGTGCCGGGGTACGATGGCCTTGGCCCGGAGGCCGCCGCCGAGCCCTTGAAACATAGACAGCCGGGGATGCGAACTGGGATTCGTTGACCACACGCCCCCGCCTTCCGTCCCTCTGGGGTGCCGGGGGGGGGGGGGGGGGCGAACACCTGCAACCCGCGGCCAGCAACAGACAGATATGGGAGGCCGCGTCGTCGGCATGGAAGGACATGTCCGACCCCTCCGCGGACAGGGTGAGAACCGTCCCTCCCTGCCGCCACTCTAGAGCGCCCCGGTGCATCCGCCACCACCGTCGTGAAGCACCAAGGATTTTTAAAACGCCCCCCTCTCCCTGCCGTGTGATTATGTACCGTTCTTAATGTTTCCCGAGCCTCGTGCATTCCCGACTGCTTCCGGTGTTTACGCGGCATCGCGATACGGGACACGACGCGAGCGGTTTTGACGCCACGGCCCCCCCGACCGGACAATGTTGTCGCCACATTATCCTCACGCCAACACGGCCGCGGCCGGGAGCGGAGGGGCTAAGCGGGCCGGCGGCGAGGCGCCGCGCGCGCCGGTGACTCTACGACCCGATGCGGCCTATGGCAGGCTCCTCCTCCGGGGGCACCGCCAGGGCCGGGGGCGCCTCCATGCTGGTGCTCACGTCCACGCTGGCTCTCTGCCTGCTGACCGCGGCGGACGCGCGCAGGGTAAGTGGATACGCGCCCCGCAAGCTTCCAGCGCCGGTCCGCAGCGCCCAGCCAGCTCCTGCGGCTGCTGTGCGCTTCCAAAAAAAAAAAAACGTTCCACGCGTCGCCCTGCTTCTGACGTTTCACCCTCCGTCTGTGTTGCGTTCAAGGGGACGCAGTCCAAGCCGGCCTTCAAACTGTTCCGCACGAGGCTCATCCCCAAGATCTACAAGTTCGAGCACTGCACGGACAGGGAGCACGCCTTCCGCGTCGCCAACGTCTCCACGTTGATGAACCACGACGGCAGCGAGTCGGTTGACGTCTTCTTCAACATACTGAGCACCATCAAGTCCGTTTCCATGGTGAGCGAAATTCCAAAAGGAAACGCTATTCGTCGCCAGGGCCTGTCATAACAGTCACTGCAGTTGTTCGGTCACATTTTTTTTTTTGGCCCAGATGAAAGTCGGGATACATCGCTGCACCGGCAGCACCTCTTCCTGCGAGACGTTCAACAACTGGCGCTTCACGAACAACCTCTGTGACTTGATGCAGGCCAAACGCATGGTGTGGACGCCGTACATGCAGATGATCAAGCCCAATATAAAGTGCCCCATCGAGTCTGTAAGTTGTTTTTTTTTTTTTGGGTGTGAAACTCGCTTGGGTGGTCATGTTTTTTTCGACGTAAAATACCAAAACTTGTCGCTGCGCAGGGGCCGTACATGATGCACAACGTGACCGTGGACCTGGACATGGTGGACAGGATGATGCCCGGCCTCAGCCTGGACAAGTACATCTGGCTGTCCGAGTGCCAGACGTTCGACGAGAACCGCGACCTCTTCTCGTGCTTCCGGTGGACGACGGAGGCCCACAGGGTCCGGATCAAGGCCGACGGCATACTGAACGGCCTGCCGGGCCGGAACATCATGTCGAACTTGACTGTGTAGCTTAGATATTTTCTACCGTCGTAAAATCTTTGATACTAATAAATAAGAATGGCCGGTCACACTTTGCGGATGAATGCGCAGACGTGTTTGTTGTTCCTGACACAACAGATTGCGGGTGCTGGTACGAACGTTGTTTAAACTTCGCAAAGACAGTGCGTTTCTTGAACCGCGAGTGGCTGAGTCCTACCTTTCATAGTCTTTTTTTTTTAATGCAATATGTATAAATAAAAATTTGAAATGAGAAAATTGTATCACCTGATCTTGATGCTCGGCGGCACAAAGGAAACAGAAATAAAGTACATGGCAGCAACGGGCTTGTCTCAGAACGGTCTCCGGTACGGGAACTCGACGGGCATGTCCTTGGCCCAGTTGTAGGGCCGCACCATGAGCTGCGCCTGGCCGTCCTTGGTGACGACCTCGGCCTTGTCCTGGGAGCCGTTCAGCCAGGCGCGGACGTACGGCGGCGTCCGCTCGACGAACAGGTCCACGGGGCCCTCGCCGAACGCCCGCCAGCCGCTCGGCACCACCTGCGGGGCGTGAGGGGGTCATGACGTCACTACGACGCCCGTCGACAAGACGACCGTCGCGACGACCGCGGGGACGCCGCGCGCCCCGCTGCCCCCTGTACTCACCTCGCCCTGCTTGACGCGGCACGGCAGGCCCACCTGGCCGCAGCCGGCCCAGGCCTCGTAGCGCAGCTGCCCGCCGGGGTTCGTGGCGCCCCAGAGCCACAGCGCGGCGCACTCGATGCCGTCGCACAGGAGCAACACTATGGCGGTGTGCGCGTGGCTGTACTGCACCCGCACCCACTTGGCGGTCGACACGTCCAGCACCATGGCGGGCGCTGCGGGGGGGTCACACGTCGTTAACGAACGCTCTGATTAGCGGCGCATAGTTTTCAGGAGGTCGTCTCGTCGGGCCCGGGGCGGCGCGCCCCTCCCTCTGCCGTGGCGTCACCTCTGCAGACGTTCCACGACTCGTCGCTCCCATCCATGCAGTTCTTGATTCCGTCGCACCGGCTCCCGTTCCAGACGCACCTGCCGTCGCCGCACCGAAACTCATCGCACTCGTCTGCAAGAAAATAAAATTGAAAATAGAAATCCTTATGTACAGACGATCGAGTGTGAGAACGTCGTCGTATCTCCATTTCCGTCCCCCCCCCCCCCTTTTGTCTCTTGCCTTTGTCATGCCAGGGTGAGAGGGGGGAGGGGAGGGGAGGCTCGGAGTGGAGATACGGAAGGTCCTGTTCGGAGAAACAAAAACACAAGAAAACAGCATGTCGCATGTCGCCTTCATGAGCGTCCGATTGCACACACGTGGCACCGCGGCAACGCGGGTGTGTGTAGGGATGATAACGCGGGGAACCTCTCTCTCTGTACAGTGCGTCAAGTTCAAGGCCGCGGCAGCGGCGGCCGCCTCGTGTTCGCCGCACACAACCCTCCATTCTCTGCACACGCATTAAAATGAATAAAAAAATTAAAACAAAACTCGCCTCGTAATACCCGATCACACACAAAAAAAAAACATAGAGGCAGTATACGGATCGGATGCCGACGCAAGCACAAAACAACGTCCGTCAGTCACCATTTGCTTAAAAATAATTATCGATTTAAATATAAATTTGTCCCGCGCTCTCCGTGCGCCTTCTGTCTCTCTCCCTCTCACCTGTGGTGCTGAGCGCCTCCGCGCTGGGGTCGGCAGCCCGCCGCGCGCACGCCGTGCAGCCCGCGGCCAGCAGGGCCAGGAGGAGCGTGGCCAGCAGCAGCGCGCCCCGCGGCCCCGCGCCTCCGCAGCGGCCGTCGTGCTTGAGCAGCCCGTACCCATCGCGGCGAACATCCCGGTCGAACTGTGTGTAGCCGGGGGAGGGCGCGCGGCGGAGCGCGCAGTGCGGCGCGTGCGGCGGCGGCGGTGCTGCTGCTGCCGGCCCCCGCCGGACTGTCTTGGGCGGGCCGGGGAGCACCGCGTCCCGATGCCGCTACTCCACGAGCCCGGCCCCCGGCCCCACGGCTGATGAAGACATGATGAGGCCCTTGGACATAATTAATGCGGGCATGGACGGCTACGCAGCCGCGGCCCGCCGCCGTCGTATCGTATGCCTCAACAACGGCCGACCCCGCAAGCGCTGCCTGCCTGCCTGACTATCGCGAGGCACGGCCTTGGAGTGCTGCCGGCGACGCGGTCAGAATAGCAGTGCAGCACACACACGCACGCAGACACACACACACACGGTTGCACCGCGTCCCGTGGACAAGCAGGCCGTGATGCTGGCCGTAACGCAGAGGACGCGGCGAGAAGCGAGCGCCCCTCCCCCGGCGGCGCTTGCGGCGACGCTCGTAAGGACCCCGTCGACCTTACCGACCTCCCGCAGTCCGCCGGGTGAACCCGGAGAGGGACGTCGTTACAGGCTGCTTTCGCGACCTGTAAAACCTCCTGGCGGACACCATAACGGACGCGTCTCACCTCGTCGGCTGAAAACCATGGAACACAGAGAGCAGCGGCACAGCGCGTGACGATTTCGGTGGCGGTGGTCCGCACGACCCTGGCCGCCGGGTTTGTTCTGGTGCAATGAGAAAAGAGCAGGAGCTGCAGGAGGGGATTCTTCCGAGCTCGGCGGGCTTTCGTCAACCTGCAAAGGAATCGATGCCTGGTTCACCCCGGGGCTGTTAGTTAGCATCAGTAACGAGGTCATCGCAGCTCCTGTCAGCCGTGTATTTGGTGGACACCTTGCCAACGTGTGGCAGATTGCGCGAGTCGGTCTGTCTGCACGGCGTCGCGTCACGTCACTCGCTAATGCTGACGAGCAGATTGACCCACTGGTACCAGGCTTTGAGCGCGGCCCCCGCCGAGCGGAGGCTGAGCGGGCCGAAGCCCTTGAAGGCGAGGCAGGCGGGCCGGCTGGCGGCCACCATGACGAGCTGCATGGCGCGGCGCACGTCGACGGCCTCGTCGTCGCGGGCCTCGGCCGCCGCGCGGTACGCGCTCTCGGACATGGCGGCGCTCGCGTCCGTCAGCGTCTGGCTCATGGTGGCCAGCGGTAGGAACACGCCCAGGATGAGCGTGGCGGGCGCCACCTGCCTCAGGTCAAGGCTGTTGACGAGCACCTGCGGCAGTCGGGACGGTCCTCCGTTCACACGTCCACGTCGTCCACGTCGGGGAGATGCGGCGTTATCGCGGACGTGTCGTCGTCACCTGCAGGGTGCGGATGAGCGACGTGGCAAACAGCGCCACCATGAGGTGCGCCATGACGTCGGAGAAGAGCGCGGACATAGAGGCGGCCTGGCGGCTGACGCGCTGGTGCAGCCGGACCACGGACAGCACCTGCGGGCCGAGCCTCCCCATCCACGGTGAGAGCGCGGCTCGGCGGCGCGGAAGGACCCCCCGCCGAGCCCTCGCCGGCCCCCGTGTACCTCGCAGCGCCCCCTGGCCTCCTCCAGGCGCCGGCCCAGCCCGCGGTACAGCGACGTCAGCCCCACGGCCATGCAGGCCATGAGGGCGAACAGCGAGAAGTAGCCGAGGCAGCCCACCGCCATGGCGGCCACCTAGAAGCAGTCGCGCTCCAACAGAGTTCCGCACCCCGACGGCAAAACGGAAAGTAAAATCGATAAACGCGTAGAGAGAAAAATCCCACACAAATACAATAATAAATGCCTAGGCAGGGCCAGGGCCACACCTCGAGGACGGCGGCGACGCCCCGGCCCCAGCGGCCGGGCAGGGGCGGCCACAGGGGCGGAGAGGGCCGGCCGGTGGCGACCACGCGCACCAGCATGCTACTGGGGACGAGCGCGCCGAAGAAGAGCTGCAGCGCCGTCATGCGCCGCACCGCGCGCCGGGCGCCGTCGGCGAGGCCCTCAGGGCCGTCAGCCTGGACAAGCAAGGCAATGGCAAGGCAGGGCAGGCAGACCCGCGGCCGTGTCGCGTGGCGGGCTGAGCGAGGCGCCCCCTCGCGGGGCGGAGGCGGCTCCCATGTACTGACCCGACCGATAAAGGTATACCAACTGACCGCGCGGGTCGCCGCCAAGAGTCCGCCGCCGCTTAATCATGCATGGACATACAGCAGTAAGTGCGTGCGCGTGCGCCCTGCCTGCGTGCGCTGCGTGCTGCCCTCCAGCTCGGCGGCCACGTCCACCATGTCGGCGAGCAGGTCGGCGAGGCGCCGGCCGCGGCGCAGGTACACGACGTGGGCGGCGGCGCACGAGTAGAGGCCGCAGCCCGTGGAGAAGACGCTGGCCGCCAGCAGGACGGTGCGGCTGGAGGCGAGCACGGCGCCCGCGGACAGGAACAGGGACGCGTCCACGGCCACCACGAGAAGCAAGGAGCCCTGCGCGAAGTGCGGCAGTCCTCCCATAATTGGGGGGGTTCTGATTTGTGTGTGCCTTAACATGATTTACTAGCAGTTCTTAGGGGTCCCTACGTTACGTGACTCCCCACTCACCCTGCTGCCCACGCACAGCTGCCACAGCCACTGGGCGGGGGCCGGGCGGCCCTCGGCCTGCAGCAGCCACAGCCAGGTGGACAGGGCGCCGCTCACAGCCGCCATCGCCGACACCTCCGGTAACAAGAAACTGGTCAACTCGCGCAGCAGGGGGAAGAAATGTGCACTATACAGTACGAAGAGGAGGCGCCGGTTATGGAGCTTATGACGGGTTTGACAATAAGGAACCGTTCGCGCTACAAACCGAGAGGGTTGCTAGCTGCGGCCCGGACTTTCTTGTGGGGGCGGGGATGTAGAATGTTGACGTCGACCGCGCTGCGCGGAGCCGCGATGCCGAGTGCTCGGCGAGGTGCTCGATGTACCGAGTGAGCTGCCGCGCCGACCCGCCACCCCGGCGCAGCACGCAGCCGCAGCTCCCGTTCGGCTTCGCCTGTCGGCCGCGCTCTATGCGCACGCCGTCCTGCAAAATGCACGCGAGGTGTGTGCGATCGCGTGATGCGCGCGGCGCAGCGGCCGTGCGCCGTGTTTCCTGTGTCTTAATTAATGTTGTAAACGTCTTGTAACATTCAGAGACACGCGTTCTGGTGCGGCTGTGTGCACCGTGGTGCTGCGGTGTCCTTGGGGAGCGAGGCAGGCGGGGCCGAGCAGGAGAGGGAAGTCCGCCCAGTGGCTCGCGCCGCCTCGCGCCTGCAAGTAAGGTGTCCGTTGGGTATTGGCAGCTCCGTGGAGATTTGAGAATAAGGTAACGTCGAATCGTTGAGTCTTTGAACTTCTAGCGAAACAGCCCTGCCGACCAGCCACCGACTAAAAGGTTCCCGGAACACATGAAAAACGTTAAGCGATGGCGTTCTTCCCGGAGCCGACCTGCTGCTGTTCCCCCGTTCTGCGCCTCCCTCCCCCCCCCCCCCCTTCCCCCTCCCAGCAGACGGCAGGCGAAGCAGACTGAAGTAGCAGACGTTTGTTTTCCTGACTTCGCGTTGCTAGCTGTATTTCTAACGTAAATATTGTTTGACACGTTGATAGGAATATGAGTCACAGTTTTTATTGTCTTTTCAATGCGAAAGCCACTCAGTATTTCTGCAAAAATATCTTTGTTCACAAAGTGAACACGAACCTGGTTGTGGAAAACATAACCTCACCGACTCTCCGAAAATCCTCTCAATTATGTAGTCGTCGATCAGTTCACAAGAGCCACGACACTACTTATAAATCAAAATGTAGTTTTAACACCAGAAATGCTTCTCAAGATGTGTCATCCAGCTTTTCAAGGTCAAAGAGACTAACAGAACAAGTAGTCCTGTATACAAACGAAGATACAAAATTTCTAAGATTGATCAATCTTTTTGGCTATTCGTGTGCTGCATTTTGGTGCTACACTTCCTACCAATTTGCAACTATGCGCATCACACCTGCTACGGAACAGCCCAAAGAAAATCCGAATTTGCCATGGTATGCTAGCTTCAATGTAATGGGCTCACAGACTACTAAAATTGTAATGTCACTTGGATCAGCGCTCATAGGTACGTATTCATGTTTATCTCTAAGTTTATAATGTGCACCTGTCCTCATGTATATTATGTTTTAATTTCCTTCAGGGGCTGCATTACTTGGTGGAGCTTGGATATTTTCAGCCAGATCAGTTGGCAAATTAATTCTTGGAAAAGGTGGTCAAACTGTCACATTTATCACCTATAACCCGACGACATTTAGCATGAACAAAGCTATTACTGTCGATTTGAATCAGGTGAGCTTTCTAATAAATACCTTGCATACAAATTTTGTTAGCTCTGTGTTCTATGTGTTATACTCCTTTAACGTCTCTTTCCTCTCTTTCAAAATTTTCAGATTAGCTGCAAGGCTCATAGATCAACAAATGATGTTGTCCCAATCAAAGTGAAGGGAAGGTGGATGCACTATTTGTTATCAAAAGAAGGAACGTATCTGAATGGGCCTCTGTTTGATAAAAGTGTTGGTCTGAGACGTGCGTTATGAGTTTTTCAATGATCAATTACGATAGCAATAATATTTTCAATCTTGTGATATATGTGTAAGTTTATTTATTCCTACTAACCACACAAAAAAGTTGGATAAGTTTTTGCTGTATTGTCAGGAAGATGTTAATGAACACAGATCACAAAAGATAAGAAAAACAAATTATTTTATTCATACACGTAGAAATCGTACTGATACATTTAATGCACCTATAATCTTTTTACACAGCAAAACCTATCCCATTAATCTTGCGCAATATACTTTCTCCTAAAGTTTTACTAATTATCACATGGTGGTTTGTATTACACATTGCGCAGTCGTCAGGCAAGAGCACATGTGTGCTCATCTTTGACATGGTCATTTCCAAAGACCAAGTATCACACAAACCTGACAATTCAATAACACTGAACATGGTAATAAAACTATCTAACATACATAACAACAACCAACAAAATGAATCTTCCATGTTTAAGTACAACCTTGGCACATGTTCTCACCTACTATTCAACTCAAACTCTGTTTCAAAATGAAGCATTGAAGAGCCGTATGGAAATTAAAGTACCTATAATGAATCAAATAAATTAATTAAGTTCCTGACACTTAGTTTCAGGGAAGGATGAACTACCAAATTTTGCACATTTATCTACATCTTGCAACAAGGACATGGATGTGGCCCATGCAGTTGAAAACAAAATCAGTAAACTACTGAACAATCTTGATTTTGCAATATCGTACTGACTGATGTACCACATGAGCACAGAAATAGAATCTAGTATGTCAAACAAACAAAAAAACAAAATGCTATGCCAACTCCTCCTGCTTTTTGCAGTCTTTAACTACAGTGGGTACCCTAAACAAATCTGACAAGCCGATAAAGCCACCATGTTATGCTCTACACGGTGAAAATTGTTTTCACTGAAAATTACTGAAAATTAATTATTGGTGAAGAAACCAAAAAGACTCCCAACTTTTGCTTGTGTCGTTGGCAGGAAAAATAGGCAGAGTAACAAGCTATGCATTACTTTATACACAGATGAGGGGTTGGCATTGGTACATTAGCTTGACTTTAATTAATTTCAACTGTTTGTATATGTGCCTCTTATGTGGTTTGGAGTTGGTTTTGGAGAAAACAATAAATACAATATTTACACTGGATGACTGACAGCAGATGGAAACGCTGCAACATACACTTTGTATAGCTTTTCAACAGCAAAGCTAAGGAAGAAATGAAAATTCAATTTTTAGCAGCTCCTGGAACACATCACACAATTTTCTGTTACAAATTAATTCAGTGGATATTGTTTATCACAAACAGATGCATTTTTGCAATGGATAATTTACTCCCTTTTTGTTTTTGAAAATTCGATCCAAATTATCTATGTACAGTTAACAAGAGTTTCAGACTAGATAGTAACATACTCCAAAATTTACACTGTTTAATTACCAGCAGTAGCATGTTTGAAGAATATTCTAATGGATGCACAAAAACGGCAGACATATAGTGCACCTTTCCCAAGTGTCATTCTAAATGAATGAAGAGCAATGAAACACTCTTCTGCATTTGGATAGTTGCTGTACTGAGTTTGCAAATCACTGAATATGAAAAACTAAAAAATCACAAAGATTGTTTAAGCCTTTTTCAGCTGGAAAAAAAATAGTTTGTTTTATAATTTAACAAGCTGGTTTCAAATTTTCACTCCAATATCAAATTTTCTTTTACACTAAGTCTTTTATCAGGCATTGACTAGAAAAGCCACCTGAAGTTCCAACTCACATTAAAATCACAAGTCATACAATCCTTCCTCATCCACTTTCTAATTCAGTTAATTTCAAAGGCATCACAGACCACTAATAAATTCAGACATACTGTAGCAAGGCAAAATCATAACTGAAGTTCTGTGAAATGCACTATAAAGAGATCACATGTTGCGACTTTTTAAAGATCTTTGCTTCAACACAGTTACCTATGCTTGACAAGTATGTCGTACCTTTCAAGAAACTAATAGAAACAACTGTTGTCTGGACCAAAACTAGTTGTGGCTACCTAAATGTAAATATTTCAGTCAAAAAAGTCGCATTTCTGGATATTAAAATTAATACATTAGAAAAGCCGGCACATGATGATAGTGTCACACCTTTCTTAAGGAATGACGAATATAAGTCAAATCTCTGTCATTTGAAAGAAATCAGTCATAATGAGAAACACTGAGTACAACTGTTAATGAAATAAATTCCACATGATTGTATCCGTAATTTTCTATTCTAATTTTGCAAAATAAAAGAAACTTGAACATGTACGGATTGCCAGGCTAATTTGCCCTTTCGATTCGAACATTTTTCTTGGAATATATTGTTCCATTTCTTAAGTGGGAAATCAGGAAGCCTTCACAGGCAACAACTAACTTGAAAAATAATAAATCACTGGTTTTCCAACAATATGAAACTGTAGCTTCACTGAAATTGATAAAAGAATTTACAAACTGAGATATAGAAAAAAAAAAAGCCTAATGTGTTTGTTACATCTGAAAAATTAGAGAAATAATGGAATGAATAGTCAGATAGGGCACATTTGTTCATGCAGAAAATGTAGAAAAGCAAAACTTACAGACACAGTAAGATAATTAGACTTATTTTAAGAAAAAAACATGTAGTGTACAGCATAGAAATTTCTGTGACACTCAGACTTAACTCTTTACCATTGCAGTAGCTCTGTGGAAACTATTGTAGATTCATCAAAAACTGACTCAATGGTCACACATGTACAGTAATTATACTCCTTACTCCTTCTTCTTACGCTCAACACAACTATCAGACTTTAGCAAAGCAACCACTGTGCTATGACAAATCACATCTAGTTCTGAAAACATCTCTCCAGTATTATGCACATACAGACTCTTTTCTCAGTTAAATAATTTACAATTCAAAGTGAAACGGTGCAGTGTTTTTGTCGGAACAATTATACCACGCAAACAGAGCGCATGAAACGTCATTAAATCAACTGGAAAGGCGTTCCCAGCACAACCACAACCCTCCCCACCGTCCCGAGTCGACTGGGCCTGGCCAATTCATCCATTCCCCTACCATAGAGTGCGATGAGCATGCTTATCGGTTTAATTATTCACAGCCTTGTCGTTAGCAATCCTTTCACAAGAGGGTCCTCTACAGTCGTTTCCGCGGGGGGCTCCTCCACGATGTCCCCCAGCCCCGGGTGGCGGCCCGGTCGGAGCCCCAGCGAGTGCCGGCCGTGAGCCCCCGGGGCCGAGCAGCCCCGCGCGTGTGCGTCGGCCGCCTCGCAGGAGCAGGGGCTGCCGGGAGCCCGGGCCTGGTCCTGCAGGTCGAGCCGGTCGTCCTTGTCCCCGACGCGGCGACAAGCACGGCACTCGCAGCCGCAGCCGTCCGGGGAGTCGGCGTGACCCGGTGGTTCCTCCTCGTTCTCCGGCCCGCCCGGGTCGTCGGCGGACTCGCCGTGCACCGAGTAGCAGTCGCCGCGTTCCGTCGGCTCTGCGACGGCGCCCCCCTCGCCCTCGCCCGGCTCGCGCTCGGGCTCGGGCCTGGGGTCGGAGCTGGTGCTGGCGCCGGTGCTGGCGCCGGCGCCGCGCAGGATCACATGGTCCACCAGGCTCCCCTCCACCCAGGGCACGTCCGTGAAGCTCGGGCTCGGCCGCTGCTTGCTGGCCTTCCGGAGCCCCGGCGTCGGCGGCCGCTTGCTGCCGTGGTCCCGGGGGTCGCGGGAGTCCCCTCGGTGGCGGCGCCTCTTGCGTTCCTCGTCCCCGCGGAGGGGACGGAAACGCCCTCGGCTTCCTCAGGAGGCGGTGGCCGAGTGCGACGCCGACTCGTCGCCGGGCAGGTCATCCTCGGCGTCCAGCTTGCCCGCGCCGCCGCACGCGCGGCACTTGCAGCACACGATGCAGGGCGCGGCGAGCAGCAGCAGCGGCGACGCCACCAGCAGCAGGATGCCGAAGCCCGCGAAGATGCCGATGACCTGCGTCCGGTGCCAGATGACCGACGCCCGGCTGTGGCCCAGCTTGTTCTTGCAGGGGCCCTTGTCGTAGTGCCGCAGGAGGAAGTCGTCCTGGAACAGGAGGCGCAGCGTGAGCACGGGCCGCCTCCGCACCCCTCACACCGCCGGCCGGCCGGGTCGCGGCCGCGCATACTCACGTCCAGCGAGGCGAGGCAGTACCAGCAGAAGACGTGCTTGCAGCGCTTGCACATCATCTGCGCGCAGCCCTCGTCCTTCTCGATGGGCACCTGGCACATGGGGCACAGCTTGATGAGGTCCGAGTCGAAGAGCAGCGGCGGGTCCGGCAGCAGGCCCCGCGCCGCCAGCCGCCGCTGGTTCTCCTCGCAGGACAGCGTGTCGGGGTGCCACTCGGCGCGGCACGCCGAGCAGAAGTCCGTCTCGCAGGACGGGCAGTGCACGGGCTGCGGCTGGCAGCGCTCCGGCCCGCCGGACCCCACCGACGGCCCCGTCGTGGTCCCCGCGCCGCCGGCCGCGCCGGGGCCGCCGGCCGCGCCAGGATAGCCGTTGCACAGCACGCACACGGTCTCGCAGCCCGCCCGCGGGCACCAGGTGCGCGTGGCATCGCGGTCCACCTCTGCAACAGGAACAACGGCCCGACTTACACAACGGCACTCTTTGAGGGCGTCCCGGTACGGTGTCCGAAAGGGACCGCCACGGCGCCTGCCGGGTAGGCACACCCCGACTGGCGCGCGCGCGCGTGCCGTGCGGGCTGGCCTACCCCGGCAGCCGCAGGCGGCAGGTTCGACCCCTCCACCACCACCGCTGCGCCGATCCGAGCGCGCGGGGTATCGTCTGCGGTGCGGTTGCCATGTACGGCATCACTGCGTTCCGCTGCGCTGGGCACGGGGGGTACTGACCTCTGTTGAGCCGGAACCGCTTGTGCTTGTCGACCATGGGGGTCTCGACTAGGCTCTCGATCTCCGACATGGACACGACCCCCTGCAGCGCGCACTGCGCGTCCGGACACGAGATGTCGTACGCGCCCTCCAGGATCTCGAACATGACGTACGACTTCATGCACTGCGAACAACAGAAACGGGGGCCCCCCGCCGTCAGTCATGTGGAGAAGGCAGGAGGAGTGTGGTCGCGGGGGGGTATGGGTTTTGGTTTCGGTATTTCCGTCGGACCGCGGCACGACGCCGCCACGCCGCTGCTTTGTGTCCAATATCTGCGCGTGTCCTGGCGTCCCGCGGTGGGCGCACAAGCGACGCGCGGCGCCTTGCCGCGAACAAAGGTTTGCGCGCGCGGCTTTCATTTTCAGTTTATTTTAAGCCCCCGCCCCGCCCCCGGTCCCCGACGCCGCCGGCCCCGGCCCCCGTCTGGGACAACACGCGTGTATCACCGGCGTGGTGATGGCAAACGTCAATATGTCGTTTTCATTTATTTTGCTAAGCTTCGCCCCTGTTTTTTTAAAAATATATTTTCTTCGTATTTTTAGGTCCTTTGCCTTCTTTGACGGCGACGACCGAACCCCACATCATCATCTTCCCGCCTACGACGTCGAGGTTCGCGATCGAAGGGCGGCAAACCGACGGCCGCAAACCGACATCAAAGCCACGCGCCGCGGCGCCTCGCCTCGTGACATCCAACCGGCAGCGTTTCAGTACCTTCTGGATTTCACCAGCGCGACGCGGCGCGACACGGCGAGGCGAGGTGAGAGACGAGGCGAGCTTGATAGCGAACAGCGCCCAGCACAAACGCCCGGCTTGTGGTTCGGTTCGACAAAACGTCCCGTTCTTGTCGTGACCGCCCCGTATGCAATTTTCGCGGCAAAATGGTGTGTGGTTTGAGACGCTAATCAGGCACTCGTGTGCCCTGCGCTGCACTACAGCACTCACTACTCAGGGTTACGAAACGAAATGCTACGCTTTGTCGTTGTTGCTGGTTTTTGTTTTCTTTGGGGAAAAAAAACATGATGGCTCTTCTTAAAAGAGTTACGCGAGATGGGCGACTTTTAAGAAGACAGTTGCGTGAGACAATCAGTGTACAGTGTAGACACACAGGCGCACGCACGCACGCACACACACACACACACACGCTTTGCTTCCTGTCCATCACGGTCGCCGACTCATGACAGTGGTCGCGGCTCGCGGCCACAAAGTCAGCGCCCAATTTTGGTGATTACAATCGGTCGGGCTGCGGGCGGCGAGTGAGTGAGAGAGAGAGAGAGAGAGAGAGACGGAGAGACAGAGAGGTGGGGGGGGGGGGGGAGGGACAGGGTTGAGGCCCCGACTTTGAGCGTGACTACCGGGTTTCATTGCCGCCCAATGTCACAATGTACTCACCTCCAAGCAGTACCGGCACTGGCAGGTGCCCAGGCACGTGGTGAGCGTCTCCGGCACGTCCATCAGGCACAGCTTGCACAGCACGTACTCCTCGGGCGCGGGCCGCGCGGGCGGCGCGGGCTGGGGGGCCTGCGCCTCCGCGGCCTGGGGGCTCAGCGAGCCCTGCGAGCACGGCGGGGAGGGGGAGGAGGTCCTCGAGGGGGAGAGCGGGGCGAAGGACGCGGCGCTGGCGTGCAGCGAGTACCGCGACGACGAGGCGAGCGAGAGGATGCTGGAGCACCGCGAGCACACCCGGGAGGTGGACGTGGCGCCCGACAGGCGCAGCCTGTTGACGGGCCGCACGGGCTGCAGGGGCTGCAGGGCCGCGGGCTCCGAGAGCCGCCCGGTGGTCAGGCACTTGCGCAGCGGCGGGCCCTGGCCGGGGCCAGGGTCCACGGCGGACGCCGTGGAGGTGCGGGGCAGGGCGCGGTCCTTGAGGAACTGGAGCACGTTGTAGCAGGACACGGCGCGCACGCGGCCCGACGTCCGGCCCGGCGGCGAGCGCCGCCCGCCCGACGAGGTGCCGCCCACCGCGCTGTCGCAGGACCGCTGCCGCGAGAGCAGGGGCGCCACGTCAGCCAGCCCGTCGGCACTCTTCACCCTCGACAGGCCGAGGCCGCCGAGGCCGCCAAGGCCCAGCCCCAGGCTGGCGGCGCTGAGCTGCCGCCGCAGTAAGGGTTGCTGCGGCTGGGACGCCGTCGGTGACAGGGAGACCTCCTCGCTGCCGCGGCGCCCCGCCGGGGGAGCCGCCGCCGCCGCCGCCGGCTTCGTGGAGGGCGTTGAGAAGAAGGCGGCCCGCGCCATCTGAGCGGCCGTCCGCGGCGATGGAGCGGCAAGTGGACTCGCTGCGGGGGGCGGAGCACCGGCCGGGGGTGGCCCGCCGCCGCCGCCGCCGCCGCCGCCACCGCCCGAGCCGGGAGGGGCCGGCGGCGTCGTGGACATGGTCGGCGACCCTTTGCGCCTGTTCAGCAGGGCGCGGAGCGCAGGCATGGGGCCTGAGGCAGGGGATGGGGCTGGCCCGCCGGGCCCGCCAGTCTCCGAGCACCCGCACGGCCCCCCGCCCCCGCACGCGGCCCCACAGCGCCCCGTGCCCACGCCGCCGGGGGGCACGCACGCCCCCCACGACGTCTCGCGGTCCTCAGGGTGGACGAGGCCGAGACCGAGGCCGGCTCGGGCGGGACGGGTGACACACCAGTCCCAAGAGCGCGGCCGGGGCCGGGGCCGGGAGCAAGGGCCTTGGCGAGGCCGTCCGGGCCCCGACGGCGATGGCAGCGACAGCGGCAGGCGGGACACCCGGTAGACGGTGCCGTAGCACGAGCGGACCTGGCGGCGAGGGTGGGCATGCGGCGAGTCGCGCTCCCTCAGGAGAACCTGCGCAGGAGAACGTCAGAGCATCAGCAGGAGCGGCGGAGCCAGGCGCCGAGGCGGGGAGCAGCTGGTGTAGTTAACTGTTTAATCAACGCTCGTAGAGCCCCGGTCGTGTTGGCACTATACTCCGCCTTGTCAAAGTGCCTGACGCTGTCACATAAGTTTGCCTTGTCTCGAAATGCATCGGACGTCGTTGCATAAGCCAGCCGGCAACAAAGTCTCTCGTTCTCTCGGAAGCCATCCTGGGACACCCAGGGACAGTTTTCAAAGTTCTCTCCGTCGGCGGGGAATGCCAGGCCCCCGGACGGCGTCTCGGGGCCCGCGGGGACGGGCACAGGCGTCGGCAGGCGGCGGTTTTCGGACTGATTTGGGTGGGCGTCATTGAGTCGCTTGTCAGACCATTGTTGCCTCCGCATCGCGACCGCGCCGCACCTTCAGCGGCCTCGGCGGCACAGCTCACTGTCAGCCCCTTCCCACAACTGCCCCAAGCACGGCAAACGCACGGCTTCTTTCCCGCCCTTGCGTTTAAACGCCAAAGCCGGTCAAAGTGCCCGAAACGCTACACTAATCGACCTCTCCGCCGCAATTCATAAGGAACGTGCCCGACCCCGAGCCTCGCCTCACCGTCTCGCGGCGACGGGCACACACTACAATCACCAGGATCTCCGGGCTTTGACACGATCTCCAAAAAGTCGTGACCCGTATGTCTCACGCTGTGCCACGATCTAAGCTGGTCACAAATAAAGTAAAATAATTAGCCGACCATAGCAGAATGTAGCTCGCTCCACGCCGCAAATCGAATCGTTCTTTATTTTCGAAACCGGTGTGTCTCGGTAACAGTGCAGCATCGCGTAAGGCACACGGGTCACGGCGTTTTGAAAGTCTCTGCGAACACCGGCGGGGAGGCGGGTCCGGCCGGCGCACGCCACACGCCACGCGGAGCTCTGGGAGCACGCAGAGCACAATCACCTCTTGGTCGTCAGCCGGTGGGGGCCCTCGGCCCCTGTAGCCGGTCGAGGGCGAGGTGGGGGCGCAGGCGAAGGGGTTGGCGGCGGCGCTGGCGGCGGTGGGGGCGGGCCGCGGCGGGGGCGGCAGCAGCGGCGGCGGCTGGGCCGGAGGATGGGGGCGGGGCTGCGCGCTGGAGGCGCCGCCTGGAGCCCCGCGGAGAGAGCGCCATCTGTAACAAGAGCGCAGGGCGTGGTCAGGGGGCGTCATCTCGTCATCTCTCTGCCCCCCACTCATGCTTTTGTATCATATTACCCGCAGAGCGGGTCATGGTTTGGTAAAGGGACTTTTTTTAGTCCTGTTCCTAGACCCAATAAAACCAATTTCAATCTCTCTCTCTGTCTCTCTGGCCGAAGTATATTTCTCTCTCCTATCTTCCCCCGCTTGCAAGCTGTACGCAATGAGGCGGTAGTGCACGCGAGTAGTGCGGGGTGAGCGTGTCGTGGGCGGCGGGCGGCGCGTAGTCTTCCACGGCTCGGCCCCCTGCCGCCCGCCCCGCTCCGCCGCCGCTCCCCTCCCGTTCCCCTCCCGCTCCTCTCCCGCTCCCCTCCCCTCGCCGTCTCCAGGATCACCCACAAGGTCACGAGTGCGGTGCTGGCCGCCGGTTCTGCCGTCTGCCAACGGACCGAGCCTGAGTCTGCCGCCTGCCGCCTGCCGCCGCCTGCGGGGCGCGGAACACTCCACCAGCAGCAGCCCGAGTACGGGCACCCGATCCCAGCCCGCGGCCCGGCCTGGCGGCGGCAGGGCCTTCTGCTCGCGCAGAACACATGTAGCGGCTGTCTACTGGTCGCGCCCGGCCTGGCATAGCACGCCGTTACACACGACACCAAAACAAAAACAATTTAAACTGCTGCACGCCTGGGAAAATTTTGCTGTCATAAAATTTAAGTGAGGCTGTTTTATTTCTTTATTTTTTTTCGACGGAGGTGACGACCCTGTAGCCTGCAGGCAGGGCAGGGTTGGGTGGCGGCGTGGGTCGCCGAGAGCCGGGAGGCGGCGGAGGGGCCATTGGCCGCGGGCCGGGCCGGGACGGGACGGGACGCGGCGCGGCACACCGCTCCAGCCCAGGCCCGTCGAGGGTTCACGGCTTAGCCGGGCTGAGCCCTTTGGCTGGGCCCGAACCCTTTGGCTGGGCAGGGCTCGCAGGGCTCGCAGGGGACGGGGTGGGACGGACGTACAGCGAGTGTCGGCGCCGGGAGGCCGGGCAGGCAGGCGCCGCTCTCTCAACTGTTGGAACAGCAGAGCGACTCCGATTTTCCTCGTCGATTTGAACAAATCCGCTCATCGCAACAGCAACAAGACATTTGCAGTCAAAACGAGAGAATATTGGTTTAAAATTCGGCTAAAAGCAGTAAGGTTGAGATAGTGACGTTTGACGCACATTAAGCAAATTTTGTGAGTTATTCGATATTTGTTGCTACGACACCGTCAAAATTTGGTCAAATTGCCTCAAGTGGCCGAAATGGAAATGAACTTTTCGAGCAGTGCCATGTCCTCTCGGCCAGCTGGCTCCAGCAGTGTCCAACCGCGCGGCCCTGTGCGATGTGATGGGCTCTGGGCTCAGAAAAGAATTTCGTTTCTTTTCCTTTTCCCCTGTCTTTCTCTCTCTCTCTATCTGTCTCTCTCTCTCTCTCTCTCTCTCTTGCAAACGCCTATATCGAGCGACGGGACACGACACGGTCGCCGCGCGGTCCACCCGCCGCCCGTCTCAGCTGCCTCCGCGTGGCGCTGCGTGGCGCTGCGTGGCGCGGCGTGGCGTGGCGTGGCGTGGCGTGGCGTGGCGCGCGGTGCCACTGGCCGACGTGAAAGCGCCCGGCCCCCGGCTGCCCCCGCTCCGCCCCGCGGCCCCCCCCCCCCCCCCCGCCTCCGTCAGCGCGTATCAAAGTCACGGCCTCTCGGACGACGGCGGCGGCGGCGGCGGCGTGACGGTGCGGCGGTCGCCGTACAAAACCCACCGGAGTTTTTCGGCAACAGGCTCCTCTGCCGCTCCGTGCACGAGTGTGACTGTGTGTGACTGTGTGTGTGTGTGTACAGGTGCACAGCGCCGTCCTTTGGAGCTCGCGTTCCCTGCTGCACAGCTGCAGACTCATATGGCACGGAATTGGACTCCCCCCCCCCCCCCTACAATCCCATGGTCTCTCTGTTCCGTCGAAGAGGAGGATGGTTCCGGTTTCACGGAATTTTCCACCACGCAGCTTCAACGCGGCTCCACGGCACGGGGCCGCCGCCGACGGCCCAGAGAGGCGGGCGTGGCCCATCCCGAAATTCCCTTCACAAAAATATTCCCCCCTTACCCCTCGGCGACGTTCAAACCAAACTACTAAAAATATATACGAGGGCGTGTTTTTAAAAAATGCAAAAAGAATGGCAGGTTTTATTTTTAGATCTCCCCCCCCCCCCCGCGCGGGTTTCCTCCACTCGCCGTCGGAGGAGGATTACCGGGGCGGGTTAATGTGTTCGCAGTGTTTACTGACCGGCGGTGGCAAGAGGACTCCCAGGATACGTGTACATGTGTCCGGCGGCGGCCGCCGGTAGTCGGTAGCGTCCGTGGCGGCGCCGCCGGCCCGGACCCCCGGGAATGCGGTTAAGCTGCTCCTAGTAGTATACTCTGGATGCGCGGGGGGGGGGGGGGGGCGTGTGAGTCTTCTCGGTGAGTGTGTGAGTGTGTGTGTGACACTCGGTGACGTCGTCTGCTGCTGCTACTGTTGATGGAGCTCGGATGAGGTGTCGCATCGTGTTCTCGCCAATCAGAGGGTGATCAGAAATAATAACAACTTGGTGCCGCACAGCCAGCCAGCCAGCCACACCTGCTGCTGTCGCACTCAAGCCTCACTCAGAACCACGCGACTACATATTATTTTCGCGGCGGCGCCTCGTTTTTCAAAACTCCCGCGCGGGGTGGCGGTATTGTGGGGGGGCCGTTTCCGGTATCGACCAGCGCAGCCCGGGCGAGGCGGGGGGTGCGCGTTTTGCCCAGTGCCGGGTATCTGTCTGTCCGCGTATCGATATATACTGGTGGCGAGGGGTGCGTGGCGGCCGCGGGCCAGGCAGGCCGATGTAGCAGCCGCGCGCCAGAGGAGGCCAGAGGCCGCCGGAGGCCGCGCCCGCCCCGTCGTCGGCCACAGCCTACATCATGTGCGCGAGGCGATGAGCGATGCGTCACGGACGGAGCGGTGGCTGCCCGACGCGGTGTCCACGGCGGACAGCAGTCGGCCACCACCACGGCGCGCTGCCGGCCGCGGCGCCGCGCCGTAGACACGGGCAGGGGGGGGGGGGGGGGGACCGGCGGGGGCAGACCGCGGCTAAACAAACAAACCTCACTCAGGCCGCGGGCCGCGGGCCCGGAGGTGTGCGATGCACGCTGCGCCGGGCACGCTGCTGCTGCTGCTGCGGTTGTTTAGCACTAGATTCTTTGTAGCGCTCCATGCGAAGCGCCGCCGCAGCGATTATACTCGGCGTCTCTCTCTCTTCTCTCTCTCTCTCTCTCTCTCTCTCTCGGCTCCGCCGCGCGCCGCTGTGCCGCCACGGATTCAAACTGGTTCCCCTACACACGAGAGTTTACGCGTACCGCGCCGTTTATTTTAGACCTCCTTTTATTTTTATTTTCCTCTTCTCTTTTTTTTGATGTTGTTGTTCGTATCTCTTTCAGTCTCCGCTCCAATCCTTATCCTTATCCTGCGGGAATCGCGCGACCCAACAGTAAATACGAAGCGAAGGCGAAAATAAGGAACGTTCTGGGAGGCGAGACCTGGTTATGGCAGCGGCGTTAAGCGTGTTGAGCGATTAGCATGAAATGGCCTGCAGTTGTTTTGAAAGGAAAACTTTGTAATCCCGTGCAATTTATTGCGGAGCGTCGTGAAACCAGATCTGGCGTGAAAAACGACACGGCGTACACCGCCGCCTGTGCGGCCCCGCGGGCCTCCGCCTCCGGGCCGGCGGCCGCCCTGCTGAGGGGCGGGGTCCGGGCCCCTGACGAGTCCGGGGTAGGCCGTGCCGCAGGGCAGCCGGGCGCGGCGGGCTCGCCTACCCCGCCGGGCGGCCGCGCTGCGATTACAGGCCGGCCGCGCGTGTCGGTCGAGCGCGCGTCGGGTGCGCGCGAAAGCTGCGATAACCGGCGGGAGAGAGGGGGGTAACGCACCCGCGGCGGCACGGCAAGGCCGGGCACCAGGAAGGAAGGCCGGCCTAATCACACGGAGGGTGTTGATAGCCCGCCAGACAGACGGGGGAGTGGGCGACACGCTGCGCCGTGCCGTGACGTCAGGGCGGGGAGCAAGGAAGAGGGAAGGTCGGCGACCCGCCAGGCCCGGCCGCCACCCCGCGGGGGCGGAAGCTGGAAACGTCGATAGTGACTCTCTCTCTCTCTCTCTCTCTCTCTCTCGCTCCAGTGCCTCCAGTGGCTGCCTCTCTCCGCGGCACGGCGGCAACGGGCGCAGGCAGCCCTGCCGCCCTCCGCTGTCTCGTGGTGGGACTCCGCGTCGTCGGCGGCCTCTGCTGCGACAGATCCCCTCTGCTGCGCGTCGGCCTGGCTAGCGGCCCCGCCCCCGGCGGCCCCCCGGCGGCCCCCCCGGCGGCCCCGCTTCGCCTAAGCGTGCCTAAGCGGCTTCTGTTCCCTCCCGGCAGTCCGTGCCCACCCGGAGTGGCGCCGCTCCACGCGGCCGCGGCCTTGGGACGACTTACTCATGCCTCCCGACGTTAGCGAAGCACCCCCCCCCCCCCCCCCCCCCTTCCCCCCCCCCCCATCCGGACGAATTCGCAAACACCCATACCCGAAACAGGAGAGCGGAGACGGGGAAAACTTTATTTTAATTAGACGTGCTTTTTTGAGAGGCGTACTGAAAAAAGCGGTCGCCACCGTCGGCCAGATTTACGGCGTTCCCGCCCGATTCGCATAATACAATCAAAAACGGCAGCATCCCGTGCCGGCGCGGCGCGCGGCCTGCACGCTCTGCTCGGCTTATTAACTCAGAGCCGCGGCGAGTGCGGGGCCGAGTGGAGCCGCGAGCCGGGCCCGGCCGGCGCCGCGCTCGCACTGTCCCGTTCACACACTGCGAGTAATTAAGGATTCAGCCTCGAACGTCCCCGGGAGTGCCTCGGCGCGGCGGCGGCGGCAGCGGCGGCGGCAGGGGGGCCTCGGAGGCGGAGGGGACCGGAGGGGGCCGGAGGGGGCCGGAGGGGACGGGTGCTTTCACCGGGACCGCGCGGCCCTGCGGCCCTGCGGGTTATGCAGGCAGGCAGCATCGGGCGGGAAGCATTGTCACCCCCCCCCCTCCCACCTCCAACCTCCACCTTCCTCTCTTCCCTCGTCCGTTCTCTACAAACTTGGCAACGCAGGGCGGGCGTCGGGGTCGTGGCGTTTTCCTACGCTGCGGCAGGAATGATGCGCACTTCGATCTCTCTCTCTCTCTCTCTCTCTCTCTCTCTCTCTCTCTCTCTCTCTCTGACAGTCTCTCTCTTTTTCCCTGTTCTTCTGTATCTATCTCTCTGTACCGCGAGTACGACGATAGGGACCAGGCCGGTTCATTGTCGCCCGGCTACAAGTGGCACGGGGTGCAACCCCAGCCGAAATTTCGCGCGCGTGGTCAAACACCTTAACACCCCACAAAGAGTGGTCGAAACACATATGCCCGGGGCACTGCTAACGCATTCCATTTCTCCGTAAGGGCCGCGTCGGCATAATCTGGGTTTGGCGGGGCGCGCGGCAGGCCGGCGGGGCGGGCCGGGCTGCGAGACTGTACGATAACCTACTTGTCCGCGATCTGGCCCGCTCCCAGGCCGCACTACTGGAGCACGACGGGGCCGCGACGCCCCCCGCGGGGCGGGGCGGGGCGGCCCGATAGCCAGGGCCGGCAGAACGAGAGCCCTAACCCCGCCCGCCGCCCCCCACGGTCAGCGCGCGCGGCGCTTTTCGCCGCGTTATAATTTAACGCTTCCGCCATCAAGGCGCCGCCGCGGCCGGCCGGCCCGCTGTGGCGGCGGCAGCGTCCGCGGGATCGGGCCCCAGGCCCCGCCGCTCCCTGGCGGCGCGGTCGCCTTCACGCGGAATCCCACGCCAATCCTACTAATCCATCTCCGGCCGCGGCAGACAGACAGACAGACAGATTTAACGCCATTGTAAAAATTAGATGCAAAGGAACGCGACAAACCCTCACAGTGCGGCGACGGTCTCTCGGGTGGGCGCGCGCGTGCGAACTGTCTTCTGCGGCTCCTGCGGCCGCTCCGGCCGGACGCGAACGGCCTTCCTGTTGCCGCGCGGCCGAAAAGCGAAGTGAAGCCGGTCTCTTATCTCTCGCTTCCTCGTTGTGAAGATTTCCGTGGGATGGAAATGGATTGTGGCGTTGTCGCGATGGGAACGGCGCCCGGCGCCCGCGTCGGCTGCGTGAGGCGTGCGGCCGGCCCGGAACACCTCGGCCCCCGGGGCGGGGGCACCTTGGTGTTGCGGCGGCGACGACTCTTAATTTGAATCCGCTTCGCAGTAACGTTGATAACAAGTAAGGCTGCGCGGAGAAATCGCCGAGCTGTGAGTTTCTAATGGCGGTATGTTTCTGGAGGGCCCTTGGGGGGGAAGAAAAGAGTGGGGAACTTGCGAACTGCGGCAACGAAACTGCACTCCGGGCCGCGGGCGCGCCGCAGCCGCCGCAGCCGCACCGCAGCGCACCGCAGCCCACCGGGGCCTCCTTCCCGTACAGCACCACACTCTGGCCGCACATTCCCGCCCGCATTTTCGAGACTACGAGCGAGCCGCATTGCATTATGTTGCCCATGCGCCGTTTCTTTTTTCTTCCTGCCCCGCACCTTTTGGAAGGGGTATACGAGATGTGTAGGTGACTGCTAAACGTATTACGTACAGGAGGTGATTTTCGTCGAGCCAGATGGGAGAATAGCAAGTGTCAATGACGGTATGCAAAGGAATCGTGTCGTTGGGATTCCCAGCTTCCCAGCTCACTGGTTGTCTTGTTGTTTTTTTTTAGGTCGAAATAAAAAGAAACAGATTTTAAACTGGTATTATTCCCTTCTTGCGCTTCTCGGTCATCAATCTAGAATATGATGTGTGAGAACACCACAGTCCAAAAAAAAAAGTAATTTCCGGGATGGTGCGTCCGCATTACGCACACAGGCCGACCGCCGCGGTATGGGCCTAGATCGCGACCTCGCTCTAGGTTTGTGAATGGGGGTCCGGACCCAGCCGGGTCCGGGATGGACTGCTGGAGCCCCGGGACCTCTGGGCTCGGCCCAGCCATTCCGGGACCATTCCGCCTCTCCAGCGAACGGCGGGCGGGCGGGCGGGCGGCGGCGGCGGCGGGCCACGCCGCAGAGACTGCCAGCTGCCGGCCCAGCCCGGCGGGGCCCGGCCGGGGCCCGGCCGACCGACCGCCGAAGGTCGAAGCAATCCCATACTGGTCTGTACACTGTGAGAAGAGAGCGGCGGCCGGCCCGGCCGTTTTCTCACGTCGGC
Organism: Megalurothrips usitatus; assembly: GCA_026979955.1. Taxonomy (NCBI): domain Eukaryota; kingdom Metazoa; phylum Arthropoda; class Insecta; order Thysanoptera; family Thripidae; genus Megalurothrips; species Megalurothrips usitatus. The sequence goes on along the minus strand of CM049594.1, from coordinate 9,968,051 downwards.
GGTGGTCGGCGGCGAGCGGCACGCACCATCCCGTCCCGGGCGGCCGCCCGAGGAAATCGCAAAGGGCACACGCCCCCACTCCTCCCGCGGCGGCGTCTCTTCGGTAGCGGCCCCGGTGATTACCCGCGAATCTTTCCATCCGAACACACACACACACACACACACACACGATCATGACCGCCCTCCTGCATGCGTGCCGCTCCTCGTGTGTCGCTCACGCCGTCGTGCGGGCGCGCTGCTTTTGATTTTGCCGCGCACCAGACCCGATGTACACACGAGCATGCCGGCGGCGCAGGGGCGCTTGTGGTGGCCTGCGTGGGCGGCGGTGGCGGTTGAGCAGCTTGTTAGTCGCCTTTCATGCGGGCCCTCCGGCCCTGCGCCGTGCCGCCGTGCCGCCGTGCCTGCCACACATCGGCCGCGGGCGTGTCCTCGTGGCCTGGCCGGCTGCTGTGACGTCAGCGCAAACCTGCGGTGCCTGCTGGCGCTGGCGTGCGCTGCCGTGCCCCCCGCCGCACCCGCAGCACGGGCGACGCCGCCTGCTGGCCGCCCGGCGACAGGCGGCGACGGCCGCACCGCGGGGGGCAATGCACCGGTGGGCGCAGCGGCGGTGCACGCGGCCAGCAGAGCTGAGCAGAGCCAGCAGGCGGCCAGCACCATGCGGGGGCACTGGCCTTCTCCGTTTCTCATCCCGCGGCGGCAGCGGGGCGTTCGCAGGCGTGGCTGCGCGCTCGCTGTCTTCCACCAGACCGTCCTGTTTCGCCACCGATTTCAGAAAGTCATGACATCTCCTGGGATGTACAGTACGCGACATGGCTTTCTTAAATCGGCGCGGCAACACGGGGCGGTCTCACCTCGCGGAGCCGCCGCGGCCGCGGCGCGCCGGTATCGCTTCCTGCACCGCCGCGTAGTCCGCTTCTCACGGAAGTGTAACACCCTCGGCCGCGCCGCCCTCGAGGAGAACGGGCGCTGCGGGGCACTGGAGGCGCCTCAGAGCCACCGTACGCCACACTCCGCTCGCCGCCTCTCCTGCCGTACGCAGAGCGCGCGGTGGGCCGGAGGAGGGCGGGGGGGGGGGGGGGGGGGGGGGGGGGGGGGGGGGAGCGGAGCCCTGTCCTTGCGCTGCTCATCTCTCGCTCCGCGGTGTGCCGGGCCCCCGGGCGGCGGCGGCGCAACGCCTCTCGCCGTCTCACTTGGAAGCACAAGGGCGTCTTTTGCCGGCAAATTGGGACGGCGTGACGCGGCGACACCGGACCGGCCGAGACCGGCGGGCCGGGACGGCGGCGACGGCGACGGCGACGCCACCGCCAGCAGCGAGGCCTACAGGACCGTGTCGGCGGCGGCGGGGGTAGAGAGAGCGAGGTGCCCGTCTGACAGCCGACCTCCGGCGGGCGGGGACTAGTCGCCGCACAGCACGACAACCCGGCCGAGCCCAAGCCGCGCTCAGAGCCGCGGAGCCGCGGCCGCGAGGGACTCTTCTCTTTTTTTTGTGCGGTATTCAAACGTTGCGTAATCGCTCCGACAAAACAAACGCCGGAATCTATGCCATCGCCGCGCCACCACGACGGCGCCGCGCCGCTGTGCGCCTGTGGCGGCATCCGTGCGGAGAGAGAGAGAGAGAGAGAGAGAGAGAGAGGGACAGAGAGAGAGAGAGAGAGAGAGAGAGGGAGGGGAGGAGGACACGGATTGCCGAGCGAATCCCGACGGTACAAACAACTTTGATTCGCGCTTAGGCGTGAATCCACTTGAAAAAGAGCGCCGGATGCTGGGATGCTGCTGCCGTGTTTTCAATGCTGGCTACCCCGCCTGGACCAGTGAGAGAAGATAGGCGAGAAGGAGAGTGTGAGAGAGAGATAGAGAGAGAAAGAGAGAGAGAGAGAGAGAGAGAGAGAGAGAGAGAGAGAGAGAGAGAGGGAGGGAGGGAGAAAGAGGGCGTGCGCATGGGGTTATTTTCAGATCGGTCACTGCCACTTGCACCGGGCAGGCCGCGAGGCGGCCGAGCCGAGTCGGTCCGGCCCGAGCACACCCACGCCAGCCTCACAGGACAAGCGGCACTGGCCGGCGATCGACTGGCGCGCGCCACACCACCGCCACCACAGCCAAGAAATCTGCGGTCGCGTTTCTCCCCGGCTCGCGGTGCGTGGCGCGGCGCGGCGCGGCGCCGTCGGGCAGGCGGGGTCGTGACGTGACCCCGTATTGGTATCGCGTATATCGGATCGCGGCGGCGCGTCACGCCGGCCCGGGCGCCGCCCCCGCCGCCCCCGCCGCCCCCGCCGTGCCGCGCTGTCGCTGTCTCTGTCGCTCCGCCCGGGCCGACCGCGAACGCGGTGCGGTGCGCGCAGACCAGACCAGGCCTGGTCGGACCGCGGGCGGGGGCCCGGCGGGGGCCCGGCGGTATGCCACGCACGGCTGAGCACGCTGCATACAGGGTGTTGCCAATCCCAGCGGACTACGGCGGCGGCCGCGGGCTTTGGCCACGGACGACGGGCCCACATCCAGTAGTAATTCGAAAATTCTAAAGAAAAAAAATCTGCAAACGTTTTCAATTTTTTTTACACAGTGGCACTGATTGCCGGTCCGGCCCATCAACATTTCAAACTCTTGAAAAACAAAAGGTGTCAACGCGCGTACAGTTACAGCGAGACGTCATCACGTCATCACCAACTCTCCGGTCACGGCGCCTGCGGATGCCGGGGTAGGCCGGCCCGCACGACACGCGTGCGTGAGCGAGCCGCGGCTGCCTACCCGACCAGGGGCTCACCAGCCGCCTTGGCGTGAGCGCGTTGCTAATGGATTAGCCGCTGGGAGAGGCCGAGGGCCGTGGCGTGCGGCCGGGCGAGACCAGATTCTCACTGATGTGATGCGGGCGTGCAGTCGCAGTGCTTCTCTCCGCGAGAGAGAGAGAGAGAGAGAGAGAGAGAGAGAGAGAGAGCGCTGATTCTGTGCGCGGGCCGCGCCGTCGTATCAACGACATAACAAGCATGGAAGCAAACGAAAACGCGACGACTGTGTTGTCAACAGCCCTTGGCGGCGCGGCACGGGCCGGACACGCAGGGCCGTACGCGGACACTGCCCACTTGCCATCTCTCTCACACACATGCCGTCACTCTCGCTCGGTCTGCTGTTACGAGAGGGAGGCACGGCCCGGCACCGCACCACACCACGACGCTGTCAGGCCGGGCCGGCGCGGCGCAGAGAGCGCAGCGGCGGCGGGACACACACGCGAAGCGTGGCGACGAGGCAAAAAGCCGGGCGGGCAGGCTGGCAGGCCGGGGTCGGTGTGGGACGGGTCGGGGGCAGGGCAGGGCGTGCAGGGGCATGCAGGGGCGGCCCGCCGCTGACATGAGCCCCGCTGACTGAGCCCGTGCCGCTGGCCTGCGCTAGAGCCGCCGCCGCCGCCGCTGCCACCGCCGCTGTCCGGGGGTTCGTTGCTCCGGTGAAACAACAGAACAACAGCGCAGCGTCGGCGGCGCCCGTCCGACGCCTCGCAGCAGGCGGCCGCGCCCTGCTCCAAGGCGGAGGCAGGGCCCACCGCGGCGCGCTCTGGTTTCGCGCGGCGGCTAGTTCGGGAACTAGTACACGACACTGAAGTCTGCAGAGCCGCGGGCCCTCGTCCGTCCGGCCGGGATACACACTCTGCGATGCGCGGCGGGGGGCCTCGGAGGAGAAGCGTGCAGTGTGTGTGTGTGTGTGTGTGTGTGAGTGTGAGTGATCAGAGCGACAGACAATCTCCCCCCTCTTCCCCTCCTTCCTCTCCCTCCCCGATCTGATACTCAGATAAAGGCGTTAGGAAACAGTTTGACACTCTAGCGTACGCGCGTCCGCGACATGAGAGCCGCCGATGATAAGGGTGGACGCACGCCGCCCGGGGGGGCCACGGCCGCTGCGTCAGCGGGCGCACGCCTCGCGGCCGATAAGGCTCGACGCGCACCTGCCGACGGGGAGGGGCGGCCGCCGCCGGCCGCGACGGCCACCGCACGCCGCCGACGTGCGCCGCGTCGCGTTGCCTACCGCAACCTCTCCGCGCCGCGCGCGGCATTGCCCCCTCCCCTACCCCGCCCCTTTTGTCGCAGTTTATATCACTTATCAGGTTAATTTAAACGTGTAAACACCCGTCCGGGCCGCGTCGGCCGCGACGAGCATGGCTGGTTGTCGGTCAGGAAATGGCCGCGCGCGTCCTCGCCGCGACGTCCCCCTGCTGGCCTGCTGTGCCGTGCCGGGCCGCAGCTCCGAGCCGCACGCCGCGCGACGCCAGCCTGCTGGTTCAGTGAGTGTGTGTGTGTGTGAGAGAGAGAGAGAGAGAGAGAGAGAGAGAGAGAGGCAGGGCGGTCACTCGCATGCCGCAGCCGTACCGGCCGGTGCTGCCAGGCTGCCAGGCCTCCCCGCCAGGCCATGCCGCCGCCAAACACTCGCCGCTCGCTGCGGCCGCGGCTGTATCACGGCGGCGGCGGCGGCGGCAGTGTGTTTGGCTGTACACGCTGCTCGGGCGCACTGCTCGGGTCAGGTCGCGCTGCGCCGCCCGGATGGCGGGTGTCGTCGTTCGTCGTTGTGCCCCAGCAGAGCAGCGCGGCGTTCGGACCGTCTCGGATTCGTTATATTCCGCGCCTTAAACAGGACCCGCGAAAACTTGTTATGGTCGTGGCGAGACGGAAGGACTCCCACCGCCGCTGCCGCCGCCGCTGACGATGTTTTCCCTGTTTCCCGTTCCCGAGTTCCCGACAACACGACGCTCCCGCGCGCACGGAGGTTGTGCACGTTCGTGTCGGGTCTCCGTGCCCGTGCGCCAATATTCGCGACGCCGAGCTGAAAGACATTCCCGGAGCGCCGATACGTCGGCGGTGGGAGTGTAGGCGAGGGGGCCTCCTCCGCTCCGGTCGGGGCCGGGCGTCCCGGGATCCGGGCGGCGCCGCCGCTGCGCGCCTCCCTGCGCGGCTGTGGGGCGCCCCGGAGCGCCCCGGAGCCCGGAGCCTCGGTCGGGATGCGGGGCGGCTGCTGGGGCCGCCAGGAAACACGGAAAGTGGAACGCGGCGCGGACGCACCGGTGTGCGGCGGGACGGCCCGGCCCGGCAGTCCCGGCCCCGGCAGTCCCGGCCCCCGACGGAGAGCAGCGCGCCGCCGGGTACTGCGGGCAAACCTGGGGCCCCGGGAAAACCGCCATCAGGAGGAAGGCGAACGCGGGCAGAACCTCCCGCGCGGTCCGAGAGGAGCACTCGATGCGGCCGCTCAGCGCGCCAGCGGGGGCCCCCGTCCCGTGAGCGGCCGGCCGCGCGGGCCCAGCCAGCCGGTGCGGCCGGTCAAGGAAACGGCCAGCCGCCGGCCGGAGAAAGGAGCGTGGCGGAGCGGCGGAGCGGCGGGGCGGCGGCGGCGGCGAGCCGCGGAGCCGCGTATAGCGGGAAGACCGGCCGGCCGCGAGCACCGCGAGCCGCCGCCGCCCCGCCGCGCAGGACCCGGCAGGACCCGGCAGGACTCGGCAGGGCAACCGCTGGCACCGGCTAACCTTAAGCGGGCCGCCTCCAGTAGGATCATTCCGAACACTCTGTCTGTCGCTCTCTCTCTCTCTGTCGCACTTACGGGGCGTGGCCCACAGGCGGTGAGAGACGAGAGCACGGCTCGGAGTCAGGTTGTTCCGGCTGTCAGTGGCTGCCAGTGCGCCTGCCATGGCCGGGATAGGCTGGCCCGCACGGCACGCGTGTCCTCAGAGGACGCGGCTGCCTACCCGACGGGCGCCTCGCTGCTGCGGCCGCAACTCCACACAAACGGGCGGCGTAAATAGCCGTCTCTCTCGCCCGAACAAAATGGAACGCGCCAGCAGCGAACGTGTGTGTTGTGTCGGTGATGCCCAAAGGGTGGGCCGGGGGTTGGGCGAGGTCCCGCTCATCCAGCACAAAGGCGCAGGTGCAGGTGTGTGTGTCCTCTTCCCTCGCCTCACCTGTTTGCGCTGTGACACGCGGATGCGATAAACCCGTGCACAGTATCAAACGGCATGTCAGAGCAGCCGCGCCGCACTCGGCCGCGGCGGCGTCCCGCCCGCCCTCGTCGGGCCGCGATCCTCGCACACACCCGCCACATTGCGGTGCTGCTGTGTGCGGGGCGGGGCGGGGCCTCTTCGCGCGAGGTGCAGCGCCGCGCGGCGCGCAGCTCTCGAAGAGCTGTTAAAGCACGGCAAAACGGTCGGGGGGCCTCGGCCACTATGGCGCCGAGGAGCGGAGCGGAGGGCCAACCGGGCGGCCGGGCCAGCAGCGGGCACGGCGGCACACAGCGGCCCGGGACAGGCATGCAGCGGCGTGCAGCAGCGGCGGCCGCGTTGCGCGGGCCTGCGGCAGCTGCGGCGGCGGCAGCGGCGGCCTGCGGGCCTCGGAGTTGAGTGGGTATCGCCATTTGTTTTGAACGGCGGACCGGTTCTCTGGTCAACTCGACCTGACTCGGCGCTCGGCTCCGGCCGGCTGGCCGGCTCTGGCTTGGCTCGGCCAGGCCATCTTGGCTCCGCGCTCCGCTCCGCGCTCCGCTCCCCGCAGCACCCCGTCCTAGAGGCGGCCGGGCGCCTGCGGCGGCTAGGGTAGGCCGGCCCGCACGACACGCGTGCCCGCCACGATCCGCTGTTGCCTACCCGGCGGGCACGCACTCGGACTCGCCAAATTACGTTTGCTTTGGCGGCGCATAGCCTTGTGTGCGTGTGTGTGTGCACACACGCGGGCCGCGCCCAGGTCCCCGTCAGCGGCGTGCGCCACGCTGTAGTGTGGGGTGCCCGCGGGGTGGCCGCCGCGCCGCGCAGCCTCTGCCGCCTGTCTGTTATCTCCGCGGCCCGGTCAGCCATCGGCAGCCGGCGGGACCTGCCCCCCGCGCCCCCCCGCGCCCCCCGCGGCCCCCGCACGCTGCCGGGACCCGTCGCCCGGCACGTCGGCACGCAAGGTCGGCACACAATCGGCACGTCAGTCCGCTCCGGTCCCGCGTCCCCCGGGCGGGAGTCGCCGGGTGTCACCCTGGCCGAGGACGCTGCGGACGCCGAGGAGTCCTAGGAGTCCGAGGATCCGCGGCCGCGGCCGGCCGGCGGGCTTAGGGACGCCCCCGCCGAACCCGGCCGTGCAGCGTCCCCGTCATCGTTCGCTAATCTCCGACCATCTGATTGCACGCAGTGTCAGGTCCCCGGCGCCGGCCACGGCCACGGCCTCCAGGAGGTCAGAGCCCCGGGTGCCCGGGTGTTGTCATGCGGCGCCGACGCTCCTCGCGACGCCGCCGCCGCCGTCGCCACCCCCGGTGGGCGGGCGCGGGCACCCACGGGCACCCCCCTCGGCTCGGGTGGCGCGGGGCGTGGTGGCGCGGCGTGGCCCGGCGTGGCCCGGCGTGGGCCTGCCAGACTGGAATGGCCAGACAGCCCAGCCGCAGCCAGCGGAGGCAGCGGCGGAGCCAGCAGCGGAGCCAAGGCAGCTCGGCTCGTCGACTTACTTAACGCTGGGCGGCTCGGGTCGGATCGGATCGCCGCCGTGTCCCCTGGCCTGGTCTGGTGGTAATCCAACGGGCTGGTGACGTTTAGGTATCCACTGGGCTCGCGGCACCGCGGCCGCCGTGCGCTGCTTAACGCTTGGCGCCGCCCGTCGAGCACTTGTCACTGGCTCGGCTCACCCACTGGCACATGGCGCGTCACATCGTCGCACTCTCTCAGCGCACTCACACACTCTCGGACGGAAGCGTGCGCACGCACACACACACACACACACAGAAACACACACAGACTGGACGAGGGCAGCACGGCGGGGCGCTGCGCGGCGCGGCGCGGCACGACCAGCGTGTAGCCGGGCCGGGATCACGCGGCACACTGGCCAGGCAGCGGGCAGGCGGAGGCCTCCCCGCGCAGCCCCGCGCAGCCCCGCCCCGCCAGCCCCAAGCCCGAAGCGGCCCGGGCCCCGCCGCCGCCGCCGCTCGTCCCGTCCCGTCCCCTCCGCGGACCGCGCCGCCGCGCCGCGCTACGCCCCCCGCCAAGCCTTGCTCACCCGCGACCCCGCCCCGCCACGCTCGCCGACCCTAGCGCCGCGTCGCGGAGTAGCGCGAAGCAGCCGGGCGGCGAAGCACGCCGAGCGCGGAGCGCGGGGCCGAGTCGGGCCGAACCAGACCCGACGAGCCGCGCAGCGCGGAGCCCGCAGCCCGCAGCCCGCACCGCAGCCATCAGTCGCAGGTCGTCGGGACGGGAAAGTGCGCGCCGCGGTGCGGGGCCCGCAGGGGACCCCACGGGACCGCAGCAGTCCACAGGGGGCCGTGCCGTGAGCGCAGGGCCCGCGGGGGGACATGGCGCGGCCCATCGGCACCGCCACTCTCAAACTGCAATCGCGGCCGAGGCAAAAGCCGCTTACGGGCGCGTGCTTCTGTAGTGAAGTTGGTGCGCCCGGCCACGCGGCGCGCACGTCGACACGGCAGCAGTGCACGGCTGCTGGCCGCCCCGCCACGCCGCGGACCGAGCCCAAACAGAGTCGTAGTTCGCGGTCGCGGCGCATTATTTCGTCAATCCGACCACCCTCCCCCCACACTCACACACACACATACACACACCCTCCCTCCCACTGTCACTGTCTCTCTCTCTCGCTCTCTCTCTCTCCCTCCCTCTCTCCACCCCTCCGAGCGATACGTGGTGAGGCGTGCTTGCCTAGAGCACTGTCTGTCCGCTTGGTCTGTCCTGTGTGACATCCATGAATACGTAACGTAGCCGCGCGGCCGTGATACCGTTTCGGACGCGGATGGCGTGGCCTGAGAATCGTTCTGGCGAGAGGCCCTTTCACTCACTGTCGGTGACAGTCCGGTGCCGTGCTGGGCGTGCGCGCGCGTGCGTGGCCGTGCGTGCCGCGTGTGCAGGTGCACTGCGCCGCGTGTCAAAAGAAAGCACAACAAAACACCTCCACGCCGAGGAGGGGAAGAGAAGGGGGCGGGCGTATGAATAATGGGAGAGACGAGCCAAGAAACGGGAACGAAAGTGGCGTGAGAGGGGAGGGAGGGATGGAGGGGATAGGGCGGTGGGGGAGTGCCTACTGTGAGAGGAGAGAGTGATAACTTACCCCTTGAGTCCTGCATAGCGGGACAGTGGTGGGAGAGGGAGAGAGAGACAGAGAGTGAGGAGGGGGGGGGGAGTAGGGGTGGGAGGGGTCTTTTGAGCGGGTCAGTTACGCATGACTCTGTGGGCCTGGCGACGCCTATGCTGGCCGGCCGGAAGCTCCGCGTCTCCATCGTGGGACAACGCTGCTTCGCCCGGCTTGGCCTGGGTATGGGATGGGTATGCCTGGCAGCGCCACTATCGCACCGCGGCCGCGATCGCGCCCCAAAGCTCATTAACGGACCCTTCAAACGTACCCGACGTAGCGTCTGTTCGCATTGTGTCGCTCCGTCTCTCTCAGATCCGACACGGAACCGCCCGCGCGTGCCGGTTGCAAAGCTTTTGCGCTCCCGCCCATTTCTCCCCGTGGTCTTCCGGAAAGGTGACGGGGTCACAGCGGCTCCCCGTTGGTCCCTGGTGCGGCGGCGGCGGCGGCCCGGCCGCGCCCCGCGCGCTGCGGGGCAGCCCCGGGTGCCCCGGTCTGCCGGGAGCCATTCGGCCGCGGTGTCGCGTGGCCGTGCCCGCCAACGCCCGCAACTTACCCCGGGTCCAAGTCGCCTGCGGCAGCCGTTCCCCCGTCATCCGCCCGGCCTGCGAAACAAGAAATTACGTCAATGCGACCGGCCAGTCACCATGGAGCCTTATGGCCCGGGTCCCCCGGGGTCCCCCGAGCCGCCGCCGGGGGTCCTGCGGCAGGACGACGCGGCGCGCAGCCGGACTGTGTGCGTGGCAGATGCGTCACGTGACGTTCGCGGCGCCCGCCTCACGGCGGGGTGGTGCCGAGTCCAAGTGCACCGGGGCGCCTCCTCGGAGGGCGCCCGAACCTTCATTAGCGGCCGGCTGGTGCAAACAGGCCTTATTAGAAAGGCCAGACAAGGGCGGGTGCGCCCTCAAAAATGCCAGAAGCAGCCGCAACCCGAATTGGCTCGCTTCCGTCCGATGTAGGCTTGAGGCTCTTGAGGGAGGGGGCGGGGCGAGTGAGGGGTGGCCGCGAGGGGTTGGGGCAGCCCTAGTTTTAGAAAGGAAGGTTACTGCGTCGCTTGTCAGGGTCGTTCCGGACTCGAGGCTGTGGGGCGGGGGGGGGGGGGGGGGAACGGGGTTGGTGGAGTCGGCGGGGGGTTGGGGAGAGGGGCGCTGGCTGGCGGTTTGAGGGCTCATATTGCTTGTTACCATGGCAACGGGGCCGAACGGGCTGTGACGGAAGTAAACAGCTCAAAAATAAATAGAAAAGCAGAGCAGAGGAGGCACGTGGGCCGGGCGGGGCCGGGCCCTCGGGGCGGGTGCAGCTCTTATGAGGTTAGTGCCGCATCTGCAGCTCCACCACGGCTGGTTTCGCTTTTTCTCCTTTCCACCCTCCCCTCCCACCCCCCCAGCCCTCTCTCTCCCCCTCTCTCTCTGTCACCCCCACCCCCGTCCCTGCCTGCCCCCCCCCCTTGTCCAAAACGTGGAGATGCGCCCAAGGATGCGCCGGCGGCAGCCTTGGCGCGAGTATGATTAGTGGTATGATTTCCCCAGCGCCGCGGAACGGAGACCCTCTGTAAGCTAATGGATCACCCCTTGGCCGCGGGCTTCGGCCCTCCGCCCTCCGCCCGCTCCAAACCCAAGGCGTGTCTCCCGGCGGCGCCGAGGCCGGGATCGGTTGTCGCAACGTATCGTGTAGCCTCCTCCGCCTCCTCCGCGGCGCGAAACGCCCCACAAGGTCCTCGGCCGCAAGGGAGGCGGGTGGCGCGTCGGCGGCGCCCGTGCGGCGGGGAGGACAAGGCCAGGGCGGGGACGTGTGGGTACGCCCGTCCGCCCCCCGCGCCACCCACGGCAGGCACGCGGAGACTCCGGCCTCCGTCGCGCCGGGCCGCGGTGCCGGCGGTGCGGCTACCGCAGGGTCGTAGGGTGCTGGGGCATGATGGGGCCGCATCGGAAAGGGATGCGCTGGGTATCGAGCGCCTGCCGGCGGCCCGCGGTCGGTAGCGCCGGCCAGAGCGCCGGGCATGGACGAGGGAGATGCGCAGAGAGGGCCGCGGGGCTGGACCTGACCCGCGGCAGGCAGCTATGCGGGCGGCTATGCGGCCCGGGGGCCTGGCACAACAGCCTGCGTTACAGAGTGAATTCCGAACCGCCCGCGTACGTCCAGGCGGAGGAGCGCCGGGGAGGGGGGGGGGGGGGGGCTAGACCGCAGCGCCGAGACCTGACGACTATCGGGTAAGTGCACGCGCGCGTCACACATGCAGCCCCCGACCGCCCCCCCCCCCCCCCCGGCCGCCCCTGGCCTTGCGGGGAATGCCTGGCCGCCCGCCGCCGCCCGCGAGCACGAACACTCCGCCCCGCCCCCGAGTGGCAGGAGTCTCCCGTAATACACGGGAGTAAACTGACACGCGCGCTACGTGGTTTTTAAACGCCCCCCCCCCCCGCAATGTGCCGATGTGTGGACGCGAAACAAGACAAGGGCAGTATGTATGTGGAGCGCGGTGCACGTACGGCCGAGGGCCCGGCCCGGACTCACCTGCCATCGGGACGTCAGCGCCGGGCGCACTGGGACTCTGACTGGGGGGGCGTCGACGGGGTCCTCATCGGCTGGCCGCGACAACGCGGCCGGCGGTGTCCTGACCTCAGCAGCGCGCGCAAGCGCACGCCACCGTGCCGACGGGGCGGGGGCGCGGGCGCGGGCCCGCGTCGTGGCTGTCGTGTCGGCGGCCCCGGCCCCCTCGGCTTGGCGTCGCCGGCGAGGCGGACGCGAGGGCGGGCGGCATGGCGTCGGCGGCCTGTCGACTGTTTGGGGTGTCGGAGAGGAGGGTGGCGGCCGGTGGCGGCCGGTGGCGGCGATCGCACTACTGCATCAGCCGCCCCTGCCGCCGCCTGCCGCGGGGTGGGCCCCGCAGGCCCCCGCAGGGCCCCGCAGCCCCCACCCCTTCGGGAATCGATAGCTCGGCGTGGCGTGGCGGGGTGCGGTGCTGGAGGCCCGCCACCACCCCGCACCACCGCTCTCAGCTGTTGGCCTCACACCCCTGACCTGACTCTACCCCACGACGGTGGCGGCCATGTCTGCCTCGGACCCCCATTAGTGCAGCTGTACGCGACACGACTCTCTGTTTGCCCCCGGATGTCCTAGCTTTTCTGGTTAGCAAGTCTCGGAAAGTTGAGCGGATAGATTTACTCCGCGCGGTATTGGCATCCTACTATAGAGCGACCCTGTTTTGAATCGTGTTTGAATTCCTGCGCTTGCCGCTCATTTTCTTGTTCCGCAGAGCTGCCGCGGAGCGCCTGGTAGCGCCCTCTCTGTGACTGCGGCAGAACTAGACCGACGACTCGACAAGCTCAGCATCTTTACTTCTGATTCGTGACAATTCTTGTGACGACGTGTACGCGTATCAAGTGACATGGACATCAATTTGCCTTCGGAGGCGTGAATGTACTCCAGACTCCGGTAACCACTTCCGGAAGCAACATATTTACCACTGCACGGGGGGAGTCCACCACCGCCCGGCAGCCTTTTCAAGCTCTGTAAATATTGGCAATTCTCCAGTCATTGCGTTCGTGTAGAGCCGTGTCTAATATTCTGGAGTGGGGAAAAACGACCTATTCTTGGTCTGATTTGAAACACTATTTTAAGATGTTGCTCCAGCATATACCAAGAAGAGCTAGTAGTCCGCGATGTGTGCAGTCAATTTCTCATGACAGCAATGACTCAACATCACTATGACAAACATAACCGATCCAAATGTACCACCACATTTCATGATCTAAGATTTGCGCGATTGTTAAAATGTGCCCGCAATTGAGAAACAGATCATAAATTTACGTGTAAAACTGTTTGACCTCTGCTCGTAAATGTGTCGATGCCTAATGCAAGCCGGTCGCACAAGTGGTAACCATGGACTCAAAAGTTGTGTAAACACAGCAGAAGAAGCAAGCCGACAGAGCCGAGCAGAAAGGTCGAAAGTTTCTACACGAGCGAGAGAAGAGGAGCGGCCCTCGGCCTTGATCTGAGATCACAAACGCAGCGAGGCAGTCTGTTGGCTCGTGACAGCGACAACGGTGGTGTAGGTTTATTCATCGCTGTCGCTTTATTCAACTCCCGCAACGGCGACCTGCTGTTGGAGAGGTCAGTTGTCAGTTGTGAGCGGCGGCAGAGGCAGGGCTCAACGGCTGGGCGGACGGCCACCAGCGCGGCTTTAGTTTCACAACCCAGCAAAGATGCAAAAGCGACCCCAGGATGAAGCTGATGTTGCCGACAAATCCGAGAGCAGTCAACTTGCTGAACCTGAGAAGACTGACAAAACGTATGCCTTCATGGACTTAGTGGAAATTAAGGCGGAATCTAAGAAGCGACGCAAACGTAAGTGGATGTGCTGTTGCTGGACTTTGCTCGGCTTGTTAATCTTGTGTGTATATCAGGGGTATATATTTATTTAACAGCTGCAATTTTTGAGTGCAGTCTAGACTTTGTACCAGAAGAGCTTTTGATCTAATACAGAAGTAAGCATTGATAAGCGGAACTCTCAGCTACCTATAGGTAGCATAATATATTACAGTGCCTTCACAAACGCTTTCTTTGCTGCACTACATGTGCATCTCATCAATTGTTTCTTGATTCCCTCAACCTTATCTACGAGCGATTTCTTAAATTATTTTATCTTCGGCTGCGCTGTCAAACATCTTGTCAAAAATTCTTCTTATTCGCAGTTGGACGGGTAGTTTATGAGCTCTACAACAATATCACTCCACGAACGTGTGAGAACTTCCTTCAAATTTGCAAAGGGAATAAAATGGGACTTGCTGGAAAGCCCCTTTGCTACAAGGGCTCTAAAATTCATAAAGGTAAGTTGCATGTAACCAATGATATCTGTCATAAGACCTAAATTTTTATTGCTACTTTGAAAATAGTTGTTTCTTCTACTTATTGTCCTGTCTGCAGTTGTCCCTAGGTTCTGTGTGCAAGGGGGAGATATAACCAACTTTGATGGTTCAGGAGGTGAAAGTATATATGGTCCCACATTTGAGGATGAGAGTTTTGACTTGGAGGTAAGATTTATTGGAGCTCTGTAATTCATATTCCAGCCATGACTAAATGAACAAGTTGGTCCAAAAAGTGGCTGGTGACCTACCGAATCGCTGTAATTTTGGCTAATTTTCTGAAGACATTCTATGCTCTTGTTTAGTGTACTTTTAAAAGTACATTGTGGTTGTTAGATGTCTTTCGAAGCCTACTTGATTGACAATGCCTTTCCTTTGTTTTTTAGCTGCAAGCCGGAGTGATTGGCATGGCCAGCAGTGGAAACACAAACTCATCTCAGTTCTTTATTGCATGCGATGCCTTTCCGCATTTGCAAAGTGTACATGTTGGCTTTGGAAGAGTGGTGAAAGGATTCAAAATTTTTCAAGAAATAAGCGAATTTGATCACGTGGACAATTGTCCAGTCAACAAAATCGTAATTGATGATTGTGGAGAGCTTCCTGCAAATTCAGCACAATGGAACTATTGGGAAAGTGATGGACAGGATGTGTACCCTCCCTATCCAGAAGATTGGGAGCCAAAAGAAGAGGTTACTTCAAAAAATTGGGTGTGTTATCAGTTACATTTAGTCATGTTGTGTGGTCAAAATGCCTTGTGTATGCTGTTATATCAAGAAGAAATATATGTATTTTGTCCTTGTAGGCGAGGGAAGTTGTTGAAGCTATTAAAATCATTAAAGACTGTGGTAATCAGTATATATCTAACTATGACTATGACACGGCTTCACAAAAATATCTCAAAGCTCTTCGATACTTAGACTGGTGAGTATTGAAACACATAAATTTTTACAACCATACAGCACTTTCCTATCTACTCTACTCTCATTCTCATTTGTATTTTTTTGCAGGGTGAAAAGTGTCAATAAAGATGTTCACAAAAGTGATTGCTCAACTTTGTCTGTTGCTTGTCTTTTAAATTTAGCTCAGACAAATCTCCAATTTGGAAATTATAGGGAAGCTTGCCAGCAGTGCACTGAGGTAAAGAAATTGTTTACACATGTATAGCTTTACTGAAATAGCTGGGAAGCCAAGACAAGTTGATTTTTGTTAATTGACTTTCTGGTCGAAAAAAAAAAAACAAACATTTGACATGAAATGTACAAACTTTGCAATACCATTAATTCTTTCAATTATTTACAGGCTATTGAGATAAACCCCAATGAGGCAAAAGCTTATTTTAGACGTGGTCTAGCAAACTTTGGCTTGCACAACTATGAAACTGCCACAGAAAATTTGGACAAAGCACTGAAGCTAGAACCTGGAGATAAAAAGATTTTGAAAGCAATCTTGGAAATAGAGAAAGCCAAAGAGAAGACTCGAAAGGAGGAGAGACATCGGTTCGCCAATGTATTAAAATGATTTATGGACTTGCATCAAGTTTTGACCTCCATTCAATTCAGCTAAATTGTCTTTAGATACTCATTGTGAACTTAAGACCGATGTTTTGGTACATTTTCAATATCTTATATGATTGGAAGTGAGCTAACCTGCATCTCAAGATTCTAAGAAAGTATTTCTGTTGGTTAATACCTCATGCTAAACATTCCCACCTCAAAGGTTTTGTTTTATAGCCTGTACGGAGGTCTATGTTTTCATTTACCTTGTTTATGTATGGTCGCTTCTTTGGCTCAATATTTTAAATTGACACCTTGTTTCTTATTTCGAATGGATGGAAATCTTTCCTTTCCATTTTTTATTTATGGGAGCTAAATTTCTTTGCTTTGAGTGCAGAACATTACCAGTTCTTCTTGCCTAATTTTGTGTGTCAGAGCTAACACCTGTGAACGAAACAAAGTGTATTCACTCTATTTTTCACAAATTCTCCCCCCCCCCCCCCCCCCCCCTTTGTGTGTTAATTAAGGTGCTCCTACTGTGACCGGGACATCATGCTTCTGTCCTACGTCCCTCACTTGGCAACATGCAGTTGGGACGTGGGTGGGATGTAGGATGGACGCGTGTCCCGGTCATTGTAGGAGCTCCCTTACAAATAAGTATGTGGACTGATTTTATAGTTTAATTTGACTTTTTATCATATTTGCTTTTTATTGTTTACCTTCTCCCATTTTTATAATTTTTTTTTGTTGTATTGTACAATGGTCTGATGGATGTTAGTAATGAACCATCTTGCCTACTGACCACTGTCATTAAGAATGCAATTAGCGTGACGATTGTCAGAAAGAATGTGATAGTAGCTGTGTAAGTTACCATCTTATTAGTACCGTCTGTATTAGTCAGAACATTCTATCATAGATTTGCATAATTTTCAATGATGTTATTATTTTTAAGAAAAATGAAATGAAAAATATATTTGGAACAAGATTCACTTAGCTTATTATCTGTGCTTATTCCCTGCCTTGGCTGGCACTAGATGATACCTTTGTCCCATTTGCATTGGCAGTCGGGTTTACTAAAATTACAACAATTCAGCAAGTTATTTCTTTTTACTTCTCAAACATCAAAAATGTCAGGATGCCAGCGCACATCACATCCCACTATCTAATATATTCGGCGAAAATCCGTTGAGTTCGTTACGGGTACGCAGGATCCGCGACAACGGTGACGGCGTCTACACGATTTCAGGGAAGGCCCTGGTCAGCTCTGACGAGCACCCGCACTGCGACTCTGTATTTCTCATCTCTCGCGTGCATAGCCTCCGGCGTCTCCTCACGCAGCGATTTAGAATTTGAACGTGATTCTGGTTGTGCTCTTCTGTGACAGTTCGGGGCGTTGTTTGTTTTTGTGGAATGTCCTGTCAGACGGTCAGACTCTGAGAGCACCGCCACTAACGTCAGTGTCACTGGCTGACAGTGGAGGAACGCTAACAGTTCGCATTATTATGATCTTTCATTTTATGTATAAAAGTTAATAATTTGAAATGACTCGAGTCAAAACCGCTAAAACAGTCTTTGTGGAGGTAACAAATGGTTCTAACCTTACCTTCACAGAAGAGAACCAGGTACCATGTCTTATAGCAGAAGGAGAAACGGTTCCGTTGAGCACGCCCCTTCTTCATTTTGAACTCATTGAGCTATTTCATTATGTGTTTTCGCTGTCATGCCTTATTTATTGTTTTCACTCGCAGGTGGAGCTTCCGGACCTAGATCGTAACAGTGTTCTCATTCAAGTGAAAGCGTGCAGTCTTTCTAGTTGGTTACATTGCTGTGATAATATAGGCAAAGACCCGACTACTGCGGTCTTATGCCAAACCCTTACAAAGATTGGAGGATGTCCATCCAAAGCCAGCAAGTTGCCAGCCGGACAAGATATTGCTGGAGTAGTGATGGCAGTCGGGGAGGATGTCACCACACTAGCAAAAGGCGACTCTGTAGTTGGTGTGTATATATGCATGTGCCCCTTCATGTATGTATTTCTCATCTTGGCTCTTTAAATACTTGAAAGTTTTCTAGGTTTTTGCTGGCATTGGCACTGTGAAATATTTATTAACCATGTCAATTCAATATCATACAAATAGCAAACTAGTTGTTGATAAGACTCAACTTTTCCTCCCTAGGAATTATTCCACTGGACTATGGGCAATCTGGTTGTGCAGACTTTGTTGTGTTGCAGGAGTTTGACGTTGGTAAGTGTTCGGTCATGTAAACTTAAAATCACATATTGCTAAAAATAATACTAATAATAGTTTTGCGTTTTTTTTAGTTCACATGCCAGATGGTGTGAGTTTTGTGGATGCTGCCGGATGTGTTGGAGATGCTGTTAAAGCATACATAGCTCTACACTACATGGGGCGTTTGGGTGGTTCTGATGATACAGGTGAGTTAAAAGTGTTTCTTGATTTTTAAACCAAACTGATTTTTCTTAGAGCTCTTAATCTCTCCAACTTTATTTATTGTGGTTTTGCAGTTTTGGTGCTTAATGGTGCCACATCTCTTGGGTCTACTCTGCTCCAATTGGCACATCATTGGGGTGCCAGAGTAATGACAAGCTGCTCATCAAATGACGAAAAAACCTATATTCAAAGCCTTGGAGTCCCTTTACGTATGTATTGAATTTTTTGTTTTATTCCAGTGGTTTTATTCATTTCTTGCCTTTATTAAAATGAAATGTAATACAGTGCAAGTTGTAGAATTGAATGAGAAAAATCAGACCCTCAAGACAGCTTGCAATGCTGAAACTGGGAACCTGGGTGTGAACATAATTATTGATACAATTTCTTCACAGCCAACCCAAATGGTATGAATATTGATAATTTATTTAGTTCTTCCATTTATTCTCCAGAAAAAGTTGTCAAAAGCTCGTTCCTCTCTACCTTTGTTTTCTTTTGACTATTTTAGGACTCTAATATTATTGAGGAGGAGAAGCTTGAGCCCTTGGTGCGTCCCAGTAAACATGATATTATATCATGCCTGGCAGTTGGTGGCCGTTGGGTGACGTGTGAGCCTAGTCTCCAGGTTTGTTTACTATTGAATCTATTTTTCCATTTATTGCCTTGCCTTTAACTTCTTTATCAAATGATGCACTTATCACTTTTAAGCTGGATCCCCCAAACTCAAAACTACTTTTCTTAAGATGTGCTAGTGTTGGATTCCTGTGTGAGCAAGCGTGGATGATGTCACATGCCCAACAGGGAAGGTACCAACACATCTTGTTGGACATAATGCGCAAAGTTGGCACCGGCATAATTCGGTAGGTTTGAGCCGTCTGCCTTCATATATCATTAGACAACCTCATCACTCACTCCACTATCTTGTTTCCAGGCCCAACATTCATCACACTGTGACATTTGATGGTGTGAAAGACGCCTTGAAGCATCTGTCCAAGATTCGGGTGGGGAAAGTAGTTCTAACAATGTAGTGCATTGCATCTCATTCCAGAATACAACTGCATTCCTTATCACATGCTCAATTGTAAGTTCAATTATAAGTTGCTGTCTCACCAAGGTAGCCAATAAATGTATATATGTTTCAATAAATAAATGTCTTACTAGTCAAATTAAGGGATTGTAACAAGTTTATTAAAAAATAGTGCAATATATTTTATAATTTCATACATAAATTCATTAGTTAAAAATTAGACACTTTCATGAAATTCAATAAATACTGATCCACTTCAAAATCAAATTGATCACAGACATTTTGAACTATTCATCAACTTTGGCTTAAAACTAATCTAGTGACAGGATTGTTATAATTGAGCAAACCAAGAAATCAACCACTCAAAATTGAGTTAACTTACAATAAAATTTCAACAGTCTCACGCTAAGGATCCACCTGCTCACTGGCAAACCTGCTCTTCCATACGCTTACGTGCAAGAGCTTTGGCTTGCGCGAGACGTTGTCTTGCTTGTGCCGTGAAATCTTTATTAACAACTAATGACTTTTGGCGAGGTGCAGTAGACTTGTTTAGGTTCCCCAGGGGACGTCGCTATTGCAAAAAAAAAAAAAAAAAAAAAACAGAATTAGTTGAGCTGTCTCATGTTCCACAAAGTAAAAATGAAAAACCCACCAAGTTTTCTTGCATAGATGCAGGCTCCCAATTGTTTTCCTTCAGCTTCTGAACTTCTTGGAATTTGCTGTGTATGTCTGAAACCTGCAATACAGAAAGTTCACATGAATAACTGGGAAGCACACATTTAAAAGACTGATGCTGAAAACAAACCTGTATGTACACAAGCTCCCAGAACCCTTGCAGATCCTCAACAGTGACACGTCTCTCCAATTCCCCATTTTCACTCGCTGCTATGAGCCCACGAAACTGCTCAAACTTTTTCTTCATAAGGAGTTGGGCTTGGCCTGAGAGACAAAATGAATACTGCTTTAGCACAATCAAAGTAGTGGCACTGGACACTCGACATGCGAACGAACGCACGGCACAGTCACAAAAACATTGAACACTGCACCGAAACCAGAGGCCGAGGTGCGTGATGACATGACACTGCTCTCGCGGAAGTGTTAATCGTGCCACACACGCAGGTATATTTAGACCAACACTGCAGCTGCACCGCAGACTACACCGCAAAGAAAGGGGGCGGAATTTCAACGCTCTCGCCCGAGCGGTGCGAGCGCGCGCCGACCCGACCGCCGACACCAGCCGCATGAGCAACCGTCATCTGACACCCGATCCGATACACTCACCGACGGCGATCTGAATCTTGCCGCAGACGTCATCCGGAATCGCAGCTGCATCCCTGTCATTCAAAATAGCCTGCCACTGATCGCAGAGGCCGCCGATGGCCGCGCACTCCTGCTGCAGCAAATCGCGGTAGTGGCTCGCTGACACCATGGCGAAGACACGCGACGAGACGAAATGCGATGCGACGGCGAAGAACCGGAACGGAGGGAGGCGGCTCGTGAGTCCCGATCGCTCCTGTGACGACGCTCCGCGCTCGCGCACTCCACGTGAGTGAAGTCAGCGAAGTGTTGTACCACCGGCCAGTCCGTGCCGTGGCGCTAGAACAATGGAAGGCGGACGGAGGGCTCCCGTTTGAAAATAACTGCCGTCGTGTCCTCACTCTCTCTGCGGGTTAGTCTACCTTCGAGGCGAGCAGTCCGGCGGTGCCCAGATGCTTCCGTACCCGCCTGCCTTCTCGTGCCTCTCGCTCGTCCTCTATTCATTTTCGATGGGGGACGATAGGGAGCCGATTGTAGGGAAAAGTCTAATCTTTCAGTTCATGTAACTGTTAGCTCGATCCGGCAATTCTTACGAACAATAGAGGACTCAAAAGAGAACGTTCCTTCGCCGGGTGGGGAGGGGGGGTGGAGGACGGGGGTGGGGGGTGGGAGTTAGGACGAGGAGGGGGAGGGGCACCGATGCAGCTGACAGCTCTAGCAGTAGTAAGCCTGGGTTTCATCTAAGAAAATAATGACAACACTTGTTACCTGTGATTTTTGCTTCCTTGTGGGGTCAAGCTAGAAATTCCCTGGTCTATCGGACTTGCTCGGACTTGCGTAGCTACCTGCCTCTGGATGCCACATAAAGAAAACTTGGAAATTCAAGGTGAACCACTTAATTTAGCCTTGCTCTTAGCTTTGTTTTCTATTTGGGTGTTTAAGTTTCCTACTGTTTGTTTTTCTTGCCCCATCCATTTTACTTTTTTACGACCTGTTTCGCAAATGTCGAAATTTACGAAAACTCCTGTGTAAGAGTGGAATATGTAATCCTGTTTTAGGTTATGTATTTTTATGATCTTGGTGAGCCAAACTTCAAGATTTTGTGGGAAAGTGTTCATTAATTTTTATTTTTGAGGCAAAAGTATGACACTTTACATGAAAAGCCTTTTCAAGCATGTTAAGTTTATTGGTTAATCTGGAGGTGTCCCAATAGTGCTAACAAAGGTCTTTCTATATGTTTTAGATACAGCATGGAAGACTATAAGTTCCTATTCAAGGTTGTCTTAGTTGGGAATGCTGGAGTTGGAAAGACATGCCTTGTTAGACGTTTCACTCAGGTCACTATTCATATTTAATTCTGCCTGTTATCCCAAGCACACCTTTCTAAAAAACATAAATTAAATGCCTTATTTTGCAGGGTCTCTTTCCTCCTGGTCAAGGTGCCACAATTGGAGTTGATTTCATGATCAAAACAGTGGAGGTTGATGGTGAGAAAGTAAAGGTGACTATTCTGTTCAGTACAATGGGAGGTGGAATTGGATCTCCTTGCATATTGTCTGTTTGGCCATTGAATATAATAACATGCTTCAAATTATGTATTTTTTAATGTTTCAGCTCCAGATTTGGGATACTGCTGGCCAGGAGCGGTTTCGCTCCATCACACAAAGCTATTATCGGTCTGCACATGCTCTCATTTTGGTGTACGATATTAGTTGTCAGCCAACTTTTGACTGTCTTCCTGATTGGTTAAGAGAAATAGAAGAATACGCCAGCAATAAGGTTTTGAGGATACTTGTTGGTAAGTTCTTCTCATTTAGCAGACGAAACATTTTTATCCATGCCTCAACTTTGTTGTTATTAAAATTTTCAGGTAACAAGATGGATAGAGAGGATCGTGAAATACCCATGCATGTTGGAGAAGACTTTGCTCAGAGACATGACATGTACTTTTTAGAAACATCTGCTAAAGAAGCTGAGAATGTTGAAAAACTGTTCATGGAAATAGCGGCAGAGCTTATGGAAGTAAGTATATTAAAGACTATCTTGTGACTTATTTTCAGTTATGTTTTTTTGCATACAACATTGTCAATTGATTTTAATCTTTTTACCTAGCAGGCGAGAAGCAAGGAATTACCTCGGTATGACACAAACTCCCCCACCATCAATGGCCGATCAACATCTGTTGGAGATGGTAGCTGTTGCAGTAAAATTTCATGAATTGTATGTCCAACTTAATAGACTATTATTTCTAGAGGTTCAAATTTTGTGACTGTTCCATGTGCTGAAGTACAGAAAAATGTAATTAATTACTGTTTGAAATTTCTTTCTTTACCTTTTTAATGTTATCTATTTGTTTGTGTTTCTATGATACTCCTGTTTATGGATCATGGCAATTGTCTTTCCTTGCAGTGTTGATTGTTTCTAATGTGCTTGAGCTTTTAATGCTGTCTTGTGTGTCTTTAATTAACTCAGGATTTGTATGACACTTCGTAGTGTCATACGGATAGTTTTTGTTCCCAAGTTATTGTCTTGCCAGGGCAGCTTTTAACTTACTAATTTTTATAGTGCAAGTGTAAATTTTTTTACTGTGAAGTATTTAGTTTATATTGTGTTGCAATAGTTTAAGTTCTTTGCGGTGTGTATAAGACAAAGTATTTTTTAATAAGGTGACATAACATCGTGACAAAATCAGAGGAAATTGACCAAATTTAGAAATGACATTATGCCTCAATTGTAAGCTTGTTGTTTTTTAAGTAAAAAAAAAAGAATTGAAGATTATTTCATGTGATGATGATATCACAGTACTGACTTATGTAATGATGTACTTGTACACTTTTTTAATGTTTTTATGTTAATGTGATATGAAATGTGCAAGATACCAAAGGCTGGGGTGATTTAAGTCTAGACTGTCTCTAACATGAGTGATTTCATATCTTAGTCAATGCTGCCAAAAAACCGTTTAAGAAATGGAAATACATAATTTCTGATACATTTACATTGCTTGTCATTACCGTGGCGAACATGTGAAGTCAAAACTTTCCATGTGTCATAGATCACCCCAGTTTTCGGCACATGACAAATTGTGGGCGTTTTAAAAAATATTTGTAAGGGTATCAAATGCTAATCAAACTTACTGCGTCAAATGTTGAAAATGAGTTTCTTATTTGACTGCTGCCTTAATGTTTTTATTACTATAATTATAAAAAATAGACTGGGTTAAACTAGGCTAGTTGGTCTTAAGGTATGGGTGGGGGACGCTCATGGCAGACTTAACTCATTAAGGGCCTAGGGCAATGTAATTAAAGAATTCTATGCATAGTTTAACGAAATCTTTGAAGAATTCCGTTTTTCTATGCATAAAGTTAAGGTACGGCACATCCCTAGATCCAAGTTATCTAAAGTTTGCAAACTCTGTAAACATAGAAAATCCCACCCCTACTGTTATGCCTGATTTCCTCAGTAAGGTTAATGGTGAGGCAGTCTATTTAAAGGTAGGCATGCTTATTTTGAATTTTTGTCTGCACTGACCATTAACTTCCAGTCAAAGTGTTATGGTATGTGATGTGTATAGTATTTGGACAAAGGCTTGCTTTCATTCTGTGATGACATGCATTCCATTTTATATATTATAGTTTGTAAAAGATCTCTTCAGTTACAGGTAGTTAATCTACACTTTTATTTATTCTCATTTTAATTATTTTAATGTTGGCAATATTGCATAGAATGAGTTTTCTTTGGTGTTATCATCTTTTAAAAGGTGTTTATTAATATAGTGAAGGAAGTGGTATCACATTCTTGTATGCACTTTTCACCTTATTTCTTTCACTTTGTTTTCTTTTTTGTATGTGTATAGGTTTACCATACACTGCTATAATCTTTTTAACATTTTATTTATTTATTTTTCTTTTGTGTGGTGTACAATTGAAACACCAATCTTTCTTACTCTAAATGTGATATTAAATTTTCAGAACTTTTATACTGTCGGGCATCTTTTTACTCTTTCTAGAATTGGAGCTGGTTCTCTTTTGAGTGAAGTGTGCTTCCACTCATTTTATTATTCTTTTGAACAGTTATGTTTGCTTTAGAGTTTGCTATGAAATTACTGTACATACCTCAGGAGAAGAAATTGACTCAATTCTTGACAATCCTAACTGGTTTTTCACCTCACCTTACTTTGCATTATGGTTTTAAGCCTGTCCATGTTAGGTAGTAAAACTGTTTTTCATGTTATCATTGTAATTTTGTTAAAAATGTGTTGTATTTGTTATTTCAGTAGATTTGCTACTCCCAAATCATCGATTCTTAGAAACCATTTCTAATCAGATCATGATCATTTGCTGTCTTGTCAATTTCCCACTATGCTTTAACTAGAATGAGTGCCTCTAACAGTTATCTCAGCTTCATGTAGCTTACATATCATGGCAATAAAGAAGTACAAAGGTGATACTAATGATAAATGCACTCTAAAATGTGGTTTCATTTATTTATTGCCCGTCTTGACACTCTTTGACACGTACACGTCAGTAACGCTCACAAAAGCAGTTTCTATCCTCGGACTTTTCCCTGATACTTTTCACTGCAAAACAAAAGCAGTCATCTTAGTTGCCAATGCATGCGCATACGCGCACGACTCAACTACACAGACTCCAGACACAGGCGCTGAATGCCTCTCCCATCTTATTCGGTTCTCTTTGGAGCAAAAACAAAAGAACCTTCATGGTATGAATTAGAATCTGGAACACAATCCCCCGCCCCCATCATTACCCCCCTGGGAGGGAGTGTAAGGGGGTTGAGCTGAAATGAAAGGTTCACTCACGGGCGGGTGGCCGAACCTCCCGGTAGGCTTGGCTTTGGAGAAGACGGGGACGGGGGGTGGGGGAAATTAATCACAGACCAGATTCTTTAAGATTACCACGATACTTCTAGAAAAAAAAACATCCTAAATGAGACGGGTGAGAGTTTTTCCGCACCTGTTACAAGCATTCTTTGAGATTAAAAATGAAAAGTGAAACAAAAGTCAACTTGCTCATCCGACGTGATTTTAGAAAACCTAGCCGCCAATGGATGCATGCGCACGCGCGCGCCTCAACCACACACACACACACACACACACACACACAGACCCCGCGCGGGGCGCACGCACCGCGCGCCCTCCCCTTCACCCTTCCCTGCGGATGGCCGCCTCGCCTGCCACTTTCCACCTGATTCACGAAGCGGTCTTTACCCGGTCAGTTGTCCGCACTGGTCCGCAGGCCCGCAGGTGTGCCGTGGGCACAGCCGGGGCACAGCACAGGTGTCCGGCCCGGCCGTCCGGTCAACCCATACCATACGGGGGGTCATCCCGCCCGGTACAGGTGCGCCGTGCCGCGCCGCGCCGCGCTCCCCCGCTTTAGCCGACGAGTCCCGGAGGCGGCGCAGGCTCCCGAGAAGAGCGACGACCCGATGACACGGGAACGAGGCAGCTCCCGCTGACGTACAGCCAAAGGGACCCGCGACCCGCACATCTCGAGACAACCAGTGTGCGCCCCTTTTTTAGACAAACGCGTTAACAAATTCATCGATTTAAAAAGAAAATGTTTTAAGAAAATACTTCAAACTGTGCTGGACGTAGGTTTGAAAAGGTACTACATGGACGAAACACCCCACTCGCTCCTTTCAACCCACCTCGAGACTAACGCTGTCCGGGGATGGACGCCCCACACCTGCCCCGCCGCAGCCGCTTTACCCGCTGCTGCAGCTGCACCTGTGCGCACCTGTGTGTGTGTGTGTGTGTGTGTGTGTGTGTGTGTGTCGCGGCCCGCGGGCCTCGCCTCGGCCTCGGTCAGCTTCCCCGCCGCATTGCACCACGTCCAGGACAAGGCAAGGCACCCACGTCCCAGTGACCTCCGGCCCCCCGGTGCCGGCCCCCGGCGTCCGGCCCCTCCGGCCGGACCTCCGCCTCCGGGCTGCCGCCTCCGTCGGCGCGCACCCCCCGCCCCAACCTCCGCCGCCCTCCGCCCCCGCCTCGAGTCGAAGCAGGACAAGAATTGGCGAGAGCGGTGGCGGCGGCGGCAGCAGCGCCGTGGGGTTACACGGGGGGCCGGCGAGGGCCTGGGCACCACACAAACACAAGCAGGCCTCGCGGCACCGGAGCGCCTGTCGGTGTCACGGTAGGCCAGCCCGCACGACACGCGTGCACTCCGGGGGTCGGGGCTGCCCGCCCACCCGGCGCCAGGCCGGAGCCCGTAGCCTCTTCGCCTCGCGGACCACATGAGCCGCGCCAGACAGCGAGCGCAGGGGCTGCTGCAGCACACGTCAGGCAGTTACGGCCGATAAAAGTCGGCACAAAGTGTGAGCTCACACTTTTTATCGCCCGCTAACGGATTGCCCGCGCCGGCCGCCGCCGTGCTGTGCCGTGCAGCGGCATGGCTCACCGCGTCGTGCGTTTCGACCCTCCAGCTGCTGCTCTACGGTTTTTAATATTCGGAGCTGCTCCGCGCTGGCCGCCGCCAAGTAGGGGGTCTGCCGCGGGCCCTGCGGGGCTGCCCGACGGGCTCGCCGCCGCGGACGGACAGCCCGGCCTACCCTCGGTCGCCTAACAGCTCTTCTCGCGCGGGGTTCGGCCGGGTCCGGGTCGGGTCGGTTGCCGTGTTCCACAGCTTCTCCCCGGGTTCGGCGGCGTCGGCCCCGCGGCGCCTTCCAATTAAAGCACTCATTGGCCCGGCGGCGCCGCGGAGGGGCCGCGGGTGGGCGGCGGGCGGTGCGTGATTTATGTGGGAGTGGCCGGCGGCCGGCGCCCGCAGCGTGTTGTCGTGTCCGGTGTCGGGGGCCCCCCGCGGACGGGTGATCGGCTGCTGCCCCCGGGGCCCCTCCTCGCAGGTGCCTAGGCGCCTGCTCTCCGCGCCGATTAACAACGCCCGTTAACCTGCTGCCCGCTCGCCGGGCCCCGAGTCGCCGGCCGTTAGGGGCACCGGCGGCGGGCTCCGGGGGTCAGCGCGGAGGCGCGAGCAGCGGGAGAGGGGGCGGGACACGCCCCCCGGGCGCACCAGTCATAATAGCAATTTCACTCCTCAGGGAGACGACCCAGAATCCTCCCATTCGGGAATCGAGCCAAACCGCATTACTTCTGCGCGCTCCCGATCGCCTCTCCGGTGGCTCCGAGCGCCCCGCCGGACTTCCTCGGACAGAGTCGGATGAGACGTGACCCGAAGGCAGCGCCGCCGCCGCCGCCGCCCGTCCGCCTATCCTATCGCCTCCGCCGCGGCAGAACTTTTGTCGACTCGCCCAGGTCATGTCGGCACTTTGGCCGTAATAACGGTTTAGCGCATCGCAATCGGCACAGCATCCTTGCAGGCGGCCCCGGCGGCGCGGCGGCTGGCTTCCGTCGTCCACGGGGCGCGCGCAGCTAGGAAGTGCCCCGCTCCACAGCCATGCGGCCGAGGCGGGGAAAACCGAGGCGGCGGCTTTTTTTTTTAAAGAATTTCGGCCGTGGTTGTTCGGTATGCAAAGCTGGTGCGGGGCCGCGGGCCTTTGAGGCGGGCGGGTCGCCGTCGGCGTCCCTGCGCGTCGCTCGAGTTCACTAACCACGTGACCACGCTTGGCAAACGGTCCGGTCCCCGCCCTGCCGGACACGCGGAGCCGCGGGGCGACGCCACCGGCATGACGGAGGAGGCTGCGGGGACACGCGGCGTGCTGCAGCCCCGCCGTGCATCTGCATGCAGCCTCTCACAGTGTGACGTCCCGCCCCGCGTACCGCTGCGCGGTGCCCGCGCCGCCAGGGGCGCAAGAAAGCCCCCGCAGAATGAACAACATTTTTGTCTCGACGCAATTAAATTTTGAAATCACGCCAAGAGTCCGCAACTTTGAAAATTCCAACACAAAAGTAGCCACAGACGAAGTGACAATCATGCCGTACGGAATGAATGCCGGACAAGCCGGATGGGGAACACGTCGCAGTGTAGTAGTACAACAAACTCCCCCTCCCCCTGCCATGTTCGGCCACTCGCCAGACAGCACATCCGGCTGACGCCCCTGTAAGGATGCTCTTTGGTCCGCGGCCCGGCGGCCCGCGCGGCCCGCGTGACACAGAGTGCGTAACTCACGCGAGATACCTCGCCGCGTGAGAGCTTTTACAAGATTTACAGAGCGTGCGTGCGCGGCCGAAGCTCACGCCGCCGGTTGCACGACGTATAGCGGTACCACCCCACCGAACCCGCCCCTGTCGATCCACGCTGCTCATCCTTCGCTTCCTTCTCTCTCTCTCTCTCTCTCTCTCTCTCTCTCTCTCTCTCTCTCTCTCTCTCTTTCACCTCCTTCATTCTTCCGGCTGTTCATTTTTTTTAAAACGTGCGTGTATAGTAGTATCGGCCGCGTATCTGCGCTGACCTACCGGGCGGCGGGCCGGGCGGCTGGCCGGGGCCTGCCTGCCTGTGGAGCCCGTACTGTGGCGGGGCCTGCGGGGCCTGCGGGGCCTGCGGGGCCTGCGGGGCCTGCGGGGCCTGCGGGGCCTGCGGGGCCTGCGGTGATGGTACGGCCGCCGGCGATGACCACCACCACCACCACCACGCGATGCCGCCGCCACACCTGCGATCACACTACTTGGCATCCGAAAACGTGTCCGGCGCGGGATGAGGTGCTGATGAGATGACCGCGGCATCAAGGTGCGTGCGTGCGTGTGTGTGTGTGTGTGTGTGCGCGCGCCACGCCTGCTGCCTCCGTGCGGCGGCGTTGCGGGTCGATAGAGGTAGAGCCGCAGGAGGTGGAGGTGTGTGAGGTGTGTGTGTGTGTGTGTGTGTGTGTGTGTGTGTGTGCGCGCGAGCTGGGCACGTCTCCCCTTTCCTTGTTCCTGTTACTTTATTATTTCGCCCCCTCCCTCCGTATTTCAAGTTTTTCGGAGTTGCTGTGTCCCGGCCGGTAGATGGCTTTTGCGTCGTCGTCTGCAAAAAGGAGTTATGACGCGCGAATTTATGCAAAAGGAACGGGACGTGCGGGACGACTCAATCATGTGTGTGTGTGTGTGTGTCGGACAAGGTCCCTCCCACTGTTCCGCTAACAGCGCCTAACAGCCGAACATCGAGCGGGTAATCTCCCATTTCTCTCTTCACCGGCTGTGTAAACTGGTATATAAAAAAAAGTCCCTAGGTAGTGCAACACTTTTCCCCTCCCTGTGAGATTCTTCCCCCCGCACACTTCGTTCTGACCCTTTACCCTGCATACACTCACGCGGGCTGTGGCTGCGTATGGTGTGTCCACGACGTGTATGATACCTAGGCGGCGCCGCGGGCGGGGGCGACGAGGAAAGAGAGGGACAGAGAGAGAGAGAGAGACAGAGACAGAGAGAGATAGAGAGACAGAGAGAGAGGCTGTGTGCTTTCTCCGAGTGGGTGACTGTGACACCGCGGCACGGACCTTGCAGCCGCCGTGTGTCCCGGTCCCAAAGGTCGCGCGGGTGCATGTTCGCAGGTGCACCAATGCCTCCCCTCCCCTCCCCGCCCCGCACCCTCCTTCCGGACTCCACGGCGGCAGCGGCGGCGGGGAAGCACCGATGGAGCCGCAATGGATCGCAGAGCCGCAGCAGCAAGGGCGACTCTAGGGCGCCGCGGCCCCCGGCTGCGAGGCCGCCGCAGCCTCCGCAGGCAAGCAGGGTCAAAGTGGGCCGCGAAAGTCAGGAAGAGGGCTTGCTTTATCTGAAGCATGCACGATGCGACTGCTGCTGCTGCTGCTGCGGCGGCGGCGGCTGCGGTGGCTGCTGCAGTCGCCGTATTATCGGCTCGGCTCCCGAGGAATCTCTGTGCACGAATTAGCCCTGCGGACGAGAGAGGAGTCAGTCGGTCCTGGCCGGCGGCGGCGGCGGCAGCGGCGGAGGCAGGGACCGCACCACCGGGGTGTCACTTCACGGTCACGACCGGCCGTCAGTCAGTCAGTCAGTCAGTCTTGCGGGCCCACCCTTGCAGGGCGTTGTTCGCTCTCGTGAGATAAACGACGCACGACCACACTAAACAGTATGTGCGCTCGGTGAAATTTGTTCGAATTATTTTCCCAGCACAAAACTGATTCGATCCTTGACTCGTTTTTCCAATTTTGCTGATGGGAGGGAAGGAAGGGGGGAGAGGAAGGTAGAAAGAGAGAGAGAGAGAGAGAGAGAGAGAAGAAGAGAGAGATTGGGTCGAGGGAGGGGGGGGGGGCACCCCATCTGTTATGACGGGCCGGACCTCTGTCATGTCTTCGTGCGGGGCTGCAGCCACCACCACCAGCAGCAGCAGCAGTAGAGGCGGCGGGCCCGGCTGACAGTTTGTTGTCGGTCGTGCCTCGTCCGTCCCACATACGCGCCGGCCAGTTTGAAAATGAATTTATGTAGCGTTTCGAGATACGCGTTGTGTGCGCGGCGAACGCGCGTGGAGCACCGCGCGCAGCATATCCCGTTGCCGCGGCGAGGCCCACAGGAGCGTTACAATCCCGTGCATCTGACCGCCGCGCGCGCCCCGCCCCACGGCTGTCCTGCAGGAAGCCGGACCTTACACGCCGCGCCGGAGGAGGAGGAGGAGGAGGAGGAGGAGGAGGAGGAGGAGGAGGAGGAGGAGGAGGAGGAGTCGCCCGTCCGTACCCTCCCCTCATCTGACCTCATCTGACCCGTCGGTCTTCACTTTTACCAGATAACACATGCAATAACTAAGCAGCAGAATTTTTAAATTAAATATGATAAGAACCGTTAGAAAGAGATTTGTGTTAAGAGTATTTATTTGCATTGAATCTTAAAGTACGTATGTACATGTAAACGCTGCCCAGAGTAACGAGAACGAAAAATCATCTCCCTCCCCTCGCCCCCCTAAAAAACAAAAAACAACAGCAAAAAACAATTGTGATGATAAATGGTTGAGCAGTGACTATTCCGCGGCCGGAAGCGTCCTGATTGACCGTCCTCGGCTGGGACGGGCGACGGGGACCCGGGGACCGGTGTGGTGGTGGCGCGGTGTTGCATCGCCGTCGCCGGCCCTAAATCTTTAACGTATACTTTTGTGGCCCGTGAGATGCACCGTGTCACGCCGTCTACCTGGCGTCCCACATAACCCCGCACGCGGTGCGAACGCGGTGCAACGCGATCCGGTAATGGTTCGAGTTCGTGTCCCGTTCCGGCGCGCGCGCGGCGCCCTGGGCTGGCCTGCTGTACTGTGCTGTGGCCTGCCGCCGTGGGGACCTTCTAGAGGAGCGCGACTCATCGCAGCCCCCGAGTGCGTTAATAAGAACGACACGCCACGTTACAAACAAGCGGGCAAAGTATAGTGGTGCCGCGGTGCCGTAGTGCCGTAGCGCCGCGCTTGGCGGCCGTTCCCGGTCGACCCACGTCCGCCACTCTTCTGCCGGTACCGAAACGCATCGGCCGCGGCCGCGCCGCGGGAAAGAGTTGTTAGCGGCAGCGCGCGGCAAACGCCTCGGAATGACGTCATTGCGAGCGCTGCCGCCGCTGCAGCGCTCTGCTACACGTTCGGCGAGCACTGCTCCGAGGCCAAGGGCCTGTTCCTCTGCTCTGGGCCGGGCGACCGGTGCGTCGCCGAGCACTTTGAGTGCTCATTACAGGTTCCTGTGCGGTATGTGGGCCCGGCCAGCCCAGCGCAGCCCTGCCCGGCCCAGTCCTTGGCCAGCCGGCCCCGCCACAGGACCGGCACGGCGCCGACACGCGGCCGGCACGCGGAGCCACGGCTGACAGCCACGCGGGGACGACGACGACGACGGCGGCGGCCGCTGCGGACCTCTCATGCCCGGTTGTCGGAATGTGGCGGACGCGCAGGGCTCTGCATTATTTACGTCGCGGATTGATATTTTGTCTGGAGATCTCCGGAGCGTCCGCCGTTGTAAATGGGGATGGTCGCGGTCGCGGCGCGGCCGGTCTTCACTTGTCATCGGCCGCACAGCAGCGCCAGGCGGCGGCGGCGGCCGGGACTCGTCGCTGCCAGAGGGACGGACGGGCTACGAAACGGCAAAGAAAGAAGAGCATCGTGTGCGAGTGGCTTTTCTGACGTTGCAGAAGGAATGTGAAAGGCTCGCTCCGCTGCTTTGCTAGGGGGACTTTGAGCGCTCTGTAAGTGACCGCTCGGCGGACGGCTGTCGACGCCGCCGCGTCTCTTCCATAATTAAACGGCCGACCCGTCCGTACAATATAACGACGGCGTTCAAAACCGGACTATCGGCCGGCAGCGTAAGAAATCGCGCCGGAATATACCCTCCCTCTCTCATGAGAACATCGGTCGGCGGCCGGCTGTCGGCGAGGATCACGGTAGGGGCGTCGCGGCGTGCCTAACGTGGCTGCTGAGCGCTGCTGAGCGGGCGGCGGCGCCCGCCGGGTAGGCAACCCGGAGCTGTGCGCGCGGGCGTGCCCCGCGGGCTCGCCTACCCTCACAGGCGCCCGCCCGCGGCCTGCCGCCGCCTCCTGCCCTCCTCCCCGCCGCCACCACCGCGCGGCCTTTCACTCAAGCAAGTCCAGATTTCCGCACTGTCGGCATAAATCTCCCAGACAGACGTAACAGTCCAATGCGCGCGCACAAACCACCCGAGTCGGCCGCGACGGCGGCGTGCGGCATAGCAAAGGACGGCGGCGTTCGCCAGGAAGCGGCAGCGGCAGCCCTCGGCCAGGACGTGCGACAGCCGTAACAACGGAATGCGCGCCGCCCGCCGAAGGTCCGAAGTACCGGCCACGTCGCCGGGGTAGGCCGACCCGTAGGACACGGGCGCACGCAGAAGCTCCGAGTTGCCTACCCAGCAGGCGCCGTCAGCTCTCATATACGGACACGCACCTGCGGTGTCACTGGGTGCCCTACCGCCACACTCACACACACACACACACACAGACACATGCCGCCGGGGTATCGGCGGCCGCAGAGCGCCACCACCACACCGCCCGCGCCGCTCCACGCCACGCCGTCGGTCTCGGACTGGTCAGTTCCACGGCACTTGCTTCCCCCTCTCGCGCGCGGAGTAGCGCCGCGCCGCGCCGCGCCGCAGGCCGGGCGGTTCTGCCCGCGCGGGGTTCGCCGTCCGCCCCGCCCCGCCGCGCCGGCTCCCGTCCCCGCCGCGCCGCGCTCCGGAGCCCCCCGGAGCGCCTCCCCGGAGCCTCCGGGCCCAGCTTCGCGTCAGTCCGACTCCGGATCTCAGGCCGCGTGCACCTAGGAGAGCTGTCGCGTCCTGCTCCCGGCCCTACAGTGCGGCGCCGCGGCTCCGCGCCCACGCCCCCTCCGCGGCGCACCCCCGCGACTGCCCGCGCGGCCCCGGGTCCGTCCGCCCAGTTCGTGGACAGCGAGTGCTTTACAGAGTGGATACGCTCGGTGTTGTGCGCACCTGTGCGGCGCGCCTCGCCCTTGGATTTCCTCAACACTCTGCCAGGTAGGTTCGGCCGCCTGCCCTCCCCGCGGCCCGATGCGGGTGCCACTCGTAGGAGTTCTTTGGATCCTGCCAACTCCATTGACACCCTCTTCACGCCGAGCCAGCCGCCTGCCAACGCCCCTGACGGCACGCCCATGCCGCGAGGGCGCGTGCTCAAAGGCAGACAAGAAGAACGGCCTGATTTTCCTCCCCTGTCCCCTGTCGCGATCCTCCACGGCGGCACGACGTCGCTGAGCCGCGCGGCCGCATGAAAGAGAGTCGGCGTCGGCCGGCACGCTCCGGCACGCGCGGCCGCGCCGAGCCCCGCCCCGGGGCAGGGATGGACCACACCGAGGGCCGCCGCCGTCGCACGCATCGCGATCTCCGCTCGCGATGCAACGCGACACGGTGTACAAGCGGATGTAAGCAGCGCAGCGCGGGCAGCCCAGGCGGCTCGGCTACTCGCCGCACCGTTTTCTATCCCATTTACTCCCTGCGGCCGTGCGGTGCTGCGGGGCGGCGGGTCTGACTCGCGCTGCCCTGCTCTCCCCGCCGGAGCAGCTCATGAGCCGAGCGGCGCGGGGGCGGCGGACGCGGGCGGCGCGGGGGGGCCTCTCGGCGTGTCGGCCGGTGTCGGTCAGCCCGCGAGCTGCTCAGCGTCTTCTCTCCGCCGCAAAATGCGATCGCCTCCGCGCTGCTCCGCTCTCCTCGAGACTCGTCGTCCTCTTCGCCCCGCGGGATCCTGCCCGTCGCGGCGGATCGACGACTGCCATGCAGCAGTCAGTCGGTGCGCGCGGACGAGGCGATCCCCCCCGCGGTCCCCGCGCATCATCCGGCATCAAATGGGCACGGAGCGCACTGAGAGCAGCACTCGGCAGCGGCGGCGGCGGCGGCGTCGGCGGCGGCGTGATGACGCATCCTTGACACACACACCGTCGAGACGATCTCCTCATCGCGGAGCGGCGGCGTGTCGCGGCGCTGCGACATGCTGCAGGCGGCGGCGGCGGCGGCGCGGTGCTGGTGCGACAGCAGACAGCAGCAGCCAGCCCGGCCCTGCACCGCTCCGCCCCGCCCCTGCGAAGCAAGTCGCCTTAAAAAGCAGACCTGTTTGTTGAGCGTGAAAACGGCGCGGCGGCGGCGGGAATACTCGGCTAGGCGACCCGCAGGCTCCGCAGGCCCGCGGTGCACGGCCGCCGCCGGCCACGTCGTCAGTGTTCCATGCCGTTCGGCGGCTTTTCATTAAGAGGCTCTCTGGCCTTCGTCCGGTCTCTGTGTCGGCCAAGAAAAAAAAACGTGAAGAAAGGAAGTAAAAATCACAAAATACCAGGAAGAAGTATCACAACGTCAAATTTTGATTTCTAATCTTGGCACGGCGTCACGAATGAGGGACCCTTCAGCTCGATCCCCGACGTGGTCCGCGGCGGGCCGAGGGGCGACGCTCCGCCCCCCGCGGCCCAGTTGTCGCCGCATCCCTCCCCGCTGCCTCTCATTTGCCGAAAACGCGGCGGCGGCGGCACTGCGTTGCACAAGGCGGCGACGCGACGGGTCCGCCGCGGGCCTCGTCCCCGTCCCGTCTCATCGGGTCGCGAGACGACACCCCGTGCCGCCGCCGCCGCCGCTGTCCTGTCCGCCCCCGCGAGCAGCCCTCATGGCAGCGGCCGGGCCGCCACCGCCAGCCAGCCAGCCTGCTTGTGGCACTTTGTGGTCCGCCATACCGAGACGACACGGCGAGGGCAGGGCGGTGTGGGAAAACGTCGTCCCCTCGTTGCGAGACGCGGCTGACGCCGCGACGCCCGCTCTGGGCGACGACGACGGCGCGACCTCGCTAATCACCCCGCAGCCCTGCCCTAGCCCTGCGTCCTGCCTCTCGGCGCCCTTAACGAATGTGATTGCATGTGATTGACAGCCCCCCCCCTCTCCTACCCTATCGGTTTGTGGAGCGAAAAATTCCCCTCTACCGCAACCGCCGCCGCCGTGGCAGGAGACTGCGACGCGGACAATAATTTAGACATTAAGCAGATCATCGCTTCCTGGCCTGGCCTGGCCGGGTGCCCCGGGCCGATCCCCTGCCAGCCAGCCGCCGCGTCGCCCGGAGGCCCCGGAGGCCCCGGAGCAGCGAGGCGAGGTGAAGTGAGGTCCCGGCGTCGCCACGGGCCCCGCCGCGGGCCCCGCCCGACCGCAGCGCAGCCGCTGTCGCTCAGCTGTCGGGTCCTCGCGGTGCTGCACTCCGCGCGCTGCACTCCGCGGCGCGCCCCGCACTGCATACAGCGTGTGACGCAACGCCCTTCATTTATGTAAGGCGGACGGTGATGAGGGGGAGCGCATCGCGGCGATGCATTGATTGCGGCGCCTCCAGGGGCTGCGCGCACTCCGTTACCCGCGGCCTCTCTCTCCCTCTCCCTCTCTCTCTCTCTCTCTCTCTCTCTCTTTGTCTCTCTCTCATCCCTCCCCCCCCTCCCTCCCCCCATCTCTCTCCGTGCTGGAGCGACATCTTATGATCTTGCTGTTCACAGAGGTTTTAAAACTAATTAAATTGTTGTGGTCTGCCTGCCATCACTCGCCGTGTCGGCGTGAGAATAGTTGTATTACTGTGAGGCGGGGTGCCACTCCTTCCTTCTCGGCACCTTGTTGTCCGGACACACTTCACTTCTGCAGGGAGCGTTCAGCCGCGTGTATCACCGTGTAGTGTTTATCCACTTGATTGTCTCGGGACGTCGCGGACCCCTCGCCGTCGCGGACAGCATATAAGTCCCAGGAATCGGACCTCCCGTTGTTTTGTCCCCTCTCCGATTCCCACACCGGTCTCCGACAGGCCAAGCCTTGGGCCAAGCCCCCGACGCTCGGCGAGCAACATTCACCGGCGCAAAAACCCCAGGAGGACACTGGTAAATGCCATCGCCTCCGCGGGCTGCTGCAAGAGGCGTGGCCGGCGGGCCGGCGGCGGGGGCCCGAGGCGGGGCCCGGCGGCCTATCGCCGCGTGCCATTTATCTAGGCGGTCACACGTGCCGCGCCGGAGCAGCGCGCGCCGCCGGCCGCCGAGGGCGCCTGCGACTGCCCGGGTAGGCCAGCCCGCACGACACGCGTGCGTTGCAGCCGCGAGTATTGCCTACCGCCCCGGCGGTGGCGATCCCGATCTGTGAGCCGCTGTAGGTGGGTCGGTTCATCAATGGAGTTGCGCCGCCCCGCAGAGCTCCGCCGTGTGGCTCCGCGGCGCCCCGCCTCGGTTCTCACGGCGGCGGGGCGGGCCGCCCTCGGGGCCTCGGGGCTGCCGTCATCCTCCCGTGTCGGCGGCGGCGGCTCGCTATCGGCCCCGCTGATGAGTCGGGATGAGGCGGGCCTGGATGCTGCCTGCCGGGCGGCCGACGCGGGGAGGAGAAGAACACAGGTCCCGTTTCGCCAGGCCTGCGGCCGCCGGCCGCGCGGCTGGCTGGCTGGCTGGCTGACTGGCTGGCTGACCGCTGGCCGGCCGTCGCCGCCGTCGCCGCGCGACGATTTACTGTTTTACAACCTTGCTGGTCCAGGGCTGGTCCACGCGGCGCGGCCGGCGGGGCAGCCGGGGAATGTTGCACCCGACATGGGGAGCGCGGAGGGGGGGGGGGGGGGGGCAGCCTCCGGCCCTGCGGGGTCCCCGGCGGAGTCCCCTGTGGGGTCCCCCGGGAGAGGAGGCCGGCGACGACGGCGCGGGGAGGGAGACGAGGGCCACGGGTTCGACCACCGGTCACCGGGACGTCCGCAGCCGGGAGCTCACGACACGCCGCCCGTCGGCGTGGCGCCTTGCCAGCCGCCGAAAAACCGAACGGGCCGCGAGCCGTCCTCTTCTTCTTGTTGCGGCCGTGTCGTTGGCTGTCCGGACTCCGGAGGGCCGCCGCCGCCGGCCGGCAGGGACCAGCCGGGACCAGCCCTGCCCTGCCCTGCCCTGCCCTGCCCTGTCCTGTCACGAAATTAGCGGCATCCCGTGCATCGGCTCCACTACACACGGGGCCCGCCGGCTGAGATACGCATCGGGTATGCATGCAGGCGCAGCAGGCGTCGCGCGCTGTGTGCCCCCCCCCCCGTACCGCCACTCCGTCCCCACTTGATACCCCGCGCTCGAGCCCCCCCCCCCCCACCTTCCTCCGCACCTGAATACTTTTGTAAACGTCTCACTTTGTGTCTCGCCACTGTAATCCGCGGCAGCAGCGCTCCGCTCCTCTCCGCGTCCGTCGTGGCCCGCGTGATTTTGTTCTTGACAAGAGGATGACGGCGGCCCCGCGGCGCCGCACTTCTTGTGTCCCGTCTCGGCTCACGCGGCGGCGAATCTTCCTGTCATGGACGCATCAAAAGGCTTCTAAAAGGCGTTCCAAGTTGTTGCCCCGCGAGCTGAACTGCGACGAGTCCCCCCCTCCCCTCTCTCTCCCTCTCCCTCTCTTTCTCATCTTCACATTCCGTCTCATAGCACGACGACAAGCACCATCGCCGACGACGAGACGGAGAGAGAGAGAGATTAAAACTACACTCTCTGTCTCTGTACGTCCACGTCTCACTCTTGCACGCACACACGCACACTCTCTATGCAAAACTAGCGAGGTAAGTAAAGGGTGTCCGAGCGCCGCTGCTCTGTCAAAGCGCGCGCGCGCGCGTACATCTGCAGCAACTTTCGTTTTACGCGCACGTCCGCGTCGGCGGCTCAACGGCGTCCTGGCGCAGCACCTGACCCGACCGGGCGGCGGGGGTCCGGGGGTCCGGGGGCCGGGGGCCGGTGGCCGGTGCCCTCGCCTCCCAGCGCCCAGCGGGCAGCCCGGCGCGGCATGCTGAACAGGCTGAGGCCGTGCAGCCGAGCCGCGGAGCCCCGCCAACTGGAGCAGTAGTGAGATAGGAAGTCAAGTCGTCCGGAGTGGCCGGGTCCGGGCGGCCATAATGGAGCATCCATGCCGTGCCGTAACATCGCAGCTCGGACGCCGGCCAGCCAGGCAAGGCGAGCAGGCGGGCCGGGCCGGTCTAATTATTATCCAATGTGTGCTGGGCGGCGGGGCGCTGCCACATGCGGCGGCAGCGGCGGCGTTATCCGCCCGGTACCGCACCATCGCCGCTGGGATCTAGCCGGGCAGCAGCGCCGGCCGGGGCGTCGGAAGCAGGCAGAGTAAGGAAACGAAACGGCCTTGTGCTGCCGCGGCCCGGCGCCGCCGCCGCCCGCCCCGACTGCAGGGCCCGCGGAGCGCCGGTGCTTTCTCCGGCAGCAAGTCGCGCGCGGCGCCGCTGCCGCCGCCGCCGCCGCCGCCGCCGCCGCCGCCGCCGCCGCCGCCGCCGCCGCCGCTTGTGGGTTATCGGCGCGAGTCATGAGGCACTTTGGGGGGCGCCAAATCGCAGCGGATCGAGTCGACTCGACTCGATGCTGCCGCCCGCCGCCGTGTTTGACAAGGGCCGCGGCGGCGGCGTCTGCAGGAGCCGTCATCAGCCCGCCACTTTCTGCTCTGGTTGGCCGCGGCCGGCCGGAGGGCGAAGGCCCTGCGATGGCTCCGGCCCCTCACTGTGTGTCCGCTCGGCCCGTCCGGCCCGCGCCGGCGTCAGCCTCCCTCTCTCCTTTTTGCCGATCGCTAACGCCGGCCCCGCGGCCCGCGGCCCCGCTCCTCGGCGCGGGCCCTGCTGCACTGCTGCACTTCTTGTCGACCGCCCCCGCCGCCACCGAGCGCCTAATGATGATGCTCGTGCCGGAAATACGTTGGCTCGCATACGTGTGCCGTACGAAAAACTCGGCCCCCGCGGCGTGGGCGAAGCGAACGCCGCGGCGGCCGCTTGTTTTTCAGCACCGCACCGCCCCGGCACGCCCCCACAGCATTACCATCGGACGTCAACACCTCTCCGCGGCGGCGGTCCGTGAGGACGAGGAGTGCACCGCCTCCCGCCGAGCCGGGCACCCCGCCGTGCACTTAATGAGACGAGGGCCGCGTTGTGCAACGGCGGCGGCGGCGCGCGGAACTGCAAATAGTGCTACATCGCCACCGTCCGGCCGCCGTCCGGCCGCCCGCCGGTACGCATCGTAAACAGAACACAGACCGCCGGCCGCCGTAACGTGGGCAACGTTTTAACTTTCTGCTTGTAAAGTACTGACGGCAGCCTAAGCTACGAGATTGGCGCCGCGCCATACTAAACACAAAAGTGCGTTCTGAGTAGTACGTCGGTGCGCTCGGTGTGGTCGGTTAGAGAGAGAGAGAGTGTGTGTGTGAGAGAGTCCTGAATCGATCGGGAAGTTGCGGGTTCAAAGCCCGCCTCCTTCTCTGATTTAAAGTAGCAGACGCCCTCCTAAACACGCAAAACAGCACGAGGCGGAACAGGATCAGCAGTCGTTGGTGTTTTTTTTTCGCCGCCGTTTTCTTCACTCTGTCCAGCCCCTGACGACACGCCGCCGCGTGCGATGAAGAAACAACACTCTGGGATGCTGCCCGACGCTGCTCGACGCTCTCGTCCCATGCCATGCCATCTCGGCCCAGGGGACAGGGCAGCAGAAGGAACCCCGGGGCGGGAAATGAGGATGAGGGCCTGCCGGCACTCCGTCCGTCCGCTTATTGGCAGCGGCACTTCATTATGAGCACGCCAGCCCGGCTGCACCGCGGGTCCCGGTCCGCGCAGAGCGGCGCGCACAGCGTTCCCGGGCCGGAGCGTTAGCGAAGAGCGTTCGCGCGGCGCGTTTAAAAGCAGAGCGTCGCCGCCGCCGCGGCTGGAGAGAAGGGGGGAAACTCTTACTTAGTTTCGCACGGCCGCTGGCGGGCACCGCTGCCGTCGGTCGTGTGTACGAGGCTTTACGCACGCGGAGGCTGCGGCTGGAGGCTGGCGGAGACGAGCGGGGACGGTCGCCGCCGCTCTTCGCAGGAATACGTTATATGCAGCGCGGAGGTTTGCGAGGTTGTTGGCTCGTCACCGCGAAAACAATAACGCACAGCAGAGTGTCTCCCCCGCGCCCCGCGTCACGCCGCCCCCCGGTGATATAAGGCCGCGACACTGTGTGACTTCGCACCCGCGCCCCCCACGGCGGCGCCGTCACGGACGGTGCAGCAGCGGCGGCAGCGGGGAGGGGCGCGGCGAGAGATTGATCACACGAGGCGACGTCGGCACGGTTCGGGTTGCGTCATAATTACGGCGCGGCAAATAATAGCGTTTCCGACAAGGCGGTGAAATTCTGTCTGCCCTCCCGATCAAAGCAAAGCGTGTGTGGGGCGGCAGCAGTGGGCTGACGACTAACTACTTGTCGGCAGCGGGGACGGGTGGCTGTGTGGCGGCCTGGACGCTGCTGCTGCTGCTGCTTGACCCCAGCGGGCAGGACGCTGACCGCGCGGGTCGCCGTGCGAGCGATGCCCCCGCCGCCGAGGAGGCCCTCAGTCCAGGCCGCTGGACCCGAGTTTTGCCATATCCAGCTCCTTCTCCTCGCACCACGCCGACTCGCGGAACGTGCACGTCAGTGCGGAGTGCCGCGGCGGCGGCGTGTCCCGCGCCGCCACGCCGACACGCGATAGCGAGGCGCGAGGCGGTAGTGCATCGCCTACCCGACACTCGGCATGAATGTCAGAGCGGCATGCGAAAAAAACAACTCTTTCCCCCCAACAAGTAGTAGTGTGTGAGCGGCGGGTGAAAGGTCGTGTCGCAGCCGGCCGGGCCCGTCGTGTGGTCACTCGCCACTTCCTTCTCTCTCGTGTATGATGGACGTGTGTGTGTGTGTGTGACTGGTGTGGGTGGGTGTTGTGCGGGGTGCCCGGCGTGTCTCTGACGGCGGCGGGGCGCTGCCGTGGAAAGCCGCTGGGGACGCCCGAGCAGTCGTCGCAGAGATCGGGCCGGCGGATCGTAAAAAGGCAGAGGAGCAGGCAAGCGTCCGCCGCCGTCGTCGTCGTCGTGTAAGAGAAAGGCAAACGAAGAAAGGGAAATGCGCGCACGGCGCCCACTGGCGCTACACGTGTGCAGCCGAGTGCGGCGTGCCGTGCCGTGTCCCGTGCCGCCGTGATGTCACCGCCACACAACAGAGCGCCGTTTGTCGGCCCGCCGCCGCCGTCCGTTGTCTCAGCGGCGGCGCGTCAACAGCGGCGGCCGTGGCATGCGAGGAGGAGGCGGCGGCGCCGGGCAGCAGGCACCACGGCGCGCACGCGTGCCGCGCGGGACGGCCTACTCGGACACCGGCGGGCTGCGGTGCTGACGGCGGTGCTGACGGCGGTGCTGGCCCCCATGACCGCGGACGGCCGCCCGCCCCCCCGCGGAGCCGATGGCACGTTGTTGTTATATCACACGGCGTATGTCTGCGTGCGGCGCGCGCCGCTCGTGCGCCCGCCGCCGGCCTCGCCGCCTCAATCACCGGCCTCCCGTCCGCGGGGCGCCGCGCGGGGCCCCCGAGCGACCGCTGCCTCCGCTCTGGAGTATACATATATATAATACACACGACGCGCACGCATCCCTCGCGAATAAGAGCTCTGGAGGGGAAACTGTCGTGTCGGGAGCCCCGGCCCGGCCCCCCCCCGTCTCGTCGTGCCTCGCGTACTCGTCGACGATTTCTCCCGCGAAAAATACGTACTGTACCGCGGCCCCGCATGATAATGATAATAACAATGATAGTAATGCGATCACGCGTGCACGCGGTGCCTCGCTCGCTCTGCGCTCTGTGTTGTGTAACGATTAGCGCCGCGCCACAGACAGCCTCCCGCCGCCCCCGGCGGGGGCCCCGCCCGGACCCCGCGGCCCTCTCAGAGCAGCCGTGGCGCGTGCGGCCGCCGATTCGCGTGTCGGGATTTCGAACTTTTTTTTTGCCGCCGTATCGTGAGCGTTTAAGGCCCCCGAGTGCCCCCTCATTATGCGTCTGTGGCAGCCGTAAGCCGGCCCCGATCGCTTCATAAGTAATGGCGCCGCCGAGCAGGCGGCACCCGACCGGAGATCTGTCTCTGTCGCACTCGTAAGGGAGCCGGAGAGAGAGAGAGAGAGGGAGAAAGAGAGAGAGAGAGAGAGAGAGGTCCGAGAAGCAGATTCACTCTGCAGGGTGCGTAACGCCGTGCCCGCCGCGCCCGTCCGTTGTGACCCCGTGCCGGCATACGGCTGCACCGGCTGCGTGCGGCTGCGGTCGGCGGCGCAGCGGCGGGCGTCACGCCGTGACGGCGATATGGAATTGTGTGGCGGCGACCCCTGCGCGCGCGCCCCGCCGCCGCCGGCCGCCCATCTCCGTCTCCGGCGGAGGGCGGGAGGGAGGGAGGGGCGAGGTGGAGTTCGTGTGCGCGCGGAGCAGCGAGCGCCCGGACAGCAGGCCAGCCCGCCCGACACGCGTGCGTTGCGGCCGCGAGGCTTGCCTACCTCCCCGGCGGCGTGGCGGAGCAGCACTGTTGGCGGCATTACTGCGCGCTCTGCGTACTCGCCCGCCGCTGCCGCCGCCGCCGCCGCTTATAGGTGTCGTAATGCTTGGCAGCGCGGTGCGGCTGCACTTAAACACGCCGCTGCCGCTGTCAACGCGCCGGGGCCCCGGCGATGCGCCGCGCCGCGAGCGAATTCCTCCGAGAAAGCAGCCCAGCCCGCGGAGCCCGGCCCGCGTCATCCTATCCGACTCAAATCGCGAAGAGGGGGAGCCGAGCCGATCTGCGGAGCGCAGAGCAGAGCAACCTCCTCCCCCCCCCCTTTCCCTTCCCGTCCCGCCCCTGGTGGTGTCTATTTGGAGAGGAAGCGGTAGAAAGTGAGCCGTTTGCTTTGGCGATATTGTCGTACTTTATGGATCCATAAATGCTAATTACCGGAGCGAGACGCTTGCGCGGGGAGTCCAGGTGAGTGCAGTGGAGGGCAGGGGGCGGGCAGGGCGGGAGGGGGAGGGGGGGGGGAGGGCAGGTGAGGGCAGGAGGGTAGCCGTGGCCGTGGGCGGCGGCATAGCGGCAGAGCGCCGCGCTGTCTGAGACGACGGCCTACTGATGGGCGGTCCGGTGACCCTCAATAATATACCGGGAGGTAAGGGTGGGGGTGGTGTAGGGTGCTTGGGGTTTGGCGTGCCCCTGCCACGGCATGTAAGGCCGAACAAACAACAACAACAACACAGCTATGCAAGGCTGAGACAGCGGCTCTGTACTGTGAGACGGGACGGACGGGCCCACTCATCCTTGTGGGCCAGCGCGCGGCTGCCCACCGCCAAAACCGCCAGGCGTAACGGTTTAAATGTGCCCGCGGGAA
Source organism: Megalurothrips usitatus (assembly GCA_026979955.1). Taxonomy (NCBI): domain Eukaryota; kingdom Metazoa; phylum Arthropoda; class Insecta; order Thysanoptera; family Thripidae; genus Megalurothrips; species Megalurothrips usitatus. Next base: position 9,924,415 of record CM049594.1, on the reverse strand, counting down.
ACCATGAGCGTAATGACTCGCGGCGGCGGCCAATCGCAGGCCTCGTCTCGGCCGGCCTCGGCAGCCTCGGCTCCCACTACATGCGCCGCACGGGTTGCGTCATCAGCGAACCGCACGGCACCGCACCGGAAAACTAACAAACGAACATCATCTTGGTCATTATTTTCACGTAATTCACCGCCTGTTTACCATGTTATTCGTTGTTTTGCTTTTTTTATTTTTTTTTGTCGCTGCTTCTGCGATGCCACCGCCTTCTATCATTCCCAGATGCAATTGATTTTTGTGACGATTTAAAAGTTTATTTTTTTTAGAAGTGACGAAAAATAATTTTACAGTGTTTGCGTACAATCAGGAATCCGTCGCCCTTCATCCTCAAAACATGTCGACATGCCGCGAGAAAATTTTTGTTTCTTCGAACTCCTTCCTTCTAGTGTCGAGCAAGAAAGATTTTGACAGGAGTAGTGGGTTGAGTAGTGTGCCGCGGGGGAGGCGAGCAGTGTGTTACAGCAGGTGCAGCGGTACTAGAATAACGCGGTGCTGCTGCAGCAGCGGCGGTGGCGGAGGCGGCGCGGCAACGGGGCGCCGCGTAAACGGCCGTAACAGGGCAGCGCAGCGCGCACATAGAGGCGCCTCACGCCGCCACCGCCGGGAGAGGCATCAACGTCCGAATGTGAGCAGGAAGGCGGCGGTGGTAGCGGCGGTAGCGGTGGTAGCGGCGGTAGCGGTAGCGGTGGTAGCGGCGCGCGGCGCATCACAGCACGATACGCTCTCCTAGAGCCGCGCACTCGTTGCATTACGCTGCACGCGCTGCACAGCCGGCCACACGCTCACTAGGAGTCGGCGGCGCTGACGGCGCGCACAGCCGGGCGCGGAGAGCACCGCGCGGTACACTCTTCCAGAAAACTAAACGTAAACAAAAGAATAACGAATTTTGCACTGCTCCAGAAAACAAGCCATAAACAAAAGGATAACGAATTTTCGCAGTTATCCACATAGGCCACGTTATGAACGTGTTCCGGATTTTCACCAGTCCTGTAAAAAAAATCATTTCGCAAATCCATTTTTTTTAAAATAAACTTTTATAGTCGTGCAGAAGCCGATACTTTTATGTGATCAGAGTATTTCAATTTTATTGATCCCGGGCGAATGAGAGTGTGGTTAATATCATTATATCGGCCCACACAATGCCGGCGGGAGTCATCTCGATAGGGTTATTATTATCATCCATTCGCGGACAAAGGCACTTCGTTTGTAATAGCAGACGATTTTATGACCTTCTTTGTGTGTGTGTGTGTGTGTGTGTGTGTGGCAGACCGACACCCCGCCTGGGCCTGGGTGGCACATGGGTCCCCCCCACGGAGCTCTCGTCTCCCCCGGCGTTGAGGTCTCCGGACTCCGTCGCCACCTGACCCCCTGTCAGCGGTGGCCCCGCCGCGGCGGTATGGCAATCAAGCAGACACTTTAAGTAAGACGCCCGTCACAAAAAAAAACGAAATTCGCAACCAAACAAAAACGAAAAAAAAACTCCAAACGGACAACCATTTGGAGTGTTTTATGTTGAGCGTTAGTGTTTTGCGATATTAGTGGCCACCATGAATGGACCGGGCTGACGGCCGCGCCCCCCGGGCGTCAGGCGGCACGACGGCACACCTCCCGGACAGCGCTGCCACTAAACCAACGTTGTTAATGGCACTATTTGTTTCCAGCGAGACACTCGGCATAATACACTTCATTTCCGTGCGGAATCCGAGCCGCGCATCGAAAGTACAGTAGCAACACACACACACACAGGCCGGACACAAACGCTTGTTTTCGGCGGCGCGTGCGCGGTGACTCGACTGGCCCACATCCGTGCGCGGCTCAGCAGCAGCGGGGCGGGGGGGCCACGACGATGTGCTCAGCGGCGCTTACAAAGCAGGCCAAGTTTAGGGAGGAGCATGGTCAGCCGCGGGGCGCGGGGATGCGTGGGCGTCTGCTGGCGGCGGCGGCGGCGGCGGGGCGACGGCGGGGCGTCGGTGGCCGAGCAGGCAGCCGACCGTGGCCTGCGGAGGGCCCCGCTGCTGCTGGCCGGCGCCGCGCATGAGGCGCTGCCGCCGTTACACCCATCTGCGTATTGTACACCGTTAGCAGCAATGCGCTAATGGGCGCGTGTGGTGCGCGGCACGCGCCCGCACACTGCCCCATGTCTGTCTGTCTGCCTGCCTTGTTCCCGTCCGCCCGCCCGCCGCGGCTACCGCGCCTCACTCCTAGCGCTCCGCTTCCTGCAGCCGAAGCGAATTAAACTGATCCTCCACTGCCGCCGCCGCCGCCGCTGCCGCTGCGGTGAAAGGCCGCGGGCTCTGGCCGGGCCTGGGTGAGGCTGAGAGGCGCGAAGGTGCCGTTTGGGGAAGATCGGCCGACGCCGCGCCGCGCCACGCCACGCCACGGACAGCCTCGGGCCGGCCTCACCGACTCGCTATGGTGAACACGGCAGGCGGTGCGATTCGGGTGCCGCCCGCAGGGTCAAACAGCCACACCGCCCTCTTCTGCAAACAGATCACTTTCTCTCTCTCTCTCTCTCTCTCTCTCTCTCTCTCTCTCTCTCTCCTCTCTCCCTCCCTCTCCACGGCAGCGTCCCCGCGCCGCCGGGAAGGGCATTGTTCGGCTGCTGCGCGCACGGATGCGGGGTCGTACACAAACCTACGTTAGTATGCAGCAAGTCGTGTGTCGTCGTGTGCGCCCCTCTCCCATCTCCTCTCTCTGTCTCTCGCTCTCTTGCTCTCTCTCCCTCTCTTATTTCCTCATTTGACTTTCCCTAATGGTCGCGAATTAAGCGTCTACTTTACACAGTCCTACGCGGTCGCACAGACACACGTGGGCCCATCCATTGATGGCATTTTAATGACTCGGCGGCTCCAACTGTGTGTGTGTATGAGCGCGCGCGCGTGCGAGGAAGAGATCGGGCGGGAAGGGGAGGGGGGGGGGAGGGGGCTCATCCGTTAGCACTGACCGAATGATATTCTTCTTCCTCTCTGGTCCACCGCTTTCCCAGGCCGACGGCGGCCGTCCCGTCGTTGTCGTCGCCGCCTTTGCATGAGGTCGAAGAGAGAGAGAGAGAGAGAGAGAGAGAGAGAGAGAGAGAGAGAGAGAAGAGACGCATACCATTCGGTATTCAATCGGAAACAAACAGCGAGTGACTCATTGCTGCGTCGGTGCCCGGCCGGCGCGTTGTTGGACAAAATGCGCCATTATTCGGACCGCGTTCGCAGCGGCGCTGAGCGGCGCGTCGCGCCGCCTCGGCCGTGCCGGGGGCAGGAGCCTTTAGGTTATGCCCTGCTGTCGGCGGCGGCGTGCGGCGGCGACAGGCCGGCCAGCCCCGGCCGCTACCCCCAACGACCCCCGACAAAGAATAATGCCAGCTTTCCCACCGCGATCCACCGCGGCGGAGCCGCCGCCGCCGTATCGCACACGTCCTGGATCGACACTGCGATCGGAAGGAAGGTCCCGGGCACGGCACCGCCGCCGCCGCCGCCTCTGCCCTTTCCGGCGGCGGCGTCGCGTCGGTAACGAGCAGGACGACACACACGGCGACGGTCCCTCCGTCAAGGTGAAAGGTTAGGCCGCGCGGGTGAACGTGAGCCGCGTCGGGTATCGGACGCGCTCGCCAACACCAGTTACAAATCAGAGGGCGATCCGGAAGACAGCGGCGTCCTGACGGCGGCGTCCTAGTCCTGACGGCCGGCGGCCGCGCAGGTGCGGACGCCGGAGGAGGAGGAGAAGGAAAGGAAGCTGGGGAGGATTCCGGACGACGGGCCCCCGCGCGCGTTCCCTCGTTAGGCGCATCGCATTGACTGGAATAAGAAGCGCGCGCGGCGGCCGGACTTGCAGGAAGATGGACGACCCGCCGGGAGCCCGGCGACCCCGGCCGGACCCCGGGCCGCGGGACTCACACCCATAATGGATGCGTGATGACCGCTCGCTGGTTCCCGATGCCGCATTCCGATCGCGACGCGAGAAACGTGTTCACAGTAGTCACCCCGCCGGCGGAATTAAACTGAGCGAAATTAATTATTGAGGGCGGGCTGTCCGGCGGCCGCGCGGCCCCACGTCGTGAGGACCCTGGCGGCGGGACCCCCCCGGTGACCCCGGTGACCCCGAGCCGCGGCGGCTGACCCCGGGGTCACGACAGCCCCGCGCTGCGGTATCAGACGATTAGTGATCGATAGACATCGATAGGCTCTTAACGGCCCGGTTCGGAGACTGACAGTCAGGGGCGTAGTGGGGTGGGGGGGAGGGGGTCGAACCTCCAGAAACCAAGGTCCGGCTGAGCCACTGAGGTTTGATGTCGGGCCGCTCGCTCGCACAGGCGTGACCGCCGCCGATCAGGCGCGGCGTGGGCTGCGTTGCATATTTTATTTTCGGAGGGATTTTAGTCAGGAATGCTCTCCGCACTCCGTGTTAGAAGTTTATCGGCGAGGATAGGCATTTCGGAAGAGGCTCCAGAACGGAACTGGAAGTATTTCTGTTTTCCCACATCCGTACCACATCGGGCGTCAGCCGCGGCGCCGCACGGCCACCCTCCTCCCGTGCATCACTATTTGCACTCTCCCTCCTGCCGTGCATCACTATTTGCACTCTCCCCCCGCGGATGGCACCGCCACGCCGGTCGCAGCAGTGGGTCACGAGCGGCTGTGCAGCCGGCCGCCGGCCCCAACCTTCACCGCGGCTTCCCACGACCGGGCCGTGTCCGGGCGACCCCCGTGTCGCGCCGGGGAGCCTCCAGCCCGCCCCAGCCCTCCCGCCTCAGGTGCACCGCGGCGCAAGCAACAGACAGGACCGCGTATCCCACTGCATAAAACATAAATCGCGACGCACGCACACAGACTCCATTCTCCATCTAGGGGCCGCGAGGCAGCGAGGCGCGCCGCTGGACTCGACCGGACGGCGGGCCGGACGGGTCGGCGCGCCGACAAAAACGTATGCTTTCTATCACCTCGCGGAGCCGGCGGGCCCGGCAGCGGCAGCGGCTTGCAGGTGGAGCAGTCCGAGCGGCCGGACGGCTGGCAGGGCCTGGCAGCGCCTGGCAGGGCCGGCCGCGCGGCCCGTTAGCAGAGGAAGATGCGCGCCGCGGACTGGGATCCCCCCGCCGCCCCTCACCTCCCCTCCTGCACGACACCATACAGGTTGGACGGCCACCGGACGGCCGCGGCGGTGGCTGGCCTGGGCTCGCCTAGGTCGGGCTGGGCTCCTCGCGGGCGCGGCGGGCCCCCAGGAGGGCTCCGAGGGGTCAGGGGTCAACTCGGACAACTGCCGGTGGGTGGGAGCCTGCGGCAGCGCCTGCAGCGCTAATGTCCAGACCGTTTCGCGGCCGGGCTGCACTCACCATTATTTCTTCAGCGGGGGAGAGAAGCTCGCCCTGCACGCTCTCTCACACACACATCGGCTCACATATCCTTTTAGCATCCCTCTCCCCACAACTGAGTCTTCCCTGCCTGGCAGCGCTACGGTATCGCCAACGGCCGCCAATGAACACATTTCCTGCCCTCGCGTTTGCCAACGATCGCAACGGGATACGCTGCGCGGCTGCGGGGCCCCGCCCCGAGCAAGGACACCCGCGGACCGCCCGGCAGGCGGCCAGGGGGCGCCCAGGCCGCCTGCGCCTTTCACTGCATCGCGGTGTTTCCGCCGTGCAACTTCCTAGGCTGTGCCGCCGGGTCGGTCGGGGACCGCGTCGCGCGCCTGCCCTGCGCCGGCCCTGCTGTTGCTGCCGCCGCTGACTGCCGCACTTTGCTGGTGGTTGTCCGAGGCGGAAGCCTGAATTGAGTTGCCGCCCGTTTGGGCTGTGATTGATGGCGACCGCGCGGGCCGGGCGGCGGAGGCGGTGCAGCAGGCGGCCACCCTACACCCGCGGCCCGCACGGCGCCCTCACGACGACGAGGAAGGGAGACACTTTCCTTTCCCCCAGCGAGTTTGGCGGCGCGGGCGGCACCCTCACCTGCAGGAACACCTGTGCGGCCGCGCGAGGACCGGGCAGCAAGGGGGGCTGGCCGCGTGTCGCGCGTTGGTGCGTCGCCACTATCGGCTAAGTGCATCCTACGCTACATGGAGAGGTGGCCGTGCCGAGCGGGCGCCCTGCTCGTGCCCACCGGCCGTGTGCGTGCGGTGCGTGCTCACCCTGCACGGCCCGCCGGAGCCCGCTGCGGGGCCCGCGGAGCCGCATGCCGTTCCCCTGACACGGACTGATGGGCCCCGCGGTGGCAGCCGGACCCCCGCCAAGGCCCTTCCGGAGCCTCTCCGATAGCGGCGGCGGACTCTTCCGACCTTTCCTCTCTTAATTGACCTTTAATAACTTTGCAAGAGATCGCAAATCATGCGGCGCCGGGTGGCTGTCAGAGGCGGGAGAGAAAACACGCATGCGCGGCGCGCCGCGCAGGGGAAGGCGCAGCGGCAGCGGTCAGCGCTGGGTCAGGTGCTGCAGCTGCAGCTGCAGCAGCTGCAGCGGGGCCGCGGGGGGCGCCTGAGCTGCCGGCCCGATTGTGGTGGTTAGGCTCACCAGGTTCACTCGGCGGTGCACTCAAAGGGAGTCGAGCCGAGCCCCCTATTGCCGACCCCACAAAGGGCCCCGGCCGGCTGGGGGCCCAGCGCCGCCGCCGCTTCGCGTGTGCAGTCCGGCTCGGGCGGCCCCCTTGCAGCCGTCACAGTAAACACCTCGGGGCCAACTAGACCACCTCGCACGAACGTGGGCCGTGCACTCCTGACTAAAGTGTCGCTGCATTAGACTTGCAGTTTGTTAAGTACCCCGGGAAAAGCCAGGTTCGACACAAAAAAAAATTAAGAGCAATGTTGAAAAAACAAAATTATTTTGTTTTAATAAGAAGAGAACATTGACTTTAAATCATTGCACACTTTGCATGACGAGAGGGTCCGACCAGCCTGTCGAACCCCTCCAGTGACTCAGTCAGTGACTCGCTCCCAGTCAGGTCCCGTCGGCTTCGTTACGGCCGGCGTGTTCGCTGTCCTGGACCCTCACGACGTTGACGGCGTCGGACCCTGGCGGCGGGCGCGGTGAGCACGCCGAACAACATCGCCCTTGGTGGCCGCAGTACCGGACTACATCCTGACGTAATTTGGCCCGACGCGTCCCGCTCCATCTCCCTGGTCGGCGCGGCGGCGGCCTCACGTTGCGTTGCCGCTCCGCACCGCACCGCGCCTCCGCCGCGGCCTCTCTCATCTCATCGCCTTTTGCTTGCGGTCGTCATCGCGCTCTCGAGACGTGTGGATAGGTAGGTGGGATTGAATTAACACGTTGGCGGGCGGCGGCAGCAGGCAGCGGGCAGCGGGCCAGCGGCGGCGGCCGCGAGGCGGCCAGCGCATCATTGTGGCTGTTGGTTATTACGTGGACGAGGAAAGTAGCTGAAACGGTAGAGCAGAGCGGCCCCCTCCCCCCCTCCCTCTGACGGTGCAGGGTGCCGTTTTCCGCGTGCACCGCACCGTGCCGCGCACTCTGAAAAGCTTTGCCGAGAAACTCTTTGGCAGTACGGGATCCTGGGCGGGGCGGGGCGGGCGGGGTCAGTCCGCCGCTGCAGGTCCGCTGCTGTCGTGCTGCCGGCGGCCCCGGCCCCGCCCATGTTTTCATTACCTCGACTTACCTCGGCGGCGAGTGATTTGGAGAAACAGAGTTTAGTTAGTTACCCGGTGCGGCCGCCGCCGCCGCCGCCGTCGGGGCGCGCAAACGAGCGCTCGCTTGCTGACGTGTTTTAACGGCAGGAAGCAAGGACTATGCCGCGCGGCCCTGCGGAGGGAAAGAGGAGGAAAAGTCAAGGCCGGCGGGGGGCGCTGCGGCGGCCGGCGGCGTCCTCCGACGGAAAACACATCCGAAAGCGGCATCACGTCGTTCGGAAAAGTAGCGAGGAGTGTGGAAATTTGCGAACGGTATGGCACGCGGCGGGCGGCCGTCCCCGCCGGCGATGGGTTTCTACTCCGGCCTGCGTACGAGAAGAGAGGCGGAGGAGAGTAGATGGTGTCACGCGAGGACTCGAACCGGCCGGGGATCATTGAGACTATATTCGCACTGGCCGGCACGAGGCACGCGGCACGCGGCACGCGGCACGCGGGGGGCCCCGCAGGCGGTGGGGGTGAAAGTCCGCGGGCCGCTGCAGCGCGAGAGCCGGGACAGGCGGGACAGCAGCCGGCCGCGAAGCTCAAGCCTTAGCTCTGCTCGCTACCCGCGGACCGGCGGCGGACCGGCCGCGCTGAGAAAGGTGTTTTGCCCGATTCATCAACTTTGCAAGGCTGAGTGGGCCCGCGAACACAACCCCGGCGTCCCCCTCCCCCGTGTCAACGCCGCCGCCGCGCGGACGTGCACGCGGGAAAGTACCTGCGGAGGGGCGTGTGTCGCGCGCGTGTCGGGCGCGTGTCTGCCCGCGTCGCAGTGTGTGTGTGTGTGTGTGGGGGGGGGAGGAGGAGGAGCGCGAGGAGGGGTCGTCACGGGCCGACGCCGACCCGCCGCCGGCCGGACCAGACGACATGAGCTTTCGTGCGCGTCTCAAGAGACCGCTAAGATTTTCGTTTACCGTCCGGCCGGCCGGCCCTTCCCTCCGCAGAAATTAGCGAGCGTGACCGGCGAGTAATTATGACTGCCCCTCGCGCCGCAGCGGCGAAACCGTTCGGAGGCGATGCGTCACAGCCGAAGCAGGTGCCCCCGGCCGGACCCGGTGGTGGCCGGGGCGCTAGTGTCGGGGAAGGGCTTGTGGGCGGCCCACGGCCCGCGGGGCCCCGTCAGGACCCGATCCCTGCTGCCCCTCCCAGGTGTGCTCCGATTTTAATCATGGCTGGGTGGGACTCTTGATTGAATAAATCATTATTCTTTTTTCAAAGGTGACACCGGCCTGAACTGGCTATTGCGAACGAACAAAATCACAATATTTCATATTTTAGCACGCAAAAAAAAAAGTTTCTAGATTTTAGACGTTAAAAAATTTTTATGCTGACCCCCCGTCATGCGTTTTCGGCTCGCGGGTGGTCGCCGCGTAGGGATTCCTGCACCGCCTCCTCCCTGCTGGCCGGGTGGTGGTGGTGATTGGCCGGAGCCGGTGTCCGGTGCGTGCACGGAGAAAGGAGGCGAAAGGTGACAAAGGCAAGTGACCCGGGTGGGGGTGGGGGGGGGGGGGGGGGGTGCGCCCGCCGGCAGACGCCCCCCGGGTCGGCGCTGGCCGGCGCTGGCCCCTCCTGCTCGCTCTCGGTCACGGCCGGCGGCGGCCCAGGAAAGTAATTGCCCCGTGTATGCATGCATCGCATACCGGACGCAGGCGGCGCGGCTGCATTTGCAATCCGTTCTGCGGACGGGGCGGGGCCGGGCCGGTCCGGGCCGGTCGGCGCGAGCAGGGTATCACAAGCGGCGGCCGACTGTCCACCGAGGAGGAACGGAACGGCACATGCTGTGTCGACGGGGAGGAACCGGTCGGGCCCGGTCCGCGCCGCCGCCGCCGGCCGCCGGCGCTGCCAACCACCGCCACGCCCCGGCCCTGCTGCTCTTGTAAGGGCGGCCGATAACCTGTCGAATGCGATGACCAATCTGGCCGAGAAATGAAACAGTAGCACGCTCGTTGCGTGCAGCGCCGCCGCCGACAACAACACACAACACAAAAAAAAAAACACGAAAAAAGAAATGGTGCGCGGCAGTCCTCGTGCTTGCCGTCGGGCAGCGCGGCTGCAGCCGCTGACGCGAGGCCACCGGGGGCGCCGCCGTCCGGTGCCCCGGCTGCACGTCACCGCCTCATCTCCTCCTCCTCTCAGCTCACCCCCCTCTGCGTTTCCCACAGTACTTTAAGCCGTCGTGGCGCAGGTTATAAGGGTTTTATAGGAAATCCGCCCCCCGGAGGAGGGCGTGACGTAAGCAGTGGAGGCGGCCGTAGGACGGCGGGCGGCACGTCGGGGAGGAAGTGCTTGATCATGCGCTGCGCTGCCGTGCCGCTCGCCAGTCACCCGGCTGCCCCAGTGCTGTGCAGTGCCCCGTCCCTCTTGCGGCACACCACCACACTTTGACTCGCGGACCAGAACTCGACCAAATGAGATGGACACACAATTCCATAATTCATAAAAGCGCGCCGTGCGCCGCGTCATGACGGGCGATAGGGGGGGCTTTTGGTTTGGCACGGGGCCCCGCTTCACATTTTACAGGCCGTCGCGTTGTTGTCGAAACCACAGCCTTTTGTCGGGGGGCGCTCGGCGCGGACCCGGCCGATGATCGGGACTGCTGCCTGGGCGCCCCTTGCGGCACAGAGCGGCTGCAAGCAGGGGACGACGGCGAGACATAATCAGAGTGCACTGCATTTGAGTCGGCCATACACGACAATCATGGATTAAAAATCCCGCCGCTGTACAGCATAAAAAAAGTGGCGCCCTCGTGCAATTCGAAGCCACCTAGAGTTAAACTGTGCTGGTATTTTCTCCGCCAACACGTTGGTCGTCACAATCAACACAATCAGCGAACACCCTCCGGGCGGTGCTGCTCGGCACGGACTGTCGCAGCACTCTGCAGTGGCGGCATGCCTGGCATGTGTGCGCTCGTGCAGAGCCGGCCCGTGACGACATCGCCCTGTTGTCTGCGCGCTTGTTATTATTAGCGCGGGCCGTGCACTTGCGCGTCCGACACCTCCGCGTCTCTCTCGCACCCACGGGACGGTCTGTAGGGTGCGGGTGAGACAGGGCTGTGGAAGCACTGCTCTCCGCCTGTTGCACGGCGACCGCCACCGCAAGCCGGAGGCCGCGGCTAGGATCCCCGGGAGGATCCCACAGGATCCGCACCGGATCCCGGAGGAGGAGCCCGCGGAAGATCCCGCACCGGATCCCCGGGGGCCTCGTTTTGTCCCCCTTTTCCCGGAGACCCGCAGTAAAAGCAAACTACGGGTCTTCCCTTCTCATTCGCGTCCGTCCTGCGCCGCGAGCCGCGGTCCGGCCCGGCCCGGCGCAGCACTGCCTGCCAGCCGCCGCCGGCCGGTCCCCGCCTGCCGCGCCGCCCGTCTCCGGCCTGCAATCAAAACGTCGTAAAAATTCGCACGTGGATTTCGTAACCCGTCCGGCCGGCGGCACTGCGCGGCGGTTGCAGATACTCCGTAAGCGTCGAGGACACCACCGTCGGGGTCGCCGCCGCCGCCGGCCGGTGGTCGGTGGTCGCACAGACCGCGCCGGGGAGGCGTCCGGCCGACCGCACCGGGACGGGGACCGCGGCCGCGACGCGGCCCTCTCGGAAAGCACTTGTTCCTGTCCCAGTTCGGCCCGGCCGCCGCGGCCTAGCTCTTACGTGAAAAACAGCAAGACAATGTGCGGCGACGGCAAACGCCCCGCGCCTCCCGTATTCCGGGAACGGTCGGCGGCTAAAGGCCGCGCACTACAGGATGGCGAGCAGGGCGCTGAAGGTCGCGGCCTTCTCGCGGGCGCCTGTCTCCGCGGCCCCCACATGCGGGGGCGGCACGGCGGCACGGCGGTCAGCCAGGCCGCGCCAGCAATAAGCACTGGGGCGGTGCGCGCGGACTGCTGAGTAAGCCCCGGGGATGCGCTAACGCCGCCGGCCGCCGCTAACCGGGGGCGTCCTGCCCCGCGGGGCGCACCGCGTCACGCCGCCCCGCCGCCGCCGGAAACTTAGGAGGACGGACCGGAAGTCGTGTGTCATGGACGCGCCGCGCGACGTCGGCGGCGCCGCGTCTGCCGCGGGGGGCCGGGCAGGAGGCACGGCCCGCGGCAGTTACTCAAGCAAGCAGACGACAACAAGCGCGGCTGCTACTCCAGTGCCCTAAAAAAAATTGGAGCCGCGCGGGCCCGGCGCTCTAATTTGTTCCTCATTGCTCCCCGGGCGGGGCGGCGGCGGGGCGGTGCCCCCGCCGCCCCCACCCCCCGACATCCGCGCTGCTCTGCTATATCCCCCTCTCTGTCTCTCTTTTGCAGGCATGGGCCGGTGACGCCATGACGCCCTCCTCCCTCCTGACGGGGCTGCTGCCCGCGGCGGCCCTCCTCTCGCTGCTCCGCCTCAGCCTGGGTGAGTAACCCCGCGCGTCCATCCCCGGCGGGGTCCGCGTCGTCGTCGCCTGCCAGCCCCGGGACCCCGACCGAGGGCTCGGCGAGCTGTGAGGGCGAGGCGGCGGCAGTGCAGCGGCGACCTTACGTGTATCTGTCTGCAACAGTTGAGGCCTTGCTGAGTGAATGCCCCCCCCCCCTTCCCTTTCTCCCCCGCCGCCGCCATCGGGGCGATCGGATCGCTCCAGATCACGTCTCGTTGCATACAGCACAGCGCCTTGCGCAAAGCCCCCGCCGCCCCCGCGCTGCTGTGACTGACCGCCTCGGCCGGGGACCCTGACGTCCCCGACGTCCTCGGGGCCCCCCGAGGTCCTTGGAGATCCCCTCTGTTCCCGAGGTCCGCGAGGTCACCGAGGTCCTCAGCAAGGTCCGTCTGCGCCGTGTGAGACTTACGCCGATTGGACGTCGGTCAGCACCGCAGCCAGGAGCAGCAGCAGCATCAGCAAGTCGTCGACAAACAACACGCCGCACGGCCGGCCGACACGACAACAGGTTCCATTGGCACGGAGGCGAGGCGCGGCGGATAAGGGATTTGGCGGATAAGTTTCGCGCACTTTCTCCGTCCCGACGTACATTATGGATGGTGCGTACGGAGCCCTGGCAGGCAGCCCCCGCCAGTCCCCCAGAGAGAGGATCAGGCTTCCGATTACGGTACTGTTTTCCGAATCGGCGTGTCCCATGGCATCGCGACAGGTCCCGGGGCCCCGCGGCCCGCGGCCCCCGGCCCCCTCCCGCGGCCGGGGTATTCACATGACCGCTGCCGGCCGGCCACGCGGACCGGTTTGGCCAACGGCCGGAGGTGACCGATAACCGCCGCCAGGAGGGTCCGGCCGAGGACCCTCGCCGAAGACCAGAGAGCCGCGTCGCCCTGCTGGCTGATAATGGTCCGCTTTGTGCTGCAGGCCTGCGGCACCTGCGGCACCTGCGGCACCTGCGGCCGCCGACAGCCGCTCCCGGCCACGTCCCACTCATATCACACCTGCTGTCGAGCTGTAAACCCTAGCATAGGGCTCATGGCATGATTGCTTCTCTCCAGTTTCGACTTTTTTTTATCCCCCTCCCGCCGCCGCCGCCGCCGCTGCCGTCCTGATGCCTTGCCGATGCATCAGCACGCCCGTCTTTATAGTGGCTTCGCGTTGGGTAATGCCGTCCAATAGCCGCGACTGGAGTGCGGACGGCCGACTCCCCCAAACGGAAGCCGCGCGGCGCGGGCGGTAAACACTTAATCGTCATGTCGCTCCTCACGCCTCGCCCGCCCTGGGATGGCCGCCGGGCTGCCGCTGCCCCCGGCCAGAAGAGAGTGCACTTAATCCGGACTTTTATCGCCCGATGTCCCGACGTGGCCGGCGGCACCGTCCCGGTGCCCGCGGGTCGGCTGCCCGAGGATGCCTAGGCTGTCGCCGGACCGCCTAGCGCGCCTCCCGACTTCTCTCCGCTCTGCTCGGGTCGGAGACTCCTGGACGCTGCTATTTTTCGGGCTTCCTTTCAATTCGACCTCGATTTGCCAGACGAACGTTTCACGCTCCCGTCAGTTCTCCGGCCGCATTTATGCAACCCCGTACAACACGAAAACGTCCCTCCCTGCTCCATTCTCTCATGTTTCGGCGTTCGTCATTTATTATTTCTTTTTGCACGGCTGAATGGCGCTTGGAGCTCTCATTAACACGGATGACTAAGCGGGGCCATGAGGGCTGCCGAGTGTCATGAGCAGTCATGGGCTTGTTTATGCGGTGTGGTGGGGGGGGGGGGGAGGGGCGCGGGAGCGATGCAACGCCGAGAGTTCCTGTCGCCTTCATGATGATTGTTCGGTCGCGGCGAGACCCCATTCGCGTGCGTCGTGTGGCAGGGGGATGTGCCCGGGTGTGAGGGATACGGTCATTTTTCTCCTGCTTCACTGGAAAGGGTCGAGGAAATGATTTTTTTTCTTGGTCGGGTGTTGGGGGGGGGGCCTCAGAGAGAGAGAGAGAGAGAGAGAGAGAGAGAGAGAGAGAGAGAGAGAGAGAGAGAGAGAGAGAGAGAGGGGGGGGAAGTGAGAGAGAATAAGACAGATAGAGAGCATATGACAGGTTACCGACAGGTACGGAGGTAAGCGGGCAGAGTCGTGGCAAGGTCGGGAGAACCAGAACACTCGCTACACCGCGGCGGCGCGGCTCGGCATCGCCGTGCCTGCCGTGCCCCACAGGCCGTGTGCCCCCTGCGCCGCACACAACCGCCGCGCCGCGGCTGGTGCAACTGCAACCGCAGGCTGCTCCTGCTGTGCTGCCGTTGCCTGGCCGCCGCCGCCGCCGCGGGGTCTGGTCTGCGCTGTGGCGAGCGGAGGGGCCGACGTCCGACGCAGAATGTCGAGAATTACGTAGGAAACGAGGCAGAAGCCGCACGATAGGCGGGCCGCCGGGCCGGGCTGGGCGTCCTGCCGCGTCTCCGTGCTGCCCCCTGGCGGCGGCCGCGTCCCCGGCGGCCGCGCAGTCCCTTGGCACCGCGGGGAGATGCCCCGGGGAAGCAGACGATGATTCTGCCCACTCCGTCCTCAAAGTTCAGAGAGGCGGTTCAGCGGACACGGCGCGTCGGGGTGCCGTTCGGGGCATCGCGGTGTTGTAGAGCGCCCTCGAGGCGACAGCCGTCGTCGGCAGGCTGGCTGGTGCCTGGCGTGGTGACCGCGTCGCTTGTTGCTTCACCTCGCGGTATAAAAAGTTTCAGACCAGGAGTCGGCGCGTGGCGGCGCGTGGCGGCGCGTGGCGGCGCGTGGCGGGCACACGCAGCGGCACACGGCAGCGGACCATTAAGCAGCCCGCCCCGGCCTGGCCTCGCGCCGTTTCCAATTCCATAGAAATTAGAGACACAGCCGCGCGAGGCGTTTGCAGCGTGCATGCAGGCAGCTCATTCCGGCGCGCGGCGCCCCCCCCCCCCCGCGTGTGGTTACCGCGGGGCCCGCTGCTAAGTGATGCCCTAAAGGCCCTCGACTCCTCGCGGCCCCTTACAGCAGCGGACGCACCGCTCCATTTTATACTCGCCGCGTCGAAAGTGAACTGGATCTGGAAGCGGCAGGGCCCGCCGCCGAGGCCCCAGAATCGTTATCAGGGCCCCGACATCACTCTCCTTTTCATCTGTTTCTTCGCACCTCCCGCACCTCCCGTCCCCGCCCCTCACAGCAGACCATTTCAACGATGAAAGTCTCGGTGACGATGGCGGCGAAGTGTTTAAAGGAAAAAAATGGAACCGATTCGCTGCTGCCATCAGATTCCGCCGCGGCACGGTTCCGGTTGCTTTCTTTCCGTGGCGGCCGCGGGGCGAGTGTCGCCTTGACCCTGACCTGAAGGGGCTGCAGCCAGCGCCCGTGGGGCATCGTGGGGCTGTTGTTGGTGCTGACTCGATAACGGCTCCTGTCCGGCACCTGCTCCACGGCGACCGGTGCCGGCGCAGTGCTACACCGGCGCTAGCCTCCATGCATCATCGTTTACACCGCTCGACACGGCATATGCCGGCGACGTTCGCTCGTCGCTCGTGTTTTACGGTCCCACCTGTGGCGCTGCGCGGCAGCGTAGCTCAGCGTAGCTGCGGCGGCGTGCTGTAAATATTGCGTGAACGTTTTGATGGCGCGCCGCGTGGCCGTCCGTGGCCGCCTGTCGTGGCCGCCGCCGCCGTCGGCAGCTGCGGCGCGCGTCGCCCTCTCGGCCACCAAGAGCAAACAGCACCGTCTTCATTGTGCAAAAGCCGTCCGTCGTCGACGGGGGACGAGCGTGGCGCGGGCGCGAGACATCCTTTCTGCAGAGCGTTACTAAAACGCATCTGAAGTGTTTGCAGTATTTCATCTTTTCTGTCTGTTTGTCTTTCTCCCTCTCTCGTCTCTCTCTCTCTTTCTCTCTTTCCCACACTCTTTCTCATCACACTCCTGCTGCACCGTACACAATTACTACCATCGACACATTCTCGCTGTACTTGCATGAGCAATCGTGTCCGTGTCGATGCGGCGACGATCGAATATATTAAACACGAACATAGTTTGGCGACGACGATGACGACGACGCTGTTGTCGTCTGCTATTCCGCCTGTTGCAAAACTATGATCAGCCATGGCAGCACAGTACAGGACGGCAGCAGCTGCAGCAGCGGCACCGCGCCGGGCCACCACCCCTGCCGCTTCCCTGTTGGCCGGTCCATGCGTCACATTCCGATGCGGCGCGCGGCCTAACGGTGGCGGGCCGCTGCCGTCCGCCGTCCCTCCCCGTGATAAGCATAGCAGCCCCGGCAGCAGCACTGGCCACGCCCCGCCTTGTGTGTCGTGTGTTTAGCAGGCGTCGTTTCGTCGCCGGGTCCCGCAATGCGGCCGGTTGGTGGTGCTGTTCAGAGCAATACTGCATGGCGTGGAGTTATGTCCACAGCTGCTTATGGGGGGACCTTCTGCGGGGATCCTACGCTGCATGTGGGGCTCCAGGGCTCCGGTAGCGTGGTGCATCGCCCGCCAGTGCGAGGCGGGGTCCCGGCCGGATAAAATTCTAGCCGCGCCCGAACTGTGCGACGCTCTCGACTCGTACCAGCACGACGTCAGTTCGCAGACGCGAACGGAGTCCCTGTGTTTTCGCGCGGATGAGCGATTAGAAAGCAGGCCTGATTTCCGGCCTGCGTTTCGTCAGGATAACTTGCCACGGGCAGCCATTACACCTGCGGCAGGGCGGGTCGGACGGCGCGCGCGCCGCGGTGCAGGCGGTGTCAACCAGCCTCCACCTTAACCTGTCCGTGTGCAGGGAAACGGCCGCCACCCCGTCCGGCCGCCAGCTCGTGCATGCACTCTCACACATACACATACACACGTGCGCGCGCGCACACACACACACACACACACGCTTACAGGGCGTAACACGGTAGTTGTTGCGGCAGCTCTTACGATGGGAGAAAGGTGGAAGCATTCATGAACAGGAGCAGAGGCCGGCATTAAGCCTGTAACTCTCGTACGATACCGTTGCGCTGCTGTCCCCCTTCCGTTTTTTTCCTGTCTCTTTATGGTATCCGCCTGCAAACCTTATAATTCGCAACAATAAGTCGTGAGGTTTTCTTCCTTTTTCTTGCTCACAGCTTATGTCTCGAATTATCCTGCTTGCATTTACCGCGGACCGAAAGTAATTCGCTTGTCACACGCGACGCGTCTTTTTTTCTGCCCCTCCGCTTTCCTCCTCTATGAAAAGTCCGGAGAGCGGGCAGCCGACTCAGCTTCTATACCCTGCGGTCAGACACGCAGCAGCTCTGCACCGAGAGAAAATATCGGTGACCGAGCATCAGGTAGAGCGCACCGAGAAATGTACTCTGAATAATATGCTGGCATCAGGCGGCAGTGACCGGGACATTTTTTTTGCACCCCGCTGGACTGTCATTGAATTGTCCCGCTCTCCTAAAACGTCTCCCTCAGTGCGGATCTGCCGGGCCGTGCGGCAGTAGGGCGCGCTGCTGCTGGGGGATGGGCGGCCCGACCCGCCGGCTCGCTCATGCACGGTGTGCTGCGGCAGGGACGGCCGCCCCGCCCACACCGCCGCGCCGTCACGGCCTCCTGCCTGCTCCCCGACGAGGCCGCGGCCGAGGCCGCCGAGCAACTCCTCGCCCCCGTCCCTGATCCGAGGCCGTCTCGGTGTTCGGACGAGGTCGTGCCACACGGCCTCGTCCCGGTCAGCTAGGACGCGGCGGCGGCGGCCGCGCCGACATTCCAGCTGCCCAATGGGATGAGTCCGGCTGTACGCTGCGCCTTGGGCCTCGCCCGCTCTACTCCGGCCTCTTGTTCTGAGCGGCGGCGGTGCGGCGCGGCGCCGTCCCACGACCCCTCGGCCGCCGCGGCACCTCGGCGCCGACCGACAAGCACTCAGGGCAGTGCGACGCGACGCGGACGCCTTGACCTGACCGATGAGTGAGGCAAACGGGACGACCCGACCGACCAGGCCAGGAGCATCGCGTAGTGGAGTGAATCCATCCGAGCGTCGATGATGTTCTGCGGTGGCGGCGGCGGCGGCGGCGGCGGCGGCGGCGGCGGCGGCGGCGGCGGCGGCGGCGGCGGCGGCGACGGTCTCCACTGGCGGGGCCGCGCTGAGAACCGGACAGCACAGCTCTCGGCGGGAGTCGCACTGGAAAATGCGCGACGAGCAGATCTTACGTCGTATTATCCGGCCTGGAAAAAACGGTGGCGAACGGCCGGACCCTGCGGTGACATAAAATTTTGGCGAGGTGCCGCGAGAGGTGTACTGCTGCTCGCTTATCGGCTCCCTGCAGCTGCCCCGCCCAAGGCCCGGAGGACCAGCCCGGCCCGGCCCGCGCCACCGAAGGTTCCACGGTTATGCAGCATCCTTGCATAATCACAATAATAATCCTGGAACCGTCAGGCGCCAACAGACGGCTGTCGAGGCGGGGCGTAAACGTTTCCGAAGTCATGCCACGGGGAGCCCCCCCTCCTCCTCCTCCTCCCCGACCAGCCGGGCAGGGCAGGGCGTGAGCAAGTGCTTCCCTCTTAGCTCGCCAATACTGCCCCCCTCCCCCCCCGGGCCCCTCGCCCTGTGAGTGTCTCTTGGCGCTTTGTTCGGAGTCTTCTTAGCGGTAGAACGGGGCTTGATTGCTATCCGAGGATGGGTCCATTTCAGAAGCCCGCCTCGAAAGATTCACCGCACCTCAGTCCGTGTTCAAATACGCAACTCGCTTTCCGTGTGCAGGATGTATGTTCTACCCCGCCGGCGAGTACCTGCGCTTTCGTCCGCATCCCCGAGAACGTCCCCGTCGGCGGGGAGGTGCTGCAGGTCGAGGTGCATCCCCGGCGCAACCTGTCCCTGCGGCCGGTCGACAAGGTAAGGGGACACGGCTTCGGTGCCACAACGCCGAACAACGCTGCCCAATCCGATCATGCCAGAGGTTTTTGTGATGTGACAAATTGTGCGTATTTTTTGTTTCTCAGGCTGATGACGCGCGCTACTTCGCGGTGCGGGACGTGAACGGCAGCGCGGTGTCCATCGTGCTGTCGCGGACCCTGGAGGACCTCGTCGACAGCGACTCGCCGCACAACGTCCTCAAGTTCAGGCTCGTCTGCGACTACGACGACGGCGACGACACGGTGAGAGGCGGGGGTAACCCGACACGCCGTTCTCTCCCGGAATCCCACTTGTTTCCGCCTTTCGCACCAACATCTCCCGTTCCATCAGAAATCACCGCCTCCGAAATATTAATATTTTTTTTTTGTCGTCGGGGCGAGCTGGAGGCACTTCCTGAAGTGACGCGCACCCAAATCAATGATCCTTTCTTTCCCTGTACCCTTCACGCTTATGAAGGAAAAAAAAAATTGTGGATTGCAGATCTCGTCGTACCTCTCCGTCACCGTGTACGTCGAGGACATCAACGACCACGCCCCCAAGTTCCTCGACGCCCCCTACCACGTCACCGTCGACGAGCTCACGCCGACCGGTGAGTGACGCACCCAGAAAAATGAATTCTTGATTTTAGTCTCAAATTGCATTTACTTGGTTTTCACAAGTAAATTTTACTTAGACTAAGTAAATTTTACCTAAACCAAGTAAATTTTACTTAAGGCAAGTAAATTTTACTTGAAAAAACCAAGTATCAGAAAAATCAAGTATCCCTTTTTCTGGGTGCGTACGGCGCCTGCACGAGAGCGGGCGGGCCGTGCCGCGGGACACGCGCGCGCGGCGGGCCGGCCTACCCACTGCCTCGGCGGGCGCCTTGCTGTGAGCCAGTGCGGTGGTAAGGCCCGTGCGGCAATGAAGCTCAGAGGGGCTCTGACAGACTTTTAGAAACGAATTGCAAAAAAACATAGAACGAAATAAACGTTTAAAAAAATAATATACAAAAACATTTTTTTTGCGTACTAAATATTTAAACAAAAAGTGAGGTTCACCTTTTTTTTTCCTCTTCCCCACACGCAGGGCTGACCATCTTCCGCGGCATCCACGCCGTGGACAGGGACAAGCCCAACACGCCCAACTCGGACGTGCAGTACTCGATCGTGGGCGGCAACGAGGCCGGCAAGTTCGGGCTGGAGAGCGCGCACCGGGCCGCGCTCGTGATCCGGAAGCCGCTGGACTACGACACCGGCGACAAGGAGTTCACCCTCACGCTCATGGCGTCCGTAAGTACTGCAGTGCACTGGTGCCGGCGGGCCGCGCCCCCCGCGGCGACCTGCCGGCCACCTCCTCCCCTCCTCCTCCTCCGCCGGCCTCCTCCTCCTCCTCCTCCTCCTCCTCCTCCTCCTCCTCCTCCTCCTCCTCCTCCTCCTCCTCCTCCTCCTCCTCCTCCTCCTCCTCCTCCTCCTCCTCCTCCTCCTCCTCCTCCTCCTCCTCACGCACCGAGGACATGTCACAGGACCGCGGCACGCCGCCGCTCAACTCGACGACGGAGATCTCCGTGTCGGTGCTGGACAGCGACGACCTCAGCCCCAAGTTCACGCGGGAGCTGTACCGGACGCAGGTCACCGAGTTCTACCCGCTGACGGTGAGTAATTAGCGCCGCCACCACCCCCCGGGCCTCCGCGCCCCCTCGCCAGACGGCGCATCACGCCGCTGTGCCCGCGGTTCTACGCGTCGCCGCGCGAGATCTCATTGGCCGCGGCCTCCGCCGCAGCAAGCTGCAGTAGAAAGCTGCGTCCTGAGGACCGCGAGTAGCCCAGCCCAGCGACTGCCGCGCCCGTCCCCGTGCCGTCTCGTCCCCCGTGCCTTGTCTGTCCTGTCCCTGGGGGACTGGACCGGGCCGCGGGGCCGGCCGGGGCAGGAGACCGTGGCCGAGAAATCGATATATCGCGATCGCAGGCAGCAAACTGCGGCAAACAGCAAAACACTCACATGGCGGCTGGCATCGTGTTGCGGACCGGTACAGGAGGAGTCACGGGGGAAAGAGGCGAGGAATGCCCGCACCAACTGCACTGTTGCAGGGCGGCTGTAAGAATTGCGCGGACGCCCCGGTATAATGTAAACAGACAAAAATTGCCCCCTAACGCGAATTTTTTTGTAGGGTGCCGTTGAACAAATGCCGCCGCAAAAGGATATTATAGCCAGGTCGGGGAGGTGTCCCTGTGGCGTCCCTGTGGTGTCCCCTCGCGGTGCCATTCGGCCCTGCCGGCTCACGTAGCCCCGCGGTGGGCAGGCCCCGCGGGCCCCGCTGGGCCAGCCATCTCTCGTTGGGGTTGGGAGCGGGGCGACGGACGTCTCCCCCCCCCCCCCCCCCCCGCTGACCGCGGCCGCGCCGCCGCTCGTGCCGGACTGGAGGACAACAAACAAGACGCGGCCGCATGCCGCTAACCTAACCGAAACACACCGTGTTGACGAAGCGCGGAGAACCACGGGGGCGTCAGCAGCACCGTGCCGACCTAACCTAACCCAGCGCAAGCGCCGAGGCGCTGGCTCGCGATGAGGGGGATCGAAGCAGTGGGAGGCGCGTGCCATTGCCCGGCCCGCTGGGGCTACGTTGAGGCAGGTACACACTTCGAAAGCGGCTCGGCTCGGCTCGGCTTGTCGTCCCCACCCCACCAATCCCCCTCAATGGAGTGGGGGGGCGGCGGGGGCGGGCGGACCGCACCCATTAACCTGTATTAAGAGCACGGCAGCGCGCGGCACGGCAGCGCCAGGCGCCGCCAGAGGCAGACGACGCAAAAGCAGCGTGTCGCAACGCCCATAGCGCTGCGAGTAATCCCCCGGCTGACAGCGGCGCAGCGCAGCGCAGCGTCTACAGCAAACAGCGATGTCACCTCTTCACAGGCGGCTGCTGTGCTGCTGTTCGCAGACCCCCCGCGGCCCGCGGCCCCTGCAGCCGCCGCCTAGACTCGAGGGCATTGGAATTGATAGTCGCCTGTCGTTTGTCCCGCTCCGCGCGCCCAGCCCGGCCCGGCCTGTCCTGTGGCTCTACTGCTGTCTGCGCGGTCCCATGGGCCTTCGCGGCAGGGCGCATCTCGGCGAACGGACCGGAGTGGGCGCTTCCACTTCGGCCACTCCACTATACTAAATGCTTTTGGTCGAGGCCGCCAGGAGGAGCGACAGAGAGAGAGAGAGAGAGAGAGAGAGAGAGAGAGAGAGAGAGAGAGGGGGGGGGGTATTTTTCAGCGGAAGAAGAAGACCGCGCGCGTCGCGTCCACGAATATCCGAACCGGACCGGTACTCCGTTAAAACAAACGACGACGTCGCGGCGGCTGAGGCGCGGCGCTGCGTAGTGCTGCGACGACTGGATATCATAATTCTGGAAGGCACGAGGAGAGGAAGCGCTGCGAGTTTGTAATTCGAGGATGAGAAATTGCCAGCGCCATTATAATACATTCATTCGGGCCTGCTCTATTCGGGGCACCGGCGGAGAATGATATTATTCTTGTCTTCGGAATTTTTCAGAAAATTATTTTTTTTTAAAAATTTTTTTTTTTTAAATATTTTTAATGTAGAACAACCACTCAACACAAAATTCAGAAATTGTGTTTTTAGAATCGAATGAATACACTGGACCTTGGCGATGGCTTCCACCGAACATTGCGAAGCAGGGGTTGATGTATTAATGACACTCGTTGCTCCGCTGCCATTATCTGAAACCAACAGGCCGCGCCGGTCCTGGGGAGCCCTCTGATTCGCTTCTTTTCGCCGAACCTAGTGATTTAGGGCACGCGCCGCTGCACACCTCTGGAAGAGTGGAGGCGCCTCTCATTGAGTCGAACCATTCTGCTGTCATCTTTGACTGCCGATAATTTAGCGCTCCGGCTGCCATACCGCACCCGCTTGGCGAGGGCAGAGCAAAGGTTACCTAAACGTGTAGCTGCAAACAGTTGCCAGAAAAAGTAGGGTAAAAATGTTCCGCGCACACATCAGATTGCGAGCCCCGCTTTGTTCCTTCACCTCGCAGGGCGCCAAGGTGCACAAGGAGCTGGTGTTCCGGCCGCCCATCGAGGCCGTGGACCAGGACCTGGCCATCGACGCGGCCGTGCGCTACGACATCATCGCCGGCAACGAGCGACGCCTGTTCCGGCTGGACCCCCGCAACGGCTCGCTGTTCCTGGAGCGGGAGCTGGACCTGGACGCCGAGCGCACGCTGCCCGGCAACACCTTCTCGCTGACGGTGCAGGCCGCGCAGGTGGACAACCCGCTCAAGGCGGCCGTGGCCCGCGTCGAGGTGGAGCTGCTCGACCTCAACGACAACCTGCCCGAGTTCGAGGTGGACCTGTACAACATCAGCATCGTCGAGAACCTCCCCAACGGCTTCAGCGTGCTGCAGGTCATGGCCACCGACAAGGACCAGGTCAGTGCCCCGCCCGCCTCCCCCATCGCATATGAAAATAGAGAAAGAATTTGTAACTGAAATCGGGATGGTTGATGATAATTTCGGGGGCTGCTCGCAGGGGGACAACGCGTTCTTCACGTACCAGCTGGAGGACCCGCTGCAGGCCTTCAACATCGACGCGCGCACCGGCTGGCTCACGGTCCGCGACCAGGGCCGGCTGGACCGGGAGAAGCAGCCCACGCTCACCATGAGCGTGCGCGCCAAGGAGAAGACCCCGTCCGTGGTGCGCGGCGGCCCCAGCAACAGCTCCTCCGTCAACGTGACCGTCACCCTGCTGGACGCCAACGACAACAACCCGTCCTTCGTGCCCAGCAACCTGTACGAGTTCACGGCGTACAGCGACGCCGTGGTGGGCGACGTCATCGGCCAGGTAAGGGTGCTCTCCTACGCCGCCGGTTCGCCCCCCCCCCCCCCCACTGTTCCCCCGCCTCACCGTGGACGGCTGTGCGCAGGTGAAGGCCGTGGACCCCGACCTGGGCCGCAACGGCATGGTGCTGTACGACGTGCAGCGCACCGGCAACCTGTCCTCGTCCGCGCTGCCGTTCGCCGTGGACGCGCAGACGGGCGAGGTTACGGTGGCGGACGCGCCCCTCGGGCCCGGCAGGCATGCCCTTTTCGTCGAGGCGTCGGACCAGCCCGCCAACCCGTCCGAGCGCCGCTTCTCGCTGGCCGTCATCTCCGTGGACGTCCTCAAAGCCGGGCGGCGCGACGGCTCGGCCGGCGATCAGGTGCCGGACTTTGTCGGCGCCCCCTACGAGTTCTGGGTCGGCAGCAACGTCGCCATCGGCACGAGCGTCGGCCAGATCCGGGTGACGGAGGCGCCCGACTCGCGGAGGACGCTGTACGACCTGCTGCACTCCTACCACGAGGGCGGTGAGTCCAGCCGCCAGCTCTGCGGGCCGCGGGCAGAGCCGGCGTACGTTGGGCTGCCTATCCTCAGGCGCAGCCATCACCCTGACGTTGCTTCTCGGTTGCAGTTCCGTTTGCCGTGGAGGAGAGGTCGGGCACCATCACCGTGGTAGCGGATATGCGCAAGTTTGAGCGCACGCTGTACGACTTTGAGGCGGTGGCCACCGACTCCAGGGACATGGTGCTGGTCACCAACGTCACCATCCACGTTGTCCACCCCGAGGACGAGGTGGCGACCCTCTTCAAGTGAGTGTCCCTAGCCGGCGTCGCCCTCCAGTCTGAGAGTCGAGTGTGTGACCGGTGTTTTCGTTTCGCAGGGGCACCAGTGGCACCCCGAGGCGACCCATGGAGTTCCGCGTCCGCGAGAACCTGCCCGGCGCGCTAGTGGGGCAGCTGCTGGCGCCGGCCAGGAACGTGACGGGGCTCAACGTGACGGACAGCAAGGCGGCCTCGGGGGCGGCGAGCGCGGCCAGCAAGCTGCGGTTCGTCATCGCCAACCAGCAGGACGTGGCGGAGAGGTGAGAGGAGCTGCGCACTCGTGTTCGCCGGGACTCCGGGCCGCCGGCCGGACGTGGACTCCCGCATGATCCCGACGCCGTCCCTCCTCTGCTCAGGTTCGCCATATCCGCGGACGGCACCCTGTACACGCAGCGCGGCCTGGACCGGGAGGAACACGACTCGTACCGGCTGACGGTGATCGCGGAGAACGCCAAGGGCCTGGTGCGGGGCTCGGGCGTGTTCCAGGTGGCCGTGCAGGTGGAGGACGAGAACGACAACCCGCCCGCCTTCGAGCGGCCCGCCTACGAGGGCCGCATCCCGGAGGACGCCCAGCCCGGCACCGAGGTGGCGCTGGACGCGGAGGTGCGCGCCCGGGACGCGGACGCGGGCAGCAACGCGCAGTTCACGCTGTCGCTGTACGGCGAGGGCCGCGACGTGTTCGCCCTGGACCCGTTGTCGGGGAGGCTGGCGCTGCGTGCCGGCCAGCCCCTGGACCGCGAGACCAAGGCCGTGTACCACCTGCGCGTCATCGCCCGCGACAAGGGCGGCCTCACGTCCGAGGCCGCGCTCACCGTGCACGTGGACGACGTCAACGACAACGCGCCCCGCTTCCTGCGGATGACGCTGCTGCAGGACGAGGGCATGGACGTGGAGGCGGACGAGCCCGAGGAGAACGACATACTCGTGGTGGAGCAGCGCGACGCCAGGAACGCGTCGTTCGTGACGCCGCCGTCGCGGGGGCGAGGCCAGCACCTGCTGCCCGTAGTGAGTGTCGCCGAGTCCGTGTCGGTCGGCACCGCGCTGGTCCGCCTGCTGGCGGAGGACAGGGACACGGGCAGCAACGCCGTCGTCACGTACCACCTCGTGTCCGAGGCCCAGGTGCCCGTCGAAGCCGCCACGTCAGACCAGGCCTCGTCGCACGGCCACTTCAAGGTGTCGCCGTCCACCGGCGAGGTGCAGGTCGTCCGCACACTGCCCGCCGAGACCGAGTTCCACCTCAACGTGACGGCCACGGACGGCGGCGGCCTCAGTGACAGCGTCGTCGTCAAGATCTACGTCCGCGACGTCAACGACCACGCGCCTGCGTTCGTCCGGTCGTGGTACGCGTTCGACTTGGCCGAGGGCGTGTACACGAACCACGTCCTGGGGCGGCTCGAGGCTGTGGACGCCGATTTCGGCGCCAATGCCAACATCTCGTACTACATCATGCAGCTGCAGAGCTACGAGGACTACTCGACTCTCCCATTCCACATCAACGAGCTGGACGGCACGCTGACGGTCGACGGTGACATCGACCACGAGACCCGGGACTCGTACTCGTTCCAGGTGGTGGCCCAGGACCACGGACAGGCCGAGGAGCGCAAGCGCAGCTCGGTGGACGTGGAGATCCACGTGACCGACATCAACGACAACCCTCCCATGTTCTCCGGCTACGACCGCATCGCGCAGATGTCGGACGACGAGGGCAACGCCGTGTTCGTGCCCGTGTACTACGCGTCCGTGGTGGAGAACAGCCCCGCCGGCATAGTAGTAACACGCGTCTTCGCCAACGACTCCGACTTCCAGGTGAGGGGTCGTCTGTGCTCATTTCTTCTACACCGACGACATTGGCGTGGTCCGCTAACGTTTGTTTGTCCAGGGGAACGGCAACGGGCTGGTGCTGTACGACATCCCCCGCCGCCAGGACCGCGAGGACTTCTTCACGGTGGACTCGAAGGAGGGCGTGGTGACGACGAACGCCAAGCTGGACTTTGAGATGCAGGGCACGCACAACGTGACGCTGGTGGCCCGGGACCTGGGCAGCCCCTCGCTCAGCGCCACGGCCCTGCTGGTCGTCAGCGTGGTGGACGTCCCGGAGACCCTGGAGGACACCCTGGGTCCCATGTTCTTGCATCGCTACTATGAGGTAGGTGTGAATGAGTCCGCGTCCGCGCCGCCTCGTGCCAAAGTCCGTGTCATCTTCTGACCGTCCTTCGTGCAGGTGGAGGTGGAGGAGCACTGCGCCGTGCCCATCGCCCTGCTGACCCTCAACGTCACGGAGCCGTACCGAGCGTTCGGCCT
The DNA here is from genome assembly GCA_026979955.1 of Megalurothrips usitatus. Classification (NCBI taxonomy): domain Eukaryota; kingdom Metazoa; phylum Arthropoda; class Insecta; order Thysanoptera; family Thripidae; genus Megalurothrips; species Megalurothrips usitatus. Next base: position 9,897,611 of record CM049594.1, on the reverse strand, counting down.
GCGGTACAGCATCGTCCCGGGGAAGCGCACCGCCCGAGGCCTGGTGCCCGCGGCCACCTCTTCCCAGCGGAGGCCGTCCTCGCCGTCCCCGCCGTCCCCGCCGTCGACGTCCACGCCTAGCTCGGCGCCGCCGGCCATGTTCCGCGTCGACCCCCGCAACGGCACGCTGCTCCTCACGGAGAGCCCGGACCGCGAGCTGCGTGCGCGGTACGAGGTGACGGTGCGCGTCGACTTCAACAAGAAGGGGCGCGCGCTCGCGCACCCCGCCCACGTCGTGTACCCCATTGCCGAAGAGCGCCTCTCCGACCTGGCCCCGAACGAGGTGAAGGTCGTGGTGCGCGTGACTGACGTCAACGACAACGCGCCCCGCTTCACCGTCAGCGGCCGGCCCATCGTAGCGGCTATCCCGGCCACGGCGCACTACGGCTACCAGATCGCCAAGCTTCAGGCCAAGGACCCCGACGAGGGCCTTAACGCCGAGGTGCGGTACCAGATCCTGGACAGGGTGGACGACGAGTCGCACAAGTTTGCCGTCGACCCGGTCACCGGCCAGGTGCGGTCCATCGTCAGCTTCTCCCGGGACGCAGGACGCGTGTTCGGCTTCGACGTGAGGGCGACGGACCGGCGCGGAGCCGACGACGGCAAGTCCGCCATCGCCAACGTGTTCGTGAGTATCCCGGCGCTCGCCCGACCTCTGTGCAGATGCACCGCCACCGCCAACCCGCCGCTGCTCTTGCAGGTGTATGTGCTGGACGAGGAGAAGCAGCTCGTCATGCTGATGGCAGCTCGGCCGATCGACGTGGAGACCAGCATGGAGAACATCACGGCCATCCTGTCCAACGCCACAGGCATGGACGTGCGCGTGCGCAAGCTGCAGCCCCGACTCGATGACTCCTTCTACAGCCCTGCGTGAGTATTGCGCGCTGTGCGTGCGAGCAATGTGTGTGTGTGTGTGTGTGTGCCCGTCCGCTAAGGAATCCCGCTCGTGTTGCCCCCGCAGCACGGACGTGTACCTGTACGCCGTGGACCCCATCATGAACGTTATCATCGACATGGACACACTCTCGCAGTAAGTATGAGAGACCGAACTGTTTAGACCAGGGGAGCGCCTTACGGGTAGGCCAGCCCGCCTGCCAGGCGTGCGCGACGGGCGTGCCTACCCTCCGGACCGCAGGCGCTGAGCGCCGTACGGGTAGGCCAGCCCGCCTGCCAGGCGTGCGCGACGGGCGTGCCCACCCCCGCAGGCGCGGACGCGGGCTGACAAACTCCATGCTGACACCACTGTGCCCGCAGCATGATCAGCACGCAGCAGGCCGAGCTGCGGCGCAAGCTGCCCGCCCTCCGGACCGTGGACCTCGTCGGCGGCGGCCTGGAGGTGTCGCGCGCCGAGGCGCACGCCCTGTCGGCCCTCGAGGTGGGCGTCGTCGTCCTGGGCTGCGTCGTCTTCCTGGGCGCGCTGGCGGCCGCCGTGTGCGTGGGCTGCGTGCGCCGGTTCCGGCACCGCAAGGGCTTCAAGACGAAGGACAAGGACAAGGTGTTCGGCGCGCCGCTCACGCACACGCTGCACCACAAGACGGGCCACGGCGTGTACCCGGGCGTCGGCACGACGCCGGCCTCCTTCTTCAGCCTCACGGCCAACACGAGCCTCGGCCCGATGACCCCCGGGCTGCCGGGCGGCCTGCCGGGCCCCGCCCTGTCCAGCGTGGGCGGCGGCGGCGACACCACGGACACGTACGTCGAGATGCACTCCAACAAGTCGTCCAACAAGAGGCGCTACCCGACCAGCCAGCGCACGCGGGCCGCGCGTCCGCACCACCGCCACCAGCACGAACCCACCTGCACGCGGCACAAGCGCCACCGCCACCAGCGCAGGCCGAGCAACGCGCAGGTTACTACCTTCCAACGCACGCCAAAGGGGGAACAACACTGTGCCAAAGTTTCAAATTCAGTAAGAATTCAAAGAAAACGACCAAAATTAGTCATACAATGCCAGTAAAGTGAAAAGGGAGAAACAAAAAAGTTGCGATAGAAAAAAAATCACAAAACTTAGTGAAAGTTCAGAAATGCATTCAATTTCTACATGAATTGTTGTCCATTGAGTTTTAAAATCAGTAAATATTGGCCAGTCTAAAAGTTCAGAACTGGCCCAAATTTTCACGGTTACTGGAAAATTTCTTATCTGTGCTATCCTCTTTCATATCCGCAAGTCAAGGGAAAAAGAAAACAATGATTTTTCTTTTTCTTTTGACGGCCGTTCAATGATTTGACAAAATAAAGTTGCTTTTAACCAACCAAACCCTGCCTGCAGCTTGCTTTGCTTTGGGGGCATGGGTTATAACGGGCTGAAAAGATGAAGTATTTAGACGTCCGCCGCCACTCTACTGATAAGGACCATGATGCCCGTGAACAATGTCAACAAGCGCCCTTGTGTTTCTCTGCCTTTGCCTCTAGGGGGTGCATATGGTCCGCTCCAACTCCAACGCAGGTTTCGACGTGGGTCTGGGCTCGTCGGGTGACTCCGGACAGATCCTGTTCGAGGAGCGCGACCGCGAGCTGGGCTGCTGCCCCTGCGGACACTCGCCGTCGCACTCGTCAGCAGAGAGCTCAAAGTGAGTAAAGTGAGGGCCCTCGGGAGGCGAGGCTCGCTGGAGTGTCCGTCTCACATGCGTCTCGCGGTTGCAGCGGCAGCTACGAAGACTCGCTCAAGTCCTCACGCCGTCACGGCCCGTGCTCTGGCGGCCACGGCGGCCACGGCGGCCACGGCGGCCACGGCGGCCACGGCGGCCACGGCGGCCACGGGCTGCACGGCCCCCACGGAGGCGTGCCCCACACGGCCACGGTGTCGCGGACGAGACACCGGCAGCGCGAGGCACCCCAAATGATCGGCGGCCACGGGTGCGACGGCGGCCACGGTGGACACGGCGGCCACGGCACCCTGGGCACGCCTCTGGCGCGGCGGCAGTCGGAGCGAGTCCACATGCGGCCCATGCAGAGCTGAGCAGGATGCGGCCGCGGAGAGACTCCACGCCGATAGAGCGCGCGGCGGCCGGACCCCCTGGCTCAGCGCGGAGTAGCGCGGCCATACTCTCCCACTCCCGGCTGCCAGAAGGCCAAGAAATCAGGACGTCGCGTTTAAGCCTGATCGCCCTGACTCGATTAGGCACGGAGCAAGTATAAAGGTACCTGATTTTTTTTAATGAAAAAAAAGAACGATTCCTACGACGTGCCACGAAGCTTGGATGGTTTTACGGTGAAAACCCGTACGGCGTATTCCCAAACGTCCGACAGTCTGACTCCACCACGATATGTGGTTTTAATTATTTAATAAAGTCATAAGTGAAGATGTTTAGGAGTTTCATACTTGAGATATGAGAAATAATGTGTATTTTGAGTGCTCAGTAGCATTCCCTGCCAGAACAAAGTGTGCACGAGAGACTGATATTCTGCACTGTCTTGAGATTTCATATAGAGAGGTATTTTGTCTAGTGGGTGTAATAGTCTACCACGTGAACGGTAGTAGTTGGGTGGTTGCCATTGAGTGTGGAGGAAATACAGCGTCCTACCAAATTTACAAGGATGTACAGTGAATTTACTAAGAAATCTAGTTAGTGAGTCGAGTTCAATTGTTTGTATAGCATATTTTTACTGCCAAAACATTCTTAGACTGACTCATCCTGTCACGAATGTTCATATTATTTGTAATGGTTAATCATATTTATTGTGTAAATGTGCTCTGTAATTATGTATGAAAGTCAGTATGCTACGTATGCGTGAATAATGCTAACTCAAGTTTGTTCAAACTTGTTAATATAAGTGAGATTCTGGCTCGTTTTGCCCAGGTGCTGCAATCACGTTTCATAAAACTCCGTTTTCACGGAGCTCGAACACACCATTCTTGCTCAAATCTGACCACTGACCTGTTGTAAAGGGTACTATGTCGGAAAACCACTGTCACGTAGAAAATGTGCCCTCTGTAAAATGTACCAGTAGTGTTAAGATTGTATGAAGATTTTATTTGTTATTTAAGAGTTTATTTCTGTGGTCAAAAGTCACAGACTGAGTCAAAATCATATTTAGAATAATAAATAATAGTAAAGCTATGTACGAAACAACGCACCATCATGAGTCTGCAATTGCAATAAATATCAGCGTTAGGCCTACTCAACCTCTTGACTACCCCTCTCATCCGAAGCACAATGTGCACTGAATCAAGCCTAAAAAAAAAGAAAGAAGAAACGGTTCATTTCACGTCCGTTCGCTTTTGTGATTCCGCATCTCACTCCACGTCCCGTTTTCCTCGGAGACAAACCAGAGAGAAACGTCGCCCAGAGCACTCCGTGTGAATGAGAACCAGACGGGAAATGAGGGCGCCGTTACAGATTGGTTCCACTAGTGTTTAGGCTGTGCCGTGCGCTCGGCACAGCGCGCCTCACGGTGCGGCGCATGGCATGTCGCCGCGCAGCATGGCGCAGGACGCCGCCGTCGGCTCACTCGAAGCGATGCGCGGCCTTCATAACGCCAAGGGCATGCGCCACGCCGCGCCGCCGGGTGTCGCGGCGCAGCGTCCCCGGCGGCGCACGGCCGGCCACGTTCCCCTATGGCTTGTTTTGAAGCGATGTCGCGTCCGACGGAGGAAAAACTTTGGTCATTAGTTCGCGACGCCGCGCGCTGGAAGCCGCACATACCTGTGTGTGTGTGTGTGTGTGTTCGAGATCAATAGTTTTATCTTAGTATGACGGGCGTCGCGTCCTTGTGTGAACGCGCTGGTGCCTGGAGGGATACTGATGGCGTTGCAGAGCGAGAGAGAGGGGGGGGGGGGCGTGAGGAACAGCAGGGGATAACAAAACACGCCAAGAACAAAACAAAGAAGAAAAAATTGGGAATACATGTCCTCATATTGATTGTATCCATCACTTCGTTGCTAGGGATCGGGAAAAGAACTTTCACAATTTTGTCGCGCTCGGATAGTTTATTGACCTCGGCGTGACGGTTTGTGACAATTGTGGTACAACGTGTAGATACAGTATTTTCATAAACATGCCCTCCATACGATTACAGCATGGCCAGTTGAAGGTACTCCAGGAAACCCTCTTACGACATGCGATATTCTTCCCTTCGGAAAAGGCACAGTACGGTGATACATCTATCTTATAACTGTAATTACCCGTGACAATACACAAAGCAATGTAAGCACAGTCATGCTAAATGACAAGACGCCCACTGTTGCAACGTCAATTAATTGCTTGTCCTGAACTCTGCATAAAGCAAAAACATAGGGGTATATTTTTTGCTCTACATGAGCGATTTTACTCTTGTCGCACATTTGTCAAATCTCCCTGGTACTAAACAGACCTACCTCTCTCCGCTGAACCAATATAAAGTTTAAGTTCCAGGACTGTAAATGCACTTACTCGACCTCGGGTTATTAACAGCTTTTCGACGTTCCCTGCACCACACATACAGGTTGATGTCAATTTTACAAGAACTACAAATTCTGATAGCAGTTTTACACAGGTACTGTACGCCATCATACTCCCATTGTTGACGCACTGGTGAAGTGGGACGATTTCAGTCAACGACAGTTTAACTAGAAGACAAATTTCAAAAGAAGGATATTGGTAAAGAAAAGTTTGCTGAGGTACTACGTTTGACTTTACACGCTGATGCTGAGATTCAATGACAATTGTACAAAACGTTTGAAGGAATACATATTTCGTACACTTAATCACAATAATCTACACGGGAAGCTTAAATAAAACATAATGCAAACATCTTGATATTTCCATTAACAGAAACGCACAAACACATTCATACAGCATAGCAAATTAAACTAATAATGATCCGTTCACACCAAGACTTCTATACCCGCATCCACACGGCTACACACACAAAACAAAATTTCTATTTACTCACGTTGTTAGTGGCCGCTCTATGCCCCCCTCAAATTTACGGGTGTTGCATTTCCAAACTGATGGATAATCAAATTTTGCACCCACGGTTAATAGAATCCTCTACAGTCTGGCTATTTTAGGAAGAGCGCTGGCCTTTGAGGTGTGCAAGACATTAGTTACTGCAGCAGCTGCTGCTAAAATATTAACACGATAAAAAAAGCATTATATGGTCCAGGTCTTCAGAAACATTACCCTGCAAGTATCATTCAATTAAGGTCTTTTACGGAGAATACTATTATGGGCAGGTGTGAGACTTTGTGCATAATTTTATTTTGGCCTTTGTCTGAGAGCCGCGGCCGTATGTAGACGCATCACCACTTTCCTCTTAAAATAGCCAGACTCACAAAAAAAACTACAAAAAAACTGTTGGCTGCTGCTCACTTGTCACTGGACGTCTCCGAAACGAGCGCAGTTCCTTATAATGTGTTCGGATACGGCTGGGTCTCGAAATACTCAATAGAAACCGACTGGATAATAGTCATGCATGGCTCCTATATCTACTATCTCTAGTGTGCTTGAAGTTTACGTTGATCACTTCTTGAGTGACGTTTCACACAATAGCCATCGTACGCCTTTGGAAGAGGCGGTATATGTAGAAAATTGGAATACATGTTAAGACGAAACTGTATAAACGCACCACAGCACTCTTTATACAAACTAATGATACACGCAGACAGTTTGATTTTCGTTTAGATTTTCATTATCAGGTGTAGTCAGCACTTCCAAAACAACATTTAGAAAGTACATGATGGAAGCAATTAAGCGTTCGTTTACTATACCGTCGGAATTTCACGGGTATGTCAGCAGAAAAAATAAAGTCGTGAGCCGGAGATAAAAATATTCCCTTTTTTCCAAACTTCGCGAAAACCGTTGCGGAATTCGTGTGCTGTTCATTTCTATATTTACTTACTTCGCCACAGCCGTGTCTTCTTTGAACATTTCAAAGATATGCAATGAATTTATCACCTCTGTGGAAATATACACACCACTCTACAATGGCCTATGCTCTTCAGAAAATTTGCAGGCCAGATACGCTCTAGAGTACAGAGTACACTTCCAAGCAAAAGTACCATCTTTATGTTGGCACCACTGAAGTGAATAATGAGTAACCTATATTTTGTGCTGTCAATTTATTCTAATATGTAACAGGACTCATACAGTGAGCTTGCTGAGCCCGCTGCTTAGGCGATACGCCGCAGCCTGCTCACTCAATTCCAGGAGTGCAACAAACAGAGCAATGAAAGAAACCTCCGTTTGGCAAAATCACGACACAAAGTGAAGAAAATGAAAAAGTTGAACCTCATGTAACACATACGCAAACCAACACTTAACTTGTAGTGTCACATCACACACTGTTCTCTAAGTGAGATACAAATCCTAAAGCAAAAACAAATACATTTACAAAACATATAGTTGTGCAGATGAACACCATGCGTTTTTGAAAGAAAAGTGTGAGCACTCCAAACACTAAAACGAGCTAGTTTGGGTGACAATCCCCTTAATTCATGATAACAAAAAAGACAACATTAAAAACAACGTTAAAAGTCTATCAGGGATTTGCAACAAACCATATGCTGCAATTTGTCACTCAGTCCGTAGTCTTTTTCCTTTTTACCGAAAATTCTAAAACTTATTGAGCGTGGTACTAACGAGGCCATTTTCTCATTAACGTCTTCAATTTAAAAATGTTATGTGTGCATAATTTTTTTATCACAAAAGACAAACAGTCGGAATGTTTCCAAGAGGTACCGGTTTCAAAGATTGGTTCATAGGGCACAACAGTCAACAACGTTGGTAGTGTGTCCTAACTGCACACGGATGGTAAGTGACATTTCTGGCTGGTGCAAATCTCTGATAACTCTTTTATTGTAAGCTACATGACCCCAACAGTTTCCTGTACAAATATAAAACAAGAAGGAATTGCCCACACGAAATGCCGCACTAACATACGTTAGCAATAAAACTCCATACAATCAAACTTTGGACAGGCTAATCAGTAGAAAATCTCACAAGAAACAGAGCTTATGACGTGGTCACCTCACTCCGAGGAGACGCGACATAAGACATTACACAAAACCTGGATTTATAGATAACAACAATTGTGCATGTAGTTGTATCAAGAGTTCTTACAAAACCTAGGCGCTTTCAAGCAAGATGAAGAAGTCCAGAACTCAACGTTGCAGACCGTGAAAACAATATTATTTGGAGAAATAATTTAAATAAAACTAATGAACTTACTTTCGAAAAGATCTAAGAAATCTTCCCTTTGAATATGGTTAAACGATTATTGTTTTATCACTCAGGTATCAGACGACTCTAGGAGGCATGAGTCAAAATTTGATTGTGCTTTGGCCGAACAAGAAATATACCACTTACAAGCCAATCGTCATTCCCTTGGGAGACCAAACTCAAACTTAGTCTTGCAATCCCATTAACTATTGAAAAAAAAGATAACTCTTACCCAAGATATCAAAATATAGCGATTCGTTACTCTCTGAATATCTCTGTGCCTCTGCGAACCATATATCTGTGTCAGTTCAATTTAAGTAGTCTTTGTACAAATACAACCTGACCTAACCTGCGGTCATAGAATTCGTTACTGATAGTTTACCTTCAGCTCTCGTTTCATTTGGTACTTGAGTAAATATCACACAAAAGCGTAATGGTGAGGGCTGCAATGTTTCACAACTCTCCTGAGGCTTAAACCAAAACAAGTATTATATTGTGGTTAATGTCTTCTCACGTTTACAAAATATACCTCATATATTTATATGTTAAGTATATAGATATAATTATTATGTATATATGTATAATTCATTTAGATAACCTATGTATTTGAAAATTATGAAGACCTAAGTTGTACACATAGCGTGGACAGTACCCAAATACTCACAAACTGATATTACCAGATATTCACAACGATAGCCACGGCTCATCCTCGCCAAAAAGGGAAGCAACAACCTTATACTACTTAAAAATTTACTAAGACCTACAGTCTGAATGTGCGTTGCGACTGGTTGTAAATTTTCAAACACAATTTGCCCAGTTTCGACGGAGGTCATCAACTTCTGGACAAAGCATTCGTTTTTAAATAACAAGGAAATTTCATAATTACAATTACTATAACAACTCGTCGGTTCTGTGCCTGCACCTAACCAACCTTAAGCATGGCTAACAATGTACTACCTACTCGTATTATAGGCCTCTGAGTCTCATAGAGGGACTTATCTCACCTCATTTAAAGGAACGAACAGAAGCATACAGAAAAAATCAGACAGTTAAGTTTAACACATAAAAATTAAACTAATTATCTATAGGTATATCGTAGCAATCTGTCACATCACAACAACTCTTACGTGTAGCAGCATTTAGCCTTAGGAATACTACTCATTATGACATACAAATAGGTAGTTGTCGATACAGCAGACCTTTCGAATGTTAGAATTCCGATAACTACAAATCTAATAGAACATCAGAGAAAATTTTCAACGTTCAATATTATCACACAACTATCCGTCGGTTGTCCCCACGAATTCCGGTGCGCAGTGAATGGGTGGACTTTAATCTATGTACGCGCGTGAGCAGTAAACAAGTTCGACGGGATACAATACAGGGCAAATCTGTCTACAAACCCTTCATTCAGAAAATATAATAAACATTCTTTTGATTGCAACGCGCCAAACTAGATGCCAGCATCAATTGGACGCCATAAAGATATCTTTCGCTTATAATATAACCTTGATATTTAGGCACTTAAAGTGGCGAACGTTATACAGGGAGAAAGAGGAAAGGGGAACAGGGAGATATTTTAACAGATAAGATTAGAGAAGCAAAACGAGATAGAAAGAATATTCCGCCAAATAGAAGGAGGTAGAGACTGAAGAAAATCCATTCTAAGACATGGATCGAATATTGGGTTTTGTGCGGGTTAAATTTGACACCCACTTCTTAACTCACTGGAGCGCAAGATAGAAATGCTCACAACAATTTCAAAAAGACAACAAACAACACTTATGTGGCGAGCGGACAGACCAGAAAAATGGGGGTTTCGTGTGTCACGATTCAAACGGCAGTCAACTCTCCTAGAAACCATCCTGTATTGTACACAATTTATTTAATTTTCGGCCCTAACCAGTGACACACTTAGCCCTGGCCCACACAGTCATGTACAGTCCACGCCGATCGACTGCTTCAAGCTCCTAAGCAGTGCATGTGCGGTCCGCCGCCAGCTGCAAGCGTGCTCGAGCGCCCAGGCTCCGCCAGGGCTCCATTGGCCTACCGGCCGCCTCCCACTGAACGGTGCGCAGAAGCACAAAAATGACAACGAATGCTCAGCGGGCACTAGCCGGCTCAAGCCGGGCCAAGGCGCGCCGCGTAGGCCACAATTGGCACAAGACGCGATACAAACAACAAAGATGCCACGGGTCGGTGGCTGGTCTCCGCGCGTCGTCTAAACCCCCGTGTTGGACGCGGCGATGTAGGCGCTGTTGTTGCAGATGTACGACACGGCCGACTCGTGGCCTGGGGCCGCGCCGACCGGGACGGGCACTGGGACGGGGACGATGGGCGGGACGCGGCGGGTGGACGACGTCACGTAGTACGAGCTCTTCCTCATGGAGGCCGAGGACGACCCCACGACGGCCACCGTCTCGTAGTAGCGCAGGCGGCCGCAGCATCGCCGGGACTGCAGGATGGCCTGGAAGCCCCGCCGGAACTTGTTGTTGAAGAAGGCGTACAGGATGGGGTTGATGCACGAGTTGGACGCTCCCAGCCACTGGGCGATGGGCGTCGCCATGTCCACCACCTCCTCCTCCCAGGGAGATGTGGCGCCTCCCAGCTTCACGCGCGCGAAGATGATGTAGAGCGGTAGCCACGACACGACGAACAGGATCACCACCACCACGAGCATCTTCACCACCTGATTAGGGCAAGGAAAGAACGTCTTACTCCAACACCGTGCTGAGTACGCATCGGTCCAGTAGGCCGCGGGCTCCGCAGGCCACTCACCTTGATCTTGGATTTCTGCTGCATGCGCTCCATTTGCGCATCCTTGGAGTCGGACGGGATGGACCGCCGCCACACCTTGATCCAGATGAGAACGTAGCACAGGGAGATGAGCACGAGCGGCAGCACGTAGCAGCAGAGGAGGTTGGCCACCAAAAAGTACATCTCGCCGCTCATGTTATTGGGCCACACCTGCAGAGGAGGACGCTGGTGAGACAGAGTCGAACATTTTCGGGGCCATTTTGTTGAACAGAGAAGGAAAAGTACCTCGCGGCACATGATGATCTCGTGGTGATCCCCGACTGGCGTCATGACCGTGTCGAAGAAGAGGGCCCAGGGGATGGTGGTGCCACAGGCGATCACCCAGATCACGGCTATCATCCCTCGCGCCCGGCGCGTCGTGATCTGGCACTTCAGTGGATACCAGATGGCCAGGAACCTGTAAGCACAGATAGCCATTTCTTGTTAAAAAGTTCCCAGGCTCCTCGGCGGATTCCTGTCATTAAATGAAGAGGCTTTGATAATTTTTTAAAACTGGGCAAACTTGTTGACACACCCATTATCACAGGGTGATAGAGATAATGGCAACAATGCAGACCCGATTCGAACGCCGAGCTGAAGCATCCCAACAGTTCAAACAGGGGAACTAACCGACGTGAAACCCTCTCGTTGGCAAGCACACCAATTCAATGCTCATCAAATTCCCTAGTCGCAAATTGATTTTGGCATTATTAAAAAAGTTTGTGTACTGGGAATTTTTTTGAAAAAACTTGTCCATATCAAATATCGAAAAATAAAAGTAGAAAACGTCCCTACGCCACCCCGCAGTGACCCAGCGGCTTTCTGTGCCATTGTGATTGTGCATGGATTGAGGGCAAGCTGAGGACGTGCGCTGCCCACCACTGCCAGCCTCACAATCACAGGCTGAGCCGGGTGGAGCACTGCGGCTGGGTGTTATCACGATGACCAAGCGGCCACATGGCGCGCAGAGCAGCGCGGAGCCCTCGCCGAGCCCTCGGCGCAGCTCTCGGCGCAGAGAGCACTCCATCCGACAGCCGCTGGCGACCGCTGCCTGCCGCTCGCTGCCTCGCTCGCTGCCTGCCGCTGCTGCTGCCGGGCCGCTGGCCAAGCAGCCCCACTCCAGCCCGCTCTCACTTTCAATGGATGTCATCGCAGACGCCTCCGGCATAATGAAAACCATTGGATTGAGCCAGGCCCGGGCGGGCGGGGGCTGGCGCTGCCGGCGCCGACGTCTGGCTGCCGATGGGAGACAGTGACGAAATTGGCCCCTGCCGAAAAAGATTGTGTGTGTGTGTGTGTGACTTTGTCGGGCCAGGCCATTGCTGGGACGCATGCAATGCAGCGCGAAGGCGAGACGGAAGGATGCGCGGCGTAAAACTGCCTCATGCCGATTACAGCGGGTGTTCTGTGCGCAGCCCGGCGCAGGCCGCTAACGGGGCGCCCGCCGTGACGTCACGGCCGGTGCCGGCTCAGCCCGCCAAGGGGAACCGCTCCGGCCGCAGTGACGCGCGCGCCAGACGCCGTGAGAAATTCGGCGGGCGAACAGGGTCCGTCCAGCCGAGAAAGAAGGTGTCACGCAGTGCAGCCCTAACATCCGCCGGGCCGACCCGGCCGCGCCGCCACCTCCTCGCCTTTATTCATTAGTTTTGTTTGGCGGCGTCGCTGCAAAAAGGAAAGGCTCTTCGCAAAAAGAGAGGCGAGGGGATGTTGGCCTCGACCGCCGGCCGCGCCGCTGCAGGGTAACCTTGGCCTGGGGAGGGGAACGGGGAGGGGTGCGGAGCAGGGTGGGGCCGCCCGTCTCATAGCCTGTGACGAGTCTGTGACAAAGCAGTGACATCCGTCGGGATGTATCAGAGTAGGTCTTCTGGCTGCCAGTGCGATTTGGGGCTGTCTCCTCTTTGTGCGGCCTGGAGTGTGTGAACCTGCCAATTGTGTAGAGAGAGAGAGAGAGAGAGAGAGACGCTGACTCCCTCCCCACCTCTTTCTCCCGCTCTCTGGGTCTCTCTCACTCACACGCACTCGCAGGGGCTCAAAGCTAGCGTGGTGGTGTCGCTGAGCTGGCTCATGTTTCGGGAGCGCGTTATGGCAGACTGATTGCGCTCTCCCACGGGGACCGCTCATGTGCCTGCAATGGTCGGGTGGGGATGCTCGCTTCACTCTGCCTCAGACAGCCTCAGGGCTTCTGCTCGGCCCCGTTTGCGGCCCCCCTGGGCCTCACAGGCCTCTGCCCCGCCCGGGATGGCTCTGTTCCGCCCGCCGTCCGTCACTAGGACTGACCCACCCTTCCAGCCCTCGCGATCAGTGTCGCCATCCACTGCTTTGGGCGTCAGCTCGCTGCTTGTTATGAAGAGACGTCAATGGACTCGCAGGTGAGGTCGGGAGAGGGGAGGGAGAAGCACTGTGGAGGTCAGCCGTCGCGCCGGCCGACTCGAATGCCGCCTCCGCCCCCCTCCCGCCGCCGCCGCCGCCGTTGGCCCGTGCGCCACGCCCCGCCACGCCCCGCCACGCCGCACCGCGCCACGGCGCGCCGCTGCCCGTGGTCCATGTACACTTCCTGATGCTGCGGCGGCTGCGGCTCGGATGTGGACTGAACTGGACGGGGTGGTGGGATCGTTGACCGGCGGCAGCGCCGCTGAGAGCTGCCCACGGCGCGGCGGCGTCGGCGTCGGCGTCCCGCGTGCGTGCGGAAGCACCTTGACGGGAACAAGCAATACGCGAGCATCTCCGGTGTGCCATTAGTGCCGGAGTGCCGTGCCGATGGTGCTCAGGCCGACCCGCGGGGGATCTCCGACCCGCGGCCACCGCGAGCCCCCCGCGGTGGTGACGCCGCGGGCGCCGCGTTGGCACCCGCCACGCCCTGCCGCCAGCGACGGCGGCCACCAGTCAAATGCTCCGGTCCACGCTCGGCGCCAACAACAACGACGGCGCGGGTTTAACTCGATTGACGATCTCGATCTTCTCCCAGACGCGCGGCTCCCGAGCGGCCGCGGGTCAGGAAGACTTCGTGCTCCGCTTGGAACGTGCTTCCGCGCCCGGGGTTTGGGGGGCCCTGCAGTCACTCATATTAAATGAGCACAATCTTCTGCGAAACGTGACCCCCCCCCCCTCCCTTCCCCTCGCTCCCCGGAAGACGGGGCTTGTGCGAGTGTTTTATTTCTGACAATACACTTTTTTGGACGCGCTGTCGACCAGCCCGATGCAGCACACGGAGCGCACGCACGCACGCACACACACACACACACGCACAATGCCAGCAAGAAGGTCAGCTGCTTGTCTGGAGGGAGGATCTCCTGCAAACCTTGCGGCAAGCCGTCCCGCCCCACCCCGCTCCCCTGCTCCGCTGCGGCTGTCGCGTCGCGGTACTCACAAAGTTTCTTGTCCGAGCGTAACTTAAAACCCCTCGACAGAGAGATACAGGGAGAGACGCAGGAACGACCGATGCGGGACAGAAAAGGTCAGAACGTAGGAGCCGCGGTCGTCAGTGCAGGTTTACAAAAACGCAAAACGGAACGGTCTATCCGCTGTTTGCTGTGCGTGGCCGCCAGGAACCACACGGAGGAGACCTGGTGCAGCCGCCTCCCTCTGTCACGCGGTGGCTCCTCGTGGCCACACCGGTCACCGCAAACCTCTCAGCTCGCTGCACTCCTCCCGCCAGCAAACAATTTCCACGCCTATTTCGTAGGGTTCGCAGCGATCGCCGGACGGCGAACGGCAGAGAACGTCATCCAGAGTCAACGCACGCACTCTTCACGACGACTAAGATGAAACACAACCCGTACATAATTTTTTTTTTTTTTTTTTTTTAGAAAAGAAGTAAAGAACTTGGAATCAAAGGACAAGGAAGCAAAACAAGGCTCGTCATGGGCTGCGTCCCGAGGGTGGGTCAGAAGAGACCGAGATGAATGATGTTGTGTGTGTGTGTGTGTGTGTGCAAGCGCGCGCGTCGGTCTGTGTGTGAGAGCGTTTGTGTGTGTGTGTGTGTGTGTCCACACTACACACCGGCTGACCCTGAGCGCACCGGTCTCGGGCGCAGCAAACATCTCCCGGACAGCATGGTAATAAGAAAGAAAGTGATTCTAATATGCTGCCCTGCACCTCTCTGCACCCAGAGGATCGAATTTAAAGCCTAGATTGGCACGTAGTAAAGCCGTGCCAGAAAATAGATTCTCTACCCGATTACTCTTAGTTTCTAGCGCTGTTCTAAGATGGGTCTGATCGGGCGAAATGCGTTTTAGCCTCAGAATCGTTTCCTCTCGGCCAAGCGTCCTGTGTATCGTGTGCGTCCACGCGTCGCGTGTTTGTCACCATCAGCGGAAGGGAAATGAATTTCCCACGTGGGAAAGAAGGAGGCCGCGGCGCTGGTGTGGCCGGGCCCGGGCCATTGGCACGGCGTGGCACGTGGCGTGGCGCGTGGCGTGGCGCGTGGCGGCGGCGATAAAGGCGACACCTTCCTTGCGCGTGCCGCGGCGTGGCGCGGCGTGGCGCGCGCCATGTCGCCACTGGTTTTTGAAGGCTGACGCGTTTCGCACGACGCGAGAGTCCGCCAATAAGGTGTAGCCGGCCCATCGAACAGGCCGTAACGGCCATCAAACGCACACAAAACGTCAGGCCGCGCAGATAGATGGGTCTGTGCCCGCACCGCCTGCCCCCCGGCCGCCCCCGGCCGCCCCCAGCCGCCCCCGGCTGCTCCAGTGACCGGAGCGGGGGACGCGCAGCAGGTTCCGATCACCTGTCGTCAATCATTCGGATGACCCTACCCAGGTCGCGGGGCTGTTGTCACCATCCTGTTTCCCGTGCCACCTCAACACACTATCCCAACCGCTGACCAAGCGAGTGATACCTATCCGTATCTATCCTTTAAATCCTACTGTATCCAGGAACTCCTGTACTCCCCGCCCCCTCTCTCTCCCTCTCTCTCTCTCTCTCTCTCTCTCTCTCTCTCTCTCTATCTCTCTCTCTCTCTTCCTCTAACTCCGGCGAATTAATATCACAACAGAGACGTCGCTACCATCGATATCAATTTCTATCGGTTTTTGTTTTCGTTCTGCCACGCGTAATATTCTAGAAGAAAAATTCCTGGGAAAACGTCCCCCACTCCCCGGATTTTAGGATCAAGGCAGCAGCCACGTCACACGCACACACACGCGCGACAGACAGCGGCGGCCAGGCAGCGCGCACGACCCCGCGGCGCAGCTGCCGGCCGCGGGACTCAAGTTCAAAGGCAAGCATCTCGCTCACCTCCCGTCTCACTCCATCCTTCGAGAACACCATTTTCTCACCACCATCCTCTTAAGGTGTCCTTACCGAGCGTGAAATATCTTCAAAAGCCCTCCCGCAAGTCAGCGGGTGATCTTGTCTGTATGAAAATGTGTTTCTGTGGCGACTGCCTATGGCCCGGGGGCTCATTTCAGGGGATTTTAGTTGTCTTTTTTGAGAAGTCATTATGGAGATCCTAATTTACTTGCCCGCCAGTTACCGATACTGGCAACAGGGAGGGGGGGGGGGGGCTGGGGTAGGTGCAAGACCAAGTGGAGGGTCCTTTTCGTTTTGGCGGCTGTCCCCTCCCCTGCTCTCCACCGCGTCGGCCGGCCACCACCGGAGTCGGAGGGTGAGGAGGGTGGGGAGGGACGCGGTATAAAAGCCGGCGTCGGCCAGGGCACAGCATCACACCACACCTTCTCTTCCCCCCGAGTTGAGCTCAGCAGAAGCTTAACCAAGCCACCATGTTCAAGCTGGTGAGTGCCGGGCAGTGCTAGTGCCGTGTCGTCTGCTCGCCGCGAGAAGCCTGTGCAGTGTCCACGCATTGCGTGTCTGTGCGCCAAGTGAAGCAGAAGACCCGGTGAACAATCAAGCATCAGCGGCTTTGTGTGGTTGGCAACGGCGACACCGCCATGCTGGTCCCCGGCACGCTACATCTGGATTACCAACATGCTAAAATTATTAAAATTACTAAAAACTATTTATGTTTTCTAATTGGATTTCGCTTATGATTAAAATGCACCTAAGATGTGAAAGATCTCCGTCGAGTTCTAGCTATGAATACAAAAAATAAACCGGTCCAACACGCCGTGAATATAAGTCTGCCTCAGTAACCACTACGATTTTTTATGAGCGAACTTGTGTGTGTGTCTCGCAGGTCGTCCTCTCTGCCCTGCTGGCTGTGGCCGCAGCCAAGCCAGGAGTTTTGGTGGGCGCCCCCGTGGTGCACGCCGCCCCCGTCTCCGTCTCGCACTCCAGCATCGTGCAGACCCACTCCTCCCCGGTCGTCGTCAAGACCGCTGTGCCCGTGGTCCACGCCGCCCCCGTCGTCCACGCCGCTCCCCTGGTCCACTCTGTCCCCGTGGTCCACGCTGCCCCCGTCGTCGCCCACTCCGTGCACCCCGCCCCCCTGGCCATCCACCACCTGAAGAAGAGGGGTGTCCTTGCTCCCGTCGCCGTCGCCCACTCCGTCCCCGTGGTGCACGCCGCCCCCGTCTCCGTGTCGCACTCCAGCATCGTGCAGACCCACTCTTCTCCCGTCGTCAAGACCGTTGTGCCCGTCGTCCACGCTGCCCCCGTCGTCCACTCCGTCCCCGTGGTCCACGCCGCCCCCGTCGTCGCCCACTCCGTGCACCCCGCCCCCCTGGCCATCCACCACCTGAAGAAGAGGGGTGTCATCGCCGCCCCCGTCGCCGTCGCCCACTCCGTCCCCGTGGTCCACGCCGCCCCTGTGGCCGTCTCCCACTCCAGCATCGTGCAGTCCCACTCTTCTCCCGTCCTCGTTAAGTCCGTCCCCGTGGTTCACGCCGCCCCCGTCGTCCACTCCGTCCCCGTGGTCCACGCCGCCCCCGTCGTCGCCCACTCCGTGCACCCCGCTCCCCTGGCCATCCACCACCTGAAGAAGAGGGGTGTCCTTGCTCCCGTCGCCGTCGCCCACTCCGTCCCCGTGGTGCACGCTGCCCCCGTCTCCGTGTCGCACTCCAGCATCGTCCAGTCCCACTCCTCTCCCGTCCTCCTTAAGTCTGTCCCCGTGGTCCACGCCGCCCCCGTCGTCCACTCCGTCCCCGTCGTCCACGCCGCCCCCGTCGTCCATTCCGTGCACGCCGCACCCGTCCTTGTCCATTAAGGTCTACCTTAATGATCTATCCCCGCCTTCAGTATTTATTTCCTGTGTCCATCCCCTCGCTCAGTACCTGGTAGTGTGAAAACGTCATAAAAATAATAAAAAACTATGGAGACAGTCCGATAACCCCTGTGTTTTTTTTAAACAAATCCCACACGGCTTATATGCTGCAAAAGCTTTATTTTTGTTTTGAACACACTTGTAGTTTTCATTAGTTGAATTTCCACCAATGAGCATTTAACACCATGCCCCTTCAGTGAACCGACTACTGCCTGCATCGAGCTATTACGCGAGGAGTCAAAGACGCATTAACACAATCAATGATTGCAAAAAGCTCGACTGAAAGTAGACTTTACCCTTATTTTTCCAGTGAAAGTCACCGAAAAGGACAAGTCTCTCAAACTATCGGAATACAGTCTAAAAATTTGACAAAATTGATACGATAGGTGTACACATTAATGCAGTGTAACTAGCATTCTCTAAGCTACCCTTTAACTCCAAATTCTAATCATGTTAGACAAGAGGGGTATTCCATAAAAAAATCATGAAACGCAAGGAAATAATTTTGAATTTGGGGGAGCCGCAAGCCGGCCTCGTGAATGTATAGATGCAACCCATATCAACACTGTTAGAAAAAACACGGAGGAAACCATGGAAAATTTCTGGCTTCCTAGAAAGCGCTAACTCCGGCCGATGATAAGAAAAGCGGCAACTCGCTGGACGGCCCGACAGAGCGGCAACTTAACTCCCCGGGCGACAAAGACGTAACTCCGTTTTTTCAAAAGTCGCTAGAAAACGGTGGTTAACTTAGAGTCCATGTCGGTGAATTTCTGACGTTTTTGAAAAAAGTTAGCGCCACAGTTCATAAGGCACAGCTCCAACCCTGACAAACACAAAGGTATTGGCTATATGTCGAGCTTTCGGTGCGATGCCGTGGCCCGTGCCCAACCAGACAAACTTTCAAGCGTGAACTTTCTAAACCACTCCCCTCCAATTTCCTATTCTGCATAGCTAGTCCTTCTACAACACACCATAAACTGACGATAAAATTCGGTTGAACTTCGTCCATATCAGTATTTCACACAGTGTAAAAGAGTTCTTTACATTTTTTTTGAGGGCGAGAGGGCCACAAGGCGTGTGATTTGTCATTTTGGTTGACAAGGGCTCCGCTCCACTCGCTATTAATTTCAGGGGGAGCGACGTCCTCCTTTGCGGGCACATGACCCGGAAACATGCCTCAATCCCGATGGTAATAAGTTGTCCATTTCGCCCGCACTTTAAACCGAGCGACAACGAAACCTCTCTATCCAGGTGGAGCTTAGTTTTTGTTCGAACTTTAAATATTTTGATCTGGATATGAAGTGTGCTAGACGTTTCCAGTAACGCACACCAGCACACTATAGCATCGTAGCACGACGGACGGGCGAGTGCCGATGATGCTATGACGGCTACCGGCAGGCCAAGGTAATTAAGCGCCTGGCGCGGAAGACTTGGTCGTGCTCGGACGTGCTGCGATGTACACCCCTCTATCGCTGGGACGACTGACTTATCGTTACAAAAAAGGTAAATCCTGGGTGACAAAACTCGTAGTGCAACCGGACAGACTGTCTCGCCGACCCGACCCCGGACGACCCCGCTCGACCCCACCACACTCTGCCGGGGCTCTGCAGGCTCCACAGGCCGCCCGGCGTGTCGGGGCCCGAAGGCGCCTGAAGGCCGTCTGGGGGTCCTCGGCCTCCGCAGGAGGCGACCGGAGGCGCCGGGCCCGGTGGGGAGGGACTCGGTATAAAAGCCGGCGTCGGCCCGGACGCAGCATCACACCGCATCTCCTCTTCCTCTCGACTTGAGCTCAGCAGAAGCTTAACCAAGCCACCATGTTCAAGCTGGTGAGTGCCGGGCAGTGCTAGTGCCGCGTCGTCTGCTCGCCGGGAGCATCCAGTGCCGTGTTCACGCTGTGTGTGCCCGTGTGCCAAGTGAAGCAGAAGAGCCGCCAGCCTGGTGAACTGTGTGAACAAACAACAGTGGCCCCGTGTGACTGGCAACGGCGTCAGCGCTGTGCCGGTGCCCAGCACTCTACATTTGGATTAACAAATTTCTTGTCAATAATTACTGAATCATAATTTTCGGTTTTGGAGTACTTTTTCTGGAGATCCTCAGATGTTTAAGATTTCCGTCGTAAAATCCCTGGCACATTCTAGCTATTATTGCAAAAAAGCGGCGCCACACGCCGTTAAGCCAAATCTATCTCATTGTGCCCTGCGAATATTAAGAACGAACGTGTGTGTGTGTGTGTCTCGCAGGTCGTCCTCTCTGCCCTGCTGGCTGTGGCCGCAGCCAAGCCAGGAGTTTTGGTGGGCGCCCCCGTGGTGCACGCCGCCCCCGTCTCCGTCTCGCACTCCAGCATCGTGCAGACCCACTCCTCCCCGGTCGTCGTCAAGACCGCTGTGCCCGTGGTCCACGCCGCCCCCGTCGTCCACGCCGCCCCCGTTGTCCCTGTGGTCCGCACCGTCCCCGTGGTCCACGCCGCCCCCGTCGTCGCCCACTCCGTGCACCCCGCTCCCCTGGCCATCCACCACCTGAAGAAGAGGGGTGTCATCGCCGCTCCCGTCGCCGTCGCCCACTCCGTCCCCGTGGTGCACGCCGCCCCCGTCTCCGTGTCCCACTCCAGCATCGTGCAGACCCACTCTTCTCCCGTCGTCAAGACCGTTGTGCCCGTCGTCCACGCCGCCCCCGTCGTCCACGCCGCCCCCGTCGTCCCTGTGGTCCGCACCGTTCCCGTGGTCCACGCCGCCCCCGTCGTCGCCCACTCCGTGCACCCCGCTCCCCTGGCCATCCACCACCTGAAGAAGAGGGGTGTCATCGCCGCTCCCGTCGCCGTCGCCCACTCCGTCCCCGTGGTCCACGCCGCCCCTGTGGCCGTCTCCCACTCCAGCATCGTGCAGTCCCACTCTTCCCCGGTCGTCCTCAAGACCGCTGTGCCCGTGGTCCACGCCGCTCCCGTCGTCCACTCCGTCCCCGTGGTCCGCACCGTCCCCGTGGTCCACGCCGCCCCCGTCGTCCACGCCGCCCCCGTCCTCGTCCATTAAGGTCAACCTCCAAAACCACTCCCCCTCTTCAGTATTTATTTCCCCACCCATTTCCTTTTGCTCGAGTACCTGGTAGTGAAAACGTCCAACAAAAAATAAAAACGATGGAAACATTCCGATAAACACTGGCTGTTATTTTACAAACCCTTTGTTACTCTCTTTGCCTGGAGGAAGACCCGCACGATCGCGGAGCTTCGTTTCTCGAGAGCGGACATAGCCAGCTTTGGCTGTTCCAGACTAAGGCGGCACCCTCGATGCAGCTGCACATTTCCGGCAAAACTCTAAAAAAATGCAAACACAACATTCTTCGGCTAAATGTCTCTTGAACACCCTAAGCACGGAGAGAAGTGCTTTCGGGACATCTGCTAAACTTTAACAGCTAAAATATTTTACTAAATTTTCTAAAATTTTAGGAGCCTTCTTAAAAATTTTGTAGGGTGGCAAATATTTTAGGCAGTTTAGCTTAAAAACAATTCGCTGTCAAAGTGTCTAAATTTTTAATTTTTGTCCCCAAAAATGTATCTCCGTGCGTACGTTTCTGGTCCCGCCGAAGTGCAAATTTTTAAAGGAGGGGTTCCCAGTACCGTCGGCTGCTGTGTGGATAGAAAAATGCCATTTATAAGGTGAATTAAAATCCCGTCTGTGCTAGCCCTTGTGCATGCCCGTCAAGAGTGAAAATTATGTAATATCTGTTTAGAGCAGGGACTGAGGCAGACTGCCGGGTCGGGGTGGGGAGGGGTCAGTATTAGCATTGAGGGCCGTGTTGAGCAACAAGGGCCCGGACCCAGCACCCCATACCTTCCCCTCCTCTCATCCGCTCAGACAAAATTTGCAAGGCTAATGCGGGACATTAATTGAAACATGGAGCGTGTGTGCTACCTGCCCCCCCCCCCCCCCCCCTACCTTACTGATATGCCATGGTAGACAGGAAGTGCGTGGGAAATTTTGTGCCGGTGACAGTTTTGTTTCCTTGCGATTGCATCGGACGCATTCATTTTACCCGCAATTCAGGAAAGGGATCGTCCAAGCTTCTTTCCTTTCACCTATCCGACACGTTTTTTTTTTGCGCACATTGCCGCAATTAATTCTTACCTGTCGAGCGACACCGCGATGAGGCTGTACACGGAGGCGACCACGGAGATGCCCTGGACGTAGGAGACGCACTTGCACATCCACCAGCCCAGCACCCACGCTGCAAACAGAACAAACCGTTTAGAATGACATCGAGAGGGTGTCTTTTGCTACGTGATATGTTGGAAATGTGTGAAGACGCATAGTGCAAGAAGCAATCATTCCTTGATCCTGACCCGACTCAGGCGCCCTCCGTTCACATGTTCGACCCCCCCACAGCTATTGACGCACAAACCACACATGGGCTTGTCGCCGCCGGCCGCCGGCCCGGCCCCGACGTCTGACCATGAGACACACATGGGGAGGTGATGGGCCGCCGCGCCGCGTAGAATGGGCTGCCTACCGTCCAGGCGCGCTGCGGCACCGGAGCTGGAGTCTTGTAAAAGGAGGGGAGTCGCAGCAAACGTTTTGCTGCTGTATAACACAAAAATTAGCTCACTCACCGTTCCTTCAACGTACTGTTAAAAAACTTTCCAGAGTGAAAAGATAAAAAACGATAGTACATGTCATTGCTGTTGCACACTCCTCGCATCCGCCGTGCTCTGCACATCCTATCTGCTGTCTGAATATCTTCAGATGCGTCGATAACTTGGGCACAGTGGCAGCCAAACACATCACTCACAACCCCCTCGCCCTACCCAGCCCATTCTTCCCGCTGCTCCCAGTGCTCCTGAGGCCGCCAAACTACCCGGGGCGTTTGTCAATAGTTTCCGTTCTGCGGTCATCATTTTTTCCGGAGCAAAGTTGGAATTTTTGTTTGTTTATTGTGTATATGACTTTTGGGACTAGCTTCCTGGCCGTACCGCAGAACTTGTGTATTGTGGTATTGAGGCGGAGTAAGAGGAAGGAGGGGGGGGGGGGGGCTGTAGAAAAATAATAATGATTTATTCTTTTCGACGCATTCCAGAAAGGAATATCGCTCTCCACAGGGATGGGCGCAGTATGCGGGCACAGCCACGGGCGCCGCCACGAGCACCGTCACCGGCGGCCTCTAATTATCGAGGACATGACTGGGGCATCCGAAAGGGGAGGGGGAGGGGCATTGGGGGCAGCACGCCCATTAGTGCGACGCGTCGTCTCATTGGGACCTTGAAATTCGAGGTCAGGAGTAGACAGAGGTCGGCCCGCCGTCTGCCTGTGCACCTCATCTCCTACACGGCTGCACAGTCGGCTGCTGGGGCGCACCACTTTTCCAACGACCACACCAGGCGCCAACCCTCTTTTCGATTCATTTGGCTTCCTCTCCTGCGTTTATTGTGTCTTGTGCACCGCCGACCGTGACGGCACGAGTCGAGCTGGCAGGCGGAGCCGAGGCTCGACATCAAAAGGGTTGTCGTCGTCTGCTCCTCCCCAGCACGATCAGGCCACGTCCAGTTAGCTGCTTCTGGCTGCTCGACTATTCTGGACGGCTCTCGCTACCGGATCAAAGAAGAGCTAACAGGGATCACCCCGTGGCCCCGCCGGCCCCGCTGGGGCCTCCCCTCCCCCTGTGGCGGCTCTACACTTTCGTGTCGAGAACACCACAACTCGATATAAAAGAACAACATTGAGCCATCCCCCCCCCCCCCCCCGCCCCCCTCGTGGTACAGCTTCCGGCGGCAAGATCCTTGTTTCCATTCCGGAACCCTACTTGTCAGATGAAAATGCCCTTACAACGTTCGCCCCAATCGGCGGCGAGAGCTGCCATTTTCGTTCCGTTTCGCATCACTCCACAAACTCGAAAAAAAAAAACGAAGACATCCCATTCACGTCAGCCGAAAACGCGCGGTAGACTCTACTGCCGGGCCCGTTGGAGCGCCAGCGCAGCTGCCGCATGACTAGTTCCGAGGTGTCGTTTGGACGTCTAACTCTCACGAGACTTCACTTGGCCGACTTGGCGAGTACGGCGACAGAGCAGCGACTCAAAGTGTACGGCGCCGCCCTTTCCACCTAGGTCCCCCCCCCCCCCCCTGCCCCCCACCCCGGCCCCCGCCACGGCCGCCGCGCCAGATTGGGTCATCACGGACTTGAACTTGTTTCCATCGTGTCCATAAATCTGGCGAGACCCCACAGGCCCCCCTGGTCCCCACGGGTCCCCACGGGTCCCCTCCCCCCTCGCCGCACGCCTGCACCCTTCAAGGACGGGGCAGGTCCTGGTAGGGCGTTGATCGACCCCAAACTCTGCATTCCGCGACGTGCGCGCGGTGCGGGCAGGAAGCGGGGGGGCCTAGCCGCTACCAGGAGCACGTGACGGGCCGGAACAGGGCGGGCGCGAGCCGCAAAGTCAAGCCAGCGGGTGACCAATGCCCACGTTATGTGATCGCTAGCAGCTCACAGGTCACGGTGAGGTCGCACAAGGGGGTGGCGAGGGTCACGGGGGAGGTCATAGCATGTGTTCCGACACAATTACTACTGTATAGTCCGAAACCATCCCGTGCGAAGCGAGTAGGAAAAAAGGCGCGGTCCGGGGCTTTGCGTGGGGCCGGGGCGAGTCGGGGCGAGCCGGGGCGAGCCGGGGCCGGACAGCCTAACGCCCCATGAGGAAGCGGCCAACAACACCAGCACGCGCACGCAAACAGTCCCTCCCCCTCCCCTCCAGCAAGGCAAAGGAGGTACTTCGTGAGGCCCTCCCCCTAAAATGCTGACCCAGATTTTTGCGGGTGTGAAGGGCTCCGGTGCCCCCCCCCCCTTCCCCTGGTCTCCCCACCAGTCCGGCCCCCCCTGGCCTCTTGCCCTGCCCTGCCCTCTGGCCCTGCCCCGAGCTGGCTGGGGGAGAGACAATCTTGAGGTGGGGTCGCGTCAAGTCAAGCTAGGCAGGGGCTGCCGCACCACGACAAACCCGAAACGGCCGCTCACTTGCAGACAATTTTTTTTCTGTTTCGTAAGTAATTCTTGGGGTTGTAGTGCCACTGTAAACACTCCAGTGGTGCCTGCCAGCCACAGGACGCCGTAGGGAGTCTGATCGCGGCCAATCAGTAGACGTGTTGCCTCCCCGCGCCGCCCCCGCGCCGCCCCCCAGGCCGCCCCCGAGCCGCCCCCGCGCCCGTCCCCGCGCCCGTCCCCGCCACACCGCCCGTCCCGGTCGATAGACTCTCGCCTCGACTCCGCCTCGCAATGGACTGGACTCGGCCTTGCCTCGGCCACGGCACGGCCGGACCCGCAACCCACTCGCTTCAATACGCGACGGAGGATCTCGGAGCGCTGAGGCCATCAGACACATTATTAGCAGCTCGTCCGCCACTGTTTCTGCATCATCTATCAGCACAATTTATTCAATACCTGCTCCTGCCCGCCCCTCTCCTCCGCTAACAGCGCAGGGGCTGTTGTGTGCTGTAAATAAGTGATGGTCTCAACGTAAACCGCATGCTACGGCCGCTTGCAGTCTGTCCTGTTCCATAGGGCTGCGCGGCCCGCAACCTCTGTCAGAATTAAGGTTTGATGAGAGTTCGGATGTATTTTGGGCCGTCTAAGTGCCCTTCGCGGGGACGCAACACTGCCTTTCCGGAACGTCTGAATAATTTATCTCCGGGCTTATGCTGCAGGGCCATTTCGCTGCCGCTCGTGGTGATTAGGGGGGGGGGGGGGGGTAGTGCATGTGAGCCTGGACGTACAGTGAGTGAAATGTTCCGTGTCGGCTGGCCTATCGAGCCGCGGCGCGGTGGGGCGGGTCCGTGCCGACGCGACGCCCGCGTATGAGACAAGACGCTGTCCTGGGGCTGAAGCCCAGCGGCCGCTATCTGCGATCTAAGAAGCCTCACCCTACTACAGCCGGCACTACAATCTCTCTGTCCCTCCCTCTCGCTCTCTGCCCGTCTCTTTCTCCCCCTCTCTCTCTCTCCCGCACCCGATCTCTCGCTCCGTCTCATTCTCCCGAACACTCTCCCCCTCTTTCTTCTCTCTCTCTCTCTCTCTCTCTCTCTCTCTCTCTCTCGCTCTCTCTCTCTCTCCCCGTTCTCTCCTTTTCTCTTCGCCCGCCCCCTCCCAGCTGCGTCCCCTTTCGCGCCTGGGTCGCGCCGAGATGCAAACCTCTCCCTAGCCAGGCAGTTCCACTCCCCTCCCATCCGCCCGCCCGCCTCCCCTACCTCAACAGCTTCGCGCGCCACCCCCAAGTATGCCGCCCCCGCCCCCTGACCTCCAGCAAAGCCACCCCTCACTCCACCCCCGTGCACCGTCGAGCTGCGCCACGCTGGCTGGGCGGCCGCCGCCACCCCCAGCCACCCCCAGCCACCCCCAGGCAGCCCGCCCCTACCAGCTCCCCCCCCCCCCCCCCCCCCCCCCGCGGCCCCGGCCAGGACTCGGGCTGCCGATCCGTACCAAAGCCACCGCACGGAGTCAGATGAAGCCACGGCATGACGAGGGATTCCGTTCACAAATTGCGGCAATCACCGTCATATGCGTGACCACAGCGCGCCCCGTGCCCGAGTTGAAGCACAGGCGCACCGAGGGGCTCCGCTCTTGCGGCTCTTGTCCCCCCCCCCCCCCCCCCCCACCACCCGCGTTAATATTCCGAGCCGCTGCTCCTCCGTTGAAAATTCGTTCAAAATTCCATTGCCGCGATGATGTATCTACGCACGTCAGGCGACAAGGCTGCGCATGACCTTACGTCACATCGCCAGCACAGGGAGAGGCGCCAGCCAGCAGCGCCGCCGCCGCCGCCGCCGCGACAGCAATGTACAACCAAGACTGTGTGCCCGCGGTCACCGCGCTGCCACCCCGCATCCCCCGCCGACCGCACTTCAGCGCTCTCCTCTGTGCCGCACTCCCACAGCGAAAACTAAACAATAAAGCGGGCGAGCCCTGTGCCCCCCCCCCCCCCCCCGCTTCCCCCGGAATGGAGGTGCACTCAGCTATCGTCGTGCCATTCCACTAAAACTTCCTGACTTGTCCCTCGTGAGAGATGCATGCCCACGTGCATAGTTTGCAAGCTCTTCCGACCGCCCTCATGCACAGTCGATGCAAGGGTCGTGCATGTGAAGGACGCAATTAAGGAGAGGCACCGTCAGAAGGGAAGGGGTGTCTGAATTATCCTTCAATGCGTCCGCGTTCCACGGTGCTGTCCGCATTGCCGCCCTGGCTGACGTTAGTGTTCAGCTTCTGTTTATCGTTGATGGTCTATCCAGTCGTGGCCGAGTCGTCGGCGAGCCCTCAACTGTTGCACCCGCCCTCCCAGCCAGCGCCAGGCAACGGCGGGGCGCTGGGGGCCTCCGGAGCTCCGGTCCGGCGGCCCCCGGCGGCCCCCGGCGGCCCCCGCCGACGCCCCGCCAGCCAACGCGGCGCCGCCCGGAGCAGACAGACTCGACAGATGCCACCTCGGCCCCGCCGGGCAGCCAGCCATGAGGCAGCCAGACACCAGGCAGCCGCGCGGCCGGAGCCATGCTCCTGTGCTCTCGCATCCGGGCCATCCGTATATGACGGACGAAGCACGATGGGGGAGGAAGAACTCATGCGATTACTTTGCGAACTTGTTTCTGAAAGCTCTCGTCCAGTGGCGGTCGCCGATATGGCAGTCTTGATAGAGAGGGGCGGGGAGACGCTACGCACTCCACATTTCGTGAGGACGCTTGCAACAGAAGGACACATGCTTTTGTTCGGTATTACAAAAAGTTTCCGTAAAACTTTTACGGTTGTGGAGTCTTGGCAGGGTTGATGAAATGCGAACCGCCCAACACATTTCTGCGACCTGCCGCCCGCACTGTTCGCTTGCGGCTCCCGCACCCGCTACAGTGAGGTTGTTTTTCTTCCATCTCGTTCGGAGGGCTTCGTTGCCAGGCCGCGCGGCAGCGGCAGAACCGTGTTTTGTTATACTCAGTTGCGCGGCCGCGACAGGGGCGGGGCGCGATACCGAGTGGCAACGAGACGAAATCAGGCGAAGCCAGACGCCGCGACCAACGAAAGTGGCGAACCGGGGGACTCGGCCAAAAGGGAGCGAGCTCGGCAGGCAGTACCTGGCGCTGGTCCCCGCCACTCCCCCGCCCGGCCCAGCCAGGCCCAGCCCAGTCCGGCCCAGCCAAAGCCCCTACCGCGCCGGCCCGGCCCTGCTCCGCCCGGCCCAGGCCCTGCTGCGCTATGCAGCCCGGATCGATATTTCGTGTCGACCGGCACGGCCGCCTCTTCGCCGCCCCCTCCCCAGCCTCACCTAGCTCGCTGCGCCCCCACCCCCGCCGCCCCACCCCCCTGCCGCTTGCTCTCTTGCCACCCGCTATCATACGTGCGCGGCGGGCGCGGCCACAGTCATTGAAGACCTCGGAATATTTCGCGGAATATTCGTCCAAGTTCGAGGGCCCGCCACATTCTATCGGGTGGGCTGAAAGTGAATTTCCGATTGTGGGCGTTTAACCGTGAACACACAAGCGCTCTCGGCTTTGGAGGGACGAGAGGCGAGACTGCGGGCCCGCAGCTGCGAGCTGCAGGATATGTACAACAGGGAGTCCCCTTCAGCCCCATCGGGCTCCTTCCGGTCCCTTCGCGTCCTACGGAATTCATTTCCTGGGCGTCTAATGCGGAACGACGGCCTTCGCACGGTGTTTCCGAAAAACGTTCACTTCCCCTGCAGCTCAGTTGCTCTCTGCAAAACAGAAAATCACTTCGAAAACGCATGGGCGCCGGAGCCCGCCCGGACGACAAAAAAATTAACAGTTTCGACACTTCCGACGAAACACTCCACTCCTGCATCATTGGTGGCTCTGCTGGGGCTTCACGTTCTTGATAAAAATATGTCTCAGTCGGCACAACCTTGCCCTCATGCCGCACACTCCGCCGCCTCCGAACTGTAATCTCCTCTTCTTCGTGATGTGTGTGGGCTGAAGGGGAAGGGAAGGGGGCGGAAGGGGGCGAGGGGTGGGGGTGAGGGAGCAGGCGAGAGTGGCCAGAAACCATTTTCGTGAGGTGCTCCGACCGGCTCTTCCAGTAAGAGCCAATTCAGAAAACTCCATTCATATTAGGGTTCACAGGCATACTAGCAATGCTGGGCGGGGACGGGTCGTGACATTTCGATTCCTTCTTGCGCCTCCCGCGACACTATGGGACGTGCAGATGTGGAGGTGGTACAAAATGGACACTTGACTTTGGCCCTTTCTAGCCTCGGTCCGTCTCGGATGTTGTTGAAAAGTTGCGAGAGCAGCGAGAGAGACTACTGCAGGGGTTAGGTCAGAGGTCAAGCCCGAAAAGCGGGTCGCTCTGTTACTGGCTTCTCATAACTTTTTCGGAGCGTGAAACACAAAATTAAAAACAAATAAGGTCACTTTGTGCCCAGAAGGGTTGCGCGGGATGGGATCGGCCGTTGGCGTGTGAGGCCGGGCTGTCGGGGCCTTAGGGAGCTAACAGGGTCGTTGGCCGCCCCCTCCCCGCTCGGCGGAATCGTACTCGAGCGCAGGGATTCGAATATTTGGCATTCTTTCCCGTTTGGGTACGATGCCATGCGGCATTCCACGACCGGCAGGCGCGGCAGGCGACGACTCCCCGTTCCGTTCCGTCGCCGTCCCGACGCGTCCCGACAGCCCTCCCTCCCCTCGCGCCGACAGCCGGCCTCTCCGTGTCGCGAACACACGATGGAAAACCGCGCATGAAAATTTCAGTATCTCGAAGGTCATCGAGACATCCTTGACCCATGCAGCGGGGGGCAGCCCACCGGTGGGGTGGAGGCGGGCAGAGGCGAGCGGAGGCAGGCGGGGCCGGCCTCTGGGGCTGCGCCGGCCCATGCCGGGCTGCGCTGGTATCTCGGCCAAGTTCGTGCACGGCGGATGGAGAGAATGCTCAGGACGCCATACCACAAACACGGCCGTGCCGAGCCATGCCGAGCCGATTCCTGGCTTATACGGGCCAGGTCAGGGCTCCGAGCTCTGGCGGGGCGGGGAATGTGCCATCGCCAAGACCTGGCCTAGCCGCCTGCCGTGGCCGTGCCGTGGCCCTGCCGTGCCGCCCTGCGGTGGCTGTCTAAGGTCCGGGGTCGGGGTCGCCGGAAACCAAGGGTATGCAGCTTCGGTATGACCTCCAGGTATTCTCGAGGTACTCGCATGGTATTCTTGGGAATTGTATTCTCAAACTCCCGATATACGCACAAAGAAATAGACATTTCATTGACCCTATTTCTGCACGAAATATGCACGGGGAATTCCGAGTTTTCGGAAGTATTGCTAAGAATTCTTGATGAGAATATATTCTAGGTACGGTGCATGACGCCTGCTGGGTAGGCAACAGCGACACACGTGCACGCGCGTTGCGCGGGCTGGCCTACCCTAGCATTCGCAGGCGTTCTCCTGTCAGCGGCGATGTGAATAAAGAATGACGCGTCGAGAGGAGAGTGACAGCGAGAAGAAGAGAAAGAGAGAGAAATAGAGAGAGAGAGATAGAGAGCAGGAGGGAGGAGGGAGTAAGCTGCTGATATCCTAATATTATAGAACGCTAGGTCGTGTTTATTGTATAACCTGCTTAAAATGTTGGCACGTAAGAAGATAAGGGCTGCGGCCGCCTCGGCGCCTCCCTACGGAACACATCGGGTTCTCCGCCTCGCCGCGAGAGCGCTGGAGCCGGAGGCTGCGGGCGGCGCCACCAGCGGCGCCACGCTGTCTGTCGGTGCGGAGCCCAAGGCCGGCCGAGGAGAAACAACTCCCAGTAAGAAAAAAAGACAAATCACCGCTGACAGAGCCGCGACTGAGTGAAGCTCGTACCTTACCTATCTTATTCGTTGTTCAGGAGGGCATGTAATACACAAATTCCAACAGGAACTTTATGATAGTTTATCTGATGACTTGACAGTTTTTTGAAAGTCTCTCTCTCTCTCTCTCTGCTATAAAGGCGCTCGCGAGGCGCAGTGGGGTAGGGTCGGGAGTATGCCATCCTGTGTACTTCCTCACACAATTACTGGCCATCCGGATCCGAAAGCTGTTCATGTCACCTATTCTTGTCTTGACACAGGCCCCCATTTTGTATAGTGAAAGCGGCCGGAGCGCCTCTCCCACTCCACTGCCCCCTCCGCCTATACAGGGTGTCCCATCCACACACAATGCAGTGGCTGCCTATCCCCAGATCTGCAGGGGAACCGCTGCCGCACTACTCACCGTTAATGTAATATCTGCCTGTCCCCTGAGAGGCGGGATCGGCTGATGGGTCTGGTCAGGCAGAGACGAAAAGTCTCATTCTTTGGGGACGGGGACAATAGCTAGCGACTGGCGACGCAAAGAGGATCAGGTAATGCTTTTCCCTGCAGCTCGCAGTGGCCGTGTCTGTTCGCTTCTGCTCCGCCCGACTCGCCGCTGGAAGTCGAAGAGAACTTTTTGCCACCTTGCAGCGAGCCGCGAGCGCCTGTCGGTTCGCCTGCAGATCGGGGGATAGGCCGCCAAACTTACTTCACCGTATGTGGATGGGACACCCAGTACATTATGTTATTAGTTTTCGGACAGACTGAATGTTTTTTTTCGTGTCTCGAAGCTGTCAAGGAACGTTTTCACAACTCAACTATCAGATGATTTGCAATCTGATTCCCAGGAAATGTTGATGTGGATCGAAATTTATTTCCGTGCCGTGCATCACAATATGTTTCTGTGACGTTCATTCAACACAAGGACGCACGTCACGGCGTTTCACGGTTTACGACACCTTGCACGAGGCGTACCTTTGGTCTCGACCACGTCGCCGTCGCCCCTGCGACGGCAACCTGGTGCCCGGCGGAACACTTGGGGGCACGGCAGGTCGTGAATGCTGTACTCCGGGAGGGCTGGTGCTGCACGGCCTGCTCTGCTCGACTCTGCTGGCCACGGCAGCACCGCCAGCCTCGGCCTGACCGGAACTGACGACCCGCCCCGCGCTGACCTTTGCAGTATGCGACCCGTGCTGACTGCCGCTTAGAAGACCGGTGTGGGCTGGTCAGGCCTTCCCCACCCTCTCCACCCTCCTGCCCTTGCCTCCTGCCCTTGCCTCCCGGGCTTGCCACCCACTGCGGCCTCCCTCCGCACGGCGTGGCGTGCGACGCGCTGTGCCCGGCCTGGGGATCCGGACATGGCCGAAGGCATGGCGCGTTGGGCACGTCGGTTTCCAGAGGAAGGCAATACACGTCGGCCAGGGCATCGCAGCATTGCCTAACGATAGTTGGGTAAAGCTTCGGGGTTTGGCTGGGAATGCGATTCGTGGTAGGCAACACTGCCAACCTGTCGCGCGCCGTGGCTGACGGTGCACACAGCGATCCACTCGCTGAGATTGACTGGGGCTCTTTCAGAACAAAGTTTGCATGATCACGAGGCAACTTTGCAAGTTCCGAGTTTGTATGATGTCGCTAGGCCAGACTCCAGGAAGACGTGTGTGCGGGGCGTAGGTAAAAGTAACACATTATCCTCCAGGCAGACGTTAAAATCTCGGCGGCACTAAACACACACACACACACACACACACACGTCAACCCACTACGCCCCCGCCACGCCCTAAGCCACACCCCGCAGTACCTCTGCCAGGTCGTGCACGGCGGCCAACCCACCCAGGCCCCCCACAGCTCTCCCACAGCTCCACAACAGCGCTCGGGGACACCCGTACAGCCTGTATAGACCCTGGACTCGGAGTTGGCCAATCTCACACACACGTACACAAACACAAACACACACACATACACAACACGCTGCTTGTACTCACGGACGAAGATGCTGGACATGAGGGTGGCGGGCAGGCAGAAGACGATGACGAGGATGTCCGCCACGGCCAGGTTCACGATGAAGTAGTTGGTGACTGTGCGCATACGGGGCGAGCGAAACACGACCGCGATCACGAAACAGTTGCCCACGAGGCCGATGGCGAACACGAGCAGGTACGCAATGAAGTAGATGAGGGATGTGGTGAAGTTGTAGCGGTAGAGCAGCTCGTCGCCCAGCTCCTCCTCGATACTGCTGCGGTTGAACGTGTCCGTGAAGCGCGTCCCCGAGGCCGGGCCCAGGGAGCCTTGGCTGTTGCCGAGGCCCACGCTGTCGTTTGTGTCTGCCATGGCGGACGAGGCAACGTTGACGGCATCCTTGACGGCCTGGCCGAAGAGGTCGAGGATGCCCCTGCCCTGGCCGAGGCCCTGGCCGAGGCCCTGCCCCAAGCTGTCGAAGTGCGCGCGGCTGGAGTGGCGCACTGGGTGGCGGTTGGCGATGTGTCGAATGGCCACCTCCGGGTTGGGCGACGAGGAAATCACCTCCTTGTTGACGGGCTCCCGGCGGCTGTCGAATGGGTACTCCTCTGAATCCGGCAGTCGCAGTGATGCCATGCCCAGCAGGTAGGGCGAGGGGGCCTGCAGGGATGGGTAGTCCTCGGAGTCCATCGGGCCCAAGGAGCGGGTTCACCTCATCTCAGGTGCTGGATACGGCCTGGCGGAGGCCTGGTGGAGGCCTGGTGCTGCCTGCGCCGCGTGCCAGGCTCAGCTGTTGTGCAGCGTGCTGCCGAACGGGGCCTAGCGGGGCCTGGCGGGCCCTCCCACCCCCAAAGCCGCCCCCGCCGCCCCCTCCGGCCCAGCTCCCCCGCCCCTCGGTGTGCCCGCAGCGCTCGGCTGCCCGACGCTGCCGAGCCCCGAGCAGGTGGCCATTTGGCTGGGCAGCCCCCCTCCCCCGCCCCCTGCGCCCTTCTGGGTTTGAGGCCGCTGAGCCTTCTGCACACGGAGCCCGGACGAGCTCCGTGCCTTCTTGGTTCTCAACCTCCCGGGCCTCCACAGTGGCGGTTCCGCGGTGACCTGGTGTTAGTAGGGAGGGTGTGCCATGCAAATAGACTACCTACGTACAGGTGTCTTGAAGGGGTTATTGCCTACCCCCCCCCCCCCCCCCAGGAACGTTCCATATCGCCTAGGGATGTTCGGAAATACAAAAGCACGCATGGGACCCGAGCGAGCCCGATCGGATGGCCTCGGCCATGGAGAATTGCCATAGCAGCCCCCAGGTAGAACATTGCTTTGACTTGACCTACATAACATCGGCATTCGGCTCGGCCGGCCCATCGCCCCTTCACCCTTTGGGAATTGTCGATGCGTTGCCTTAGTGACGACGCGAGCGTGACACACCGCCACACACCGACACGATCTCAGGGCACCATTTTCACTCGCAAGGCGCCCACGGGTCTTCGGAAGCAAATGAATATGCAAGTACTATAATGAGAATGCTGGAATACAACATTCATGTTGCTCGAATGAATCGGGGACGATTCAAAGTAGTAATTTTTAAATGTGAATTTTTTGATTCGGTAACAGTCCGGGTTTCGTAAAAAAAAATCTATGTTTAGAGCATCCTTTGGTTCAGAGGTGGTCAGGCTGGGCAGGTACGTTCATATCGCATCTCGAGTGTAGCAGCAACGCCGAAATCGCTTCGGCTCCCAGAATTAGCTGCAGAGCAGGCGGAGCGTTTCCGATGGCAGGGGAGAAGGGAAGAAGGGGGGGGGGGGAGATAGTCAAGTGACTCCTACACCCAATCCGACCGGGAAAGCGACCGCCCTGGCCCAACCACCCTTCTCCTCCCTCTTCCACAAGCCCCTCCACCGCGAAAAGTTGGCCGATACAATGTCGCAGCAATATGACCTTGGGGCTAGGCGCAGTGGGCGGTGCGGCAGCAGCCTGCCCGAGTGACGCCCTCCTCCTGTCGTTTAAATATAGCTGTTTTTGCTTTGGCGTTGACGCCGCTCTGAAACGATGGGCTTCTGGCTTGCTTTCTGCACGCTCGTGTGCACGTGTGTCACCACTTCCGCATCGCAACCTCGTTCTAAACTTTCATTGGCAGATCGGCGAGCAATGCCGGAAGCTACCGGAGAGGAGACAGGGGGTTTGCAATCTACGGAGGAATATTTTGTAAACCTCGATTTCCGCCTGGTCCGAACACCGGGGAGTTGGGGGGCAACCTAAGGGAATCCGAGGGGATAGAACCTGAGGGAACCGGACGGAGCCCGATGGGACGGGGCGGGTCTGGCCGGGCCGCCGTCGGCAACATGCGACCCGAGCCTCGGCTCGGCGCACACAGCGGTCGGCACCGCGCGGACGCTGCCCGAGGGAGGAGGGTGGAGGGAGGGGACTGTACACCAATCCACGCTACGCTATACTCCAGCCCTTACGAGCGCATGCGCCGTGTGCCCCGCGGGGGGTCACAGGCGGGGGGTGGGGCGGGGGCGGTCGCGTGGGCGTCCCGGGGGCGGGGAGGAAATGATGATGGTGTGGGCCCTCCTTGGCACGCACACTTGACGGGGTGGAGGTGACGGTAATGGTGGTTGAGGGGGGACGGGCGGGGAGGGCGGTCACATCGCAAAGACGTCGATTTCACGCGCGGAGGGTTGGTCTCGTAATGAGCCTCACAACCTGGTTTATGACATTGACAAACAAGAGACCCGAGCCCGCTCGATACGGAGACATCGTGTTGCCCACCCCCCTCCCCTACACGTACTTGGCCGCACCGCTAACACCACCGCAGGGCGGGTTAAAAAAAGAGAACTTGAAATGAGTCGATGGCTATTTATACGGAGAAGGCTCAATCGCTATTGGCAGTGACGAAGCGTTTAGGTTGCTTCTTCATCCACTTCGTCGAGGCCGCCGCAAAGTCGAAACAGAAAGGGGGTTGGGAGGGGGAGGGAGTGGTTGGGACTTGTTTTTTTGGCACAGCGGATGATTCAATTAGATTTCTCGAGTATTCGGCCCAGAGAAAAGCCAACTTTTAGAATGCCGAAATTTTACATTTTAAATCACATTTTCGAGAGTACGTGAAACTTGTGCAGCGGAGGGACGAATGAATTTGGCAGCAGTCGTGCCTTCATTGAAATAAGGTGAGATTATATCCTCCCTCTCGCCTTTGCAAGGCAAATGAGCGAAAGGAAAGTTTATTTAATAATGTATTGCCGTGCCTGGCTCGGCCAGGATT
The DNA here is from genome assembly GCA_026979955.1 of Megalurothrips usitatus. Lineage (NCBI taxonomy): Eukaryota > Metazoa > Arthropoda > Insecta > Thysanoptera > Thripidae > Megalurothrips > Megalurothrips usitatus. The sequence goes on along the minus strand of CM049594.1, from coordinate 9,861,493 downwards.
TGGCCAAGACTCGGCCAGGACACGGCCAGGGCTCGGTCAGGGCTGGGATGGCGACAGCAGCTACTTGTGCCCGCTTTTGCTCCATGGTCGCCTTCAAGGTCCTCTCAACGCCGCCCTGCACGTCAATCGCCCCGGACCAAGATGCTTGCCGGCTGTTGACAAGAAGTTCGTGTTGAAGTCCAAGCGGAAAAAAAGTCTCATGTGCCGATATTGAGCGATAAACGCTCCTTGGGTCATGTGCGACCAGTTTTTAAAATGACGAGGTCATACGTCCCATATGCTTCTGAGGCTATGGCCGAGAAAGTTCTTTTTTGGGTCAGGTCCTGCACCGTCAAACCGAGTCTGAACTCTGGTAAGGCCCACTACCATCATAAAAATGCATTAACAGCATATGGATACCATTTCCTAGCTTTAGCCAGCTGAATTTATAGCCAATACTTACAGCCAGTACAACTAAAACAGCTATGGAGTTAGTTATCCATAAACTGCTAATGTAATAGCATCGCAGCTAAAACTTGTGCACATCATCTCTATAACTCTCCAGGCGGGCGGGGCGTTCCACGAATCGGTGACAACAACTGTCCCGAGGACGAGGCTTTAGCCGAGGAGGATGCGAGGCGCGGCACTCCTCGGCAAACTCAACTGAAGCGCGTGTCCTTGAGACTCGCAGGGACCCGCCGGCCCGCCACGGGGCTGCCACGGGGCTGCAGGCAACGTGTTGGGTGGCGCACGTGGGCTACAAATCCGGTCACATGGCAATAAGGCCGTCCCCTCCTGTCCTAACAGAGCGCCGTCCAGCCAGCGGCTGAGAGTGGCCGCCGCCGCGAGGTGGTCCTGGTCGGTCCGGAGTGCTCCAACAAACCCAGTCTCCTCTCCCCTTATGACTCCCCCTGCTCCCCTGCACCGCCTCCCTGCCGCCGTACCGAAAAGTTTCAAGTCGCGCGACTCACATGTGGCTGGCGAGGTCCGTTTGGCGCCTCTCCAGCAGCCGCCCCGCCGGCACCGCCCCCGCCGGTCCTGGCCCGCCCTCTGCGTGCCCAATCGGCCCTGCCGGCCCAGCTGGGCCTGTCGCCTACGTTGGCTCGCATATAATTCATCCCTTTTCTCGCGGGAAAGAAAAAGAGGGGAGAGAGGGCTAGGAGGGAAGGTACGTGCTGGGAGTCAGACAGAGGAAGGAATTTATTGGATAGACATGGGTTCATTACCAATGTCTCCGAACGACTCCAGGGCGGGGCCCTTGTCTTCCGAACTGAACACCCTGAAGACCCATGTAAAGGTCTGTTCCTGCTGGTCATAGCTCACCTCCCCTTAGCTCAATCCTACAGCTTTACAAGGAATTTCGCATTTCGGAACGCGTTGAAGGTGTGACGTGGCATTGTCCGACGAGAAATGTGTCATCTCAGGGATTGTCAGGTGACCTGGCTAAGCTTGTGTGTGTTGCGCAAAGTTTCAACCCCTCGGCTACAGCGTTGTCCACAGACCCACGGACCTGCCGAGCTCGTCGGACCGAGCCCCTCCGGCGTGTCCATCGGTGCCCGGGCCGTCCCGAACCGTCCCGGACCGTCCCGGACCGACGGTGGAGATTTAAAGCCAATCAAGGCGTATTGGTGGCGGGTCGGTGGGACGCCTTCATAAATATGGGCCGTCACCCACAGAGCAGGGCAGAGGCTCTGGGCGGGTGCTCCATCTCCTCGCCCACAGAGCAGCCGGCAGCGCAGCGGGCAGCTCAGCCCTGGGAGAGGGCTGCTAGCTGAGGCTAGCGAGGTGCTCCATCTCATTCTCGCGTTTTCCTCCTGCACGACGAGCTGGCGCGGAACGAGGCTGCGATACCGCGGTGAAGAGGATATTGGAAAAGAGTAAGCAAACGTGTTCTCGTGTGCCTTTCGTTTAATTGTAGTCATCTATTTATTTTTACAGGCGATTGTACGAGGTGGAACAGTAGTACATGAGTACAGAACAGTATTGAGCACAGCTCACTGGACTCTCAGGAGACGCGCCGTCAAGCTAAGCTACATATTCGTGGTACGTGGTGTCTTTCCAACAATCGAGATAATCCCGCACTTAAATAATACGCTTGAAGAGCGTCATAAAGTGATGAAATGACTTTCTTTCGAAGTCAGTGTTTTAGGAAACTCTTAAATACATTAAGGCCCTCCTGGTTGATCTCTTCGTAGCCGACGATCTCATTCTTGCACGCCTCAAACCAGCGGTTGATGTTTGCGTACGGCTCCAGGTCGTACCCGAACAGCTGCCAAACAGATGCAGTTTGTCAGTGACAGCCTAGTCCACCGCAAGGGGGTGGGCGAGCCCACACGGCTCAGGCCTGTATCGCCTGGGGTATCGCTTGCGGTGGAGTAGCGGCGGCCAGCGGCTAGAGTCCCTGGGGCACGGGATACTTACCTCAGCTTGTGACACTGTCACGGCTAGAGAAACGTCGGCGATGGTCAAGGAGTCGCCCGCAGCCCAGTCGCTGGACTCCAGGTATTTGTCCAGGAAGCCGAAGGCTTCGTCTAGTGCTGGAGACTTTGTCTCGTCCAGGTCCTCCCCTTTGAAGATCCATGCAAACTGAAAAGCGTTCACAACGTTTTACTTCCTGCTCATTGCGAATCTTTATAAAACTCTTTGTACATATTCATAAAATATTACATAAAGATATTATATATCTGCATTCATTTTCTTACTAAATATACGGAACTTTAATGTAAGATCTGTGATATGTACAGTAGCAACATGTTAACCACAGACCATTTGCTTACTTTCGCTGTCTGCGGAAGTGTGGGCCAAGGGCGTTTGGCTACCCCTCCCCCTCCCCCATCTGTCCACACGCCAAATGTCAACCCTCCAGTCGATGACAACAAAGGGGGAGGGGAGAGGAGGAGTTGAATTCGGTCAAAAAAAAACTCACTCCACGTGCAGGCCATGGCCAAGGCTCGCACCGCTTTCTTACAGGGTTGGGCGCGATAAAAACTGTATGACGTAATTATCGGCGTCTAACTTTTGCCATTTAAGGGCTTAGAGAAGCTGTTATAGAAAACTCCCGGGATCACAAAAGTGGGGAAGGGCATACGAGACCATTACTAACTTCAATCTTGTTTTTGATATCTGGTCATATGACTGCATTCCAATTAAAGATAACAAATCCTAGCGCTCAGATGAGTTCAATTTAAAACCTCTCTCGCTCAATTTTTTGCGTGGTAACGGCACATATAATTTTTCCAAAGAACCAGCACGTTTTCAAAACAGCCGCCTTCTTAGTGCAGTAGGGGTGGGCAGGGGCGTATCGGTAGTGTTCAGGCCCTGACAGTGTCGCAAGAGTGCTGGGGGAGGTATGGGTGTGGCCTTGTGTGCGTTGTGATGAGAGACCCACGACACGCCATGAATAATTACGTTGTAGTAGTCGACGAGGCGGGCGAAGAGGCAGCCCTGGTCGAACATGAGTCTCTCAAGGACGCGACCCCGGAGCTGCGCGTCCTTCGGGTAGAGCGGGTCATCCTCGGCGCCGTACTTGTCCACCAGGTAGCACATGATGGCTCGACTGCAATGGGCGGAACCACATTTAAGCATCTCGTTCGGCAGCCTCGGTACTAGTGCGCCCCCGCCCGCATACCTCTCGGTGAGGATGTAGCCATCGTCGTCCAGGGTGGGGATGGTGTGTCTCGGGTTCAGCTGGAACACCGAACCAAACATGACGCTTCACGACGGTAACACATGTTGAAATGTTTTTCTTTCCTGATCATTTAAAACGGGTGTCCACACGGGCGCCTGTACGGTAGGCTGTCCCGCGCGACACAGATGCACAGGGGCTGCCTACGGCCCACGGCGGCGGGCCTACCTCGAGGTACTCGGGCGTCCGGTTCTCCCCCGCCATAATGTTGACCTCCTTCATCTCCAGGTCCACGCCGATGGCCTTGGCGACCAGCAGGGCGGCCCTGCACGGGGGGCTGGCGATTAGGCCGTGGAGCACTGCCATGTCGTCTAGCAGAATACCACTTTTCCTTTCAAAAAATTAGGAAGAGGCTTGGATAAACAGAGCACGCCAGGGCGTCCCTCTGGCCCTCGTACAGGCCGCGGCTGACCACTTATTTGTGTCCCTGTTGAGACCGACCTTGCTGATGCGTGCTTCAGGCAGGACTGCAGTCAGGTGACTGAGGCACAGGCACCGGACACGCCGCCCGCACGCCCTCCGCCCCCCACCCCCCGACGCCGCCCTGCCACCCCGGAGTTCTCGGCTGCCTGGCCTGGCGAGTTCCTGCTTGTGATTACCAGCCTAGCCTATTTCCGCTGTTCTTTACAACCGCTAAAGGGTGGTTCTTTGCCAAATTGACACTTCTGACTTCTGATTTGCTGAGGTTTTATTTTGAAAACTCTACAAGGGAATGTCGAGGGGTGTACACAAAATGTCACTCCAGAACGCAAATGAACTTTGGTTGACACATCTTAAATGCAAATAAATACTGGTCAAACTCATACCTGCTGAACTTTTGTGACTGTACGTGAGGCATCTGGCGGTTTGATCGATTGGGTTGTGCAAACACAGCATACAGCCTTGATAAGGAATTTCGATGATGTGTTGCTGACCAATCCTTTTATTTAGGGCTACCTTATCAGTTATTTTGTTCAAATCAAGAAGTTATATCCGTGGACCTACCCTGAGCGAAATAAGAAAAGCTGAGTAAATTGACGGCTCAGAGCACTCAGATAATTTTTTTGCCGGTTCCTCTTCACGACGTTTTCACAACATCAAAACATGCCTCCAATGAAATGGAGGCTGGGGAGGGGGCGCCCGGCCAGACGCCTTTCCGCGTGAGGTAGTCCGACCCGAGTATCGATTCCTCGCATGACAGCCGGGGTCCCCGCGGCCTCCGGGGCCTTCCGGGTGCTGCCCGGCATGCGAGATGGTGGCGGCAGACGGCGGCGGCGTCAGCAGGCACCCTCTGGCGTGGGGGTAGCGAACGCGGTTGACGGCTGCCCGTCAGGCCCAGCCCCAGCTAACGAGCGGAGCAGCGGCCGACTCGGATGGAGCTTCGTGACCGACCAATCGACCGATTCCAGCAGCGGCGCCGGCGTGGCGCACGGGGTCGAGGGGTCGAGCCGGTAGCGGGCAGTGGCAGGGGAGGCGCGCCTGGAGACGGCTAGAAACAGCCCGGCCCGCACAGCTCGCGCTGCCCGTGGTCGATGGTGTGCCGTACGTCCGTCCGACAGCACGGTGCGAGGCACACGGTGAAGATGGGAGGCCACGGTCAGGAGCCATAGTTAGCGACAACATTATGGTTTGGGACTTGCCAAGTTAACTGCATTTAACGTCTGCGGCCACGGGTTTATAAGGGAAACTTCTTCCGGCAGTGTTTGGGTGACAGGGGGTCGTACAGAGAGCAGCAGGGGGTAGTGTAGAGTGGCGCGGGGTAGTGAAGGGGCGACTAGTGAAAGAGCCGGGGGTAGTGCAGAGGGCGATGGAGTATGGCAGGGCGTAGCGTGCAAGGCATGCGAAAGCAGGATTCACGTTCTCGACAGAAACAAATACCCATAAGTACCATATAATTCCATATGCATTTCCGCTTTATTAATCAGTGCGTTTCCTTGTACAACATGAACTATTCGAAAAGCGACATTTCAGAAATAAAGACTACCTCCGGAGTGGTATGGAATAAAATAACTTAAAATTTCTCTTACGTCTAAAATAAATCTAATAAAATTTGTTTAACTGCATCGAATATCAGGAATGAAGCATGAAGAATATCACGATGATTACAATACACGTCACCAGCACCCGCAATGGTTCTGGTAATCGGGCTAATGAATAACAAAAAACCAGATCGCGCAATAATACTTTGAACGTAGTCCGTGCAGCCTTTTCGGACCACCACTTATAATGAATAGTAATAATACGATTCTGAAACTGGACGCAGCTCTACAAAAGACGAACCGCAGATCCCAAATGAAATGCGATCACATGAAATTTGAAGATGACTGAGTTTAAAATCTTGTTCTAACGGACGGAAATCCCACATAACATTAAGCCTACAACATATTCACGTTAAACCCTTGCGTACAATTTAGCTCCTAGCTATGCACTCAGTTAATCATAGGGAAGCCTTTGCACTCTCCGTATGCTACATTACGCACATAATGTGTGTAACTTAGCACCAAGATGTGCTTGTTTAACCTTGTGCATATCATTGCATATTGAAATTAGCTTACCATACTTGTACAAAGTACGTTTTTATACAAATGCAAAGCGATTGATAAAATCATCTATGTTTGAAACGCGACTTCTAATTGTATTTGTTTTGTCGTAATTATGAAGTTGATAATGACTGTACGCAAGGGTTGATGTGTGCTTAGAACTACCGACAATCACATTACATATAAATAGAGGTTTCCACAAATAGGAAGCTCTCTGCACATGTCCCATCATGCAGTAGAATCAGAGTTTTTACGCGAGTCGAGATCAATTACTAATTTTATTGTGATCATTGCAAGTCCTAATATCTTGAACAAAACATTACAGTAAGATTAAGAGCACATTATATTTTAAAAAAAAAACATTCTGAGCGAATTGGAGCACTTACACCCCCTATTTTGAAGAAACTTGAAGTCATCAATGGAAACAAAGAAAATGAAGATAGTAACTTTTTAGAAAAGATTAAGTTTAAGACCATCCAGAAGTCCGTTTTTGGCCACAATTTTCACAATTGTCATCACAGATCTACAACCCCAGTGCAACATAAAAGGAATGTAATCTGAAAGCGATGTCACATGGACAAATTTCCTTTCACGTTTCACTGGGAATCCTCCGAGATAGGAACTGTGCCGAAAAAATTAAAATGTACACATCTATATCACGATGAGAGAACAACTCTCTGACACTAAAAGTCTAATAATGCCATCACAGTTATAAGGGTACAATCGTTAGTTGGCATCCACCAAAATACAAAAGACCGCACGCACTAAAAATTGTCGTAGCGCCCACGGAAATGACTGAAGAAAATCACTAATGATCATAGTACCGCTTCACTAGATACAACTAACGCTGAAGACATCGCGTTTAGCCATTTTCACGACACAAATTAGAGACTTGAGCAAATTTCGTTTTGTACTTGAAGCGTTCACGTTTTTACTTTCCGTCCGGCAAAGAGACTGCCTCAAAAAAAAACCACGCACACAGAATTTACTCCTGCATTAACGTCGATGTTACCACTGAATCGCCCGTTGAGATCAATGGAAGCTTGTTGCAGGTCTCCCTCTCTGTGCGGGGATGGGGATGTGGTACGTGCGGTGTAGCGTGCCGACCCGGATCATGCCACTGCCCAGGTTCGCCACGTCCACCTGCAACGAAGCACGCCGGCTCGTGATATGGCGTCCACGACGCAAGGTGCTACGGGGCCACCTTGTGATGTACTTACTTGGGCGCCCGTCCCGCTGCCCCCCACGACGGTCGGCATGCCCGTGCCCTGCTGGCCCTGCTGGTCCTGTTGGGTCTGCTGGCCGTGCTGGCCCTGCTGGCCCTGCTGGGTCTGCTGGGAACTGGGAGCCGCCGGTCTGATGTCATTGGTCCTCGGCGCGCTGCGGGATGTGCAAGCAAACGGCGAGGTGAGCGCCGGAGTATTTCCAGGAGCCGCGCGGGCCGCGGGGCCGAGCTGAGCCAACCTGTGCATGTCGTCTGCTGGCTCCTCGGACTCGCTCTCCGAGCTGCTCGGCGGCGTCTTGAGGGGCTGGCAGTACTGCTCGAGCTCCCGCATGGAACAGCCGACGAGGCAACATTCTGTGACGGAGCCACCGTTGCGGTGTCTGGATGCACCTGCGGAGTGACAGTGGTCATTGTCAGTGTGCTGCTGTCGGAGCTGTGGTGGAGGGTTGTTCGGCGTGCTCCGCCGGTACTCACCCGAGTAGCTGTCGGGGCTGTTGTAGCCCCTGCCGGAGCAGAGGCTGCGCAGCGCGTCGCTCAGATTGCTGCCGCAGAGGTAGTGCCGCTCGCTGCCGCGGAGAGGGTGGTGGCGCAGGCGGGGCCGGCCGGGGCTGCCCGAGGAGCCGCCCGACGCCGAGGTGGCCGCCGACGGTCCGCTGCCGCCGCCGCCGTGGTGGTGGTGGCGGTGGTGGCGGGCCGTGAGGTCGTTGCCGAGGCCCTCCTCGTGCTGAGGCTGCGGACGCGTCGCGGAGGCGGCCGAGGCGTCGGCCGTCCCGTGGGGTTCGTGGGGGCCGTGGGGGCCGTGGGGGCGGCCCATCGCCCCGCCCAGGAGGGCCAGCGCGCACAGCATGCCCAGCACCACGCGCAGCGTCGTCATCCTGCCGGAGCACGGAAATGGAGTGTTACCCCAGTGATGATGCCTGACCGACCAGAGTGTGGCGCGCAAATGTGGGCCGGGCTCTCCCCGCCCAGCCAGGCCGCGGCAGGCGGCAGGCCACGCCGAGCCGCGCGCCGCGCTGTGCGTGTCGGCCGGGCCTGCCGGGCCCGCCGCCGGGCTCGCCGCTGCGCACTCTGCGACCACGTCGCGCGCCGAACTTTTCCGTGATAGGGGAGTGGCGGCCTGGCCCGTCACGAGGTGTCTCGCAGGCTCCCGACCCGGACGGACACGAATCGCAATGCAGTCGGTCGGCGAGAGGAAAAACAGGGCGGCCGCCAGCTGCGCGATGCAAGCCCGGCAGCTCAGGAGTAGGAAGATGGGAGATGCGGAGGGAGGGGGAACGGTTCGCAGGACGAAAGCCTTGCACATCACACGGTGCTGTGGAATATACTCAGAGCGCCCTACATGTCGGGCAGCGACTCCCCCACTCTCCGGGGCCTCGCGCCCAGACAGACGTCCGGCACACGCCGGCTCCCGGCTCCAGACTGCGCTCGGACCCCAGCCAACCGCGACCCACGTGGTGGTACCTTTCCGATCGGGCTGCCCCGCGGCCTCCGCAGCCTCCGTGGCCCGCCCGCGCGGCCCGCCCGCGTGGCCCCCGCGGCCCCCGCGGCCCTCGCGGCCCTCGCGGCCCCCGCGGCCCCTTTGTCAGATAGCATTGTTATGGCCATGCACGGGATGCTCCACTTAGCCAACGAACCGAAATTTGTCACCGTCCACTATCTCTTTCAACTTGACCTTTTCACGCCCGCTTTGGCATGCCCGCCCCGTGAGCACGGCGTCGAGTGCGAGCGGGACGAACGGGAAGATCGTAGTACCGAGAGGAGTAGTAGCCACGCCCATGGACCGATACGGGAAGCGGGTGAGCGAGGCCGCTCGGCCGCGCGATAGCGTTCATTCTGGAAGGCCCCGCGGCCCGGCGACCCGCCGGGGCAGCTGTACGCAGCTGTACGCAGGCTGACGCACCAGCCGCCGGCGACTCCCTCGGCCGGCGTGCGCCAAGCGCTCACCGCACCGCCCGGGGCGCCCGGCCGGCCGGCGCTCGGCCGCGCTCCGCTCTCGGAGGAGGCAAACCGGTCAGCCCGGCCGACGGCCACACCGGCAGCACGCCGTGCTCCGCGGCCCCCGGCGGCCCCCAGGGCGGGCGCCGGGCGGGCGCCGAAGCGGTGACTGACTGCCTGATTTTGGCCAGCTTACGGCCGGCAATTGTCAGACCGTTCTCCGTAACGTTCTCGAACAACGCATCAGGAAGTGAGCCCCGGCCGCCCTCCCCTTCCGAGTCCCGCCGCTTTCGGCCTGCCTTTGGCCTGCCTTTGGCCTGCCGTGTTCTGACGATAAGGAAGGCACTCGGTTCGTATTCCAATCGCGAGGCCGGTTTTGCAACGACACGACATTAGCTCAGAGACGCAAGGCGCGACGGAGGGCGAAAAAAAAATTGATGCCCCCGAAATAAGAAAAAAAATAGAGGGAGAAGAGTGTCGCGGGGACTTGACGAGTGCGTAGTTTCAACGGACACTGACCAGTACTGACCTCCGACCTGAACGCCTCCATTCACACACTGTCGTGCCTCCGTGCCCGCCGAGTGTGGGCCACGGCCGGCGCCCCGTGCCGCGCCACGGCCTCGAAGGTCCACAAGGTCCTGATTCATAATCGGCGTGAAATCCCCAGGGAAACATCGGAATGGAAAGGTTCCCTGCGAGGCAAGTCGAGGCCCGGTAGACGCCACGGACCACTCAGCCGAATAGGCAACACGGGTTCTAGCCTGCGGAGAGGTGCGCGGCGGGCGACGCGGTACGCCCGATGCGATAAACGGTCTTTTGTCTTGCAATTTTAGTTTTCCTGATCCCCTTTTATTTTGGAATAAGAATAAAGGCGACCTCCCTTACACTGTACGCAAACACTTTGTGCAACTATGTTGCAAATCCTCCTGGCAAAGAGAAAGTACCCACCAAACCAGACCCGTCGGGCTGCCGGGCCTGCCGCGGGCCCGACACGGCAATAGTACAGAAGCTCCTTTAAATAATAATAAAAAAAATAAAACTTCGGTAGGCGGGGACATTTTGTATGAGTTTTCTTCCTCTTTCTTGGTTATTGTGCGGGGACCGCGGGCAACGACGTCCCGCCAGCTCGTAAACAAGCACATACGAGTTATACACCGCCAATGAGAAGTGACGATTGCTACGCTCTGGGCGCGCAAAAAAATTCCCATTGCGATCCACAATGTTTTTGGAAGTCTGTTCACCTTTCAATTGCCCCCGCGATAAAGCGAAAAGCACTATCGGTGAGAAAACACGACTGACTAATCTGAAGGGGGCGGGAGGGGGCGTGCGAACGAGCGAGCTTTTTGCTGGAAGGAAAACCAACCAGTCGGCCAGTCGGGGACGCGGGGTCCATAGCGGAAAGAAACGATGACAATAGATGTGTGCACAGATTTGAGATAAGACGAACACTTTCACGAAAATTCAAACATAGAAATTTGAAAATCGGAACATATTTTGCGCTCGGTTTGTTCGTGTTTGCTCAGATTTGAACATACATCTACTAAAGAAGTACTAGGTCTGCAGCTGTAGTATAGGGCATGTGTGCGCGCACGGTGTAAAATGGCTATATAGTTCCTGGCAGCGGCCACCGTATTTATTGTGCACAGCCATTTAAATTATAGGAAATTTCCGCTGGGATCCCCCCCCCCCCCCAGATTTTAGTCCGCGAATCACAAACACTTGCCGGAAGTTTCCTACTTGATAGGGCCGAGCCGGCACGAGCCCCACTCCCGGTCGGGCCCCCGTGGGGTGCAGCGGGGCGCGGCGGCAGGGGCAGCGGCGGCCGGGCGGCGACAGTCCGGCGACAGCGGCCGCAGATACGCGCTGCACCAGACGTGGTGCCAGCAAAACGGGCGCCGATTGCGACTTGCGATTCGGACGGACTTGCGAGCGATACCGCGGCGGCCTGTTGCCTGCTGCCACGTCCTCCGGGCCGCGGACCGCGGGGCCTAAACTCCGTTGCGTTCCGCAGGGCGCCGTCGGGTATGCAGCGCCGTCAACCAGGTCGTCGTCGCGGTGAGTCCGAGCTGGTCCGGGCCGCGGGCAGCCGCGCGGGCCTCGCACGCCTCCCGCCCTCGCACGCGCCCCTTCACGTCGTCCTGCGGCAGCTGCGGCAGCTGCGGCAGCTGCAGAGCCCCCCAAACGTCCCCGCTCTGCCCAGGGCTGCCACTCACTTGCGCGTCGTCTGCTCGGGGCCACGGTCGGCGGACCACTCAGCTCGTCTGCAGCGGTGGCCGCGCCGCGCCGCACCGCGCCCGGCCCGGCCCGGCCGTGTCCTCCGGCATGACGGGCACCGGCTCGGCCCGGGCGGGGAGGCGCACGCGACACGCCCGCCCCCCACCATCTGCCGCCGCCCCCCCGCCGCCCCGCGCAGACGCCGACTCGCGTACTTTCCCATCGGAACAGCTGATGGCACGGCGGTGATTGGCGAGTGGCCGGCGGCGGCTCCGCGGGTCCCCGCGCCCGTGCTGCTGCGGGGTGGGACGCCGTCCTGGGGCTCCTGGAGGGCGGCGGCGGCGGCGCGTCGGCGGCGGCGGCACTGCACCCGCCCGGCAGCCCCGAGGGTTTTGAGCGCGCGCGGCCGGGGCGGCGCGGCCGGGGCGCCCGCCGGATTTGCATGGGGTTCGGGCGGCGGGTTTTGACCTCGCGCACCATGAACGGCTCCGCCGTGACGCGTTTGCACGCCGCGGTTTTTTCGCATTTGGAAAGCAATGCGGACCCGCCGAAAAAAATTGAGATTCAGAGCCGAACTACGGCGTGTAAACTGGACACGAAACTCGACACCTTTCGGAAGTGGCGCGGCGGCGGCGGCGGCGGGTCGCCGCGAGAGGCCCGACTGCGCGTGCACACACGGCGGCGAGTGGCGAGTGGCATTTTTATGAATCGCCGCGCACGGGCCGTGCGTGCGACGTCCGTCGCGCGTGAGTCACGCGGGCGCCACGGGTGAGTCAGAAGGCGAGCCACTCCGCGGCGAGCAGTGCGAGTGCAGCATCAGCACTCGTTTGCTGTGGAAACAGAGAGCCGGAGGCGCGGCGGACCCGGCCGGGGCCCGCGGACACTGCGGAGCGGCAGGGAGGGGCCGGAGGAGGGACCGGAGCGTTCGGCGCTGCCGGCCGCACGGCGTGAATCATTTGCGCAACGGCCGATGGACAGTGATGAACTGATTTTGTGTTTGGCAGGTGATACATATAACACCACCTACGACGTCAGGATAATGAATACTATTGAGATAATGTACCCGCGGGCTCTACTCTCATGCGGCAGCAAGCGCCATATATATACATCGGCCGCCCGGTCCTACCGGGGGATGTGCGCGCCCGCGTCGCACCCGTCCGTGCCCGCTCCCACCAGTGCACACATAGCAGACCGCAGCCGCCGCTTCGCGCGGTATTCTCCCGCCCCCACGGGCGGAGCCGCGCCGCCACAATATTGTGGCGAATGGATGCGCAGGGAATTAGTTCCCCGCTCGCTACTCGCCAGCGGTGCAAGCGAGACAATGTGGGCGTTCCGTTGGTCGTTGGTACACATATTCGCGCGGTCCGGTCAGGCGTCACCCTTCACCCGACCGCACTTTGCAAACGGTTGGGTTTTGCAGCTTTCGCTGGTATTATTTCCTTCTGAGCGGAACGGGGCCGCTTACACTTTCGAATCGGAATTAATTGAAAATTTCCTATAACGTCACATTACAGGAATATTTTTCCACGTGGGTTCACATTTCTTTTCCCGACAAATAAAACCACACGCGCTCACACACACACACACAAGGAAATTGTGTTTTGGCGCTGCGGCCCATACATGACCCGTCTGGATTTGGAGATTGCCGTGGGCGGCCGCCCCGTGCCGTGACGCAGGCGGCCGAATGGCCTAGTTGGTGTTCTGCGCAGCGGTGAAGTAACATTGGCGAGGCAAGGGTTGCACCCGATGGGCCGGGCGGCACCGAGCCGGCGGCACGTGCCCGGACAGCCAGATCAAAAGTGTCCCCGTCAGCGGCGCCGTTCAAATCTAGCCGGATTTGTCTTTTTTCCCGTCTCGGACGGGGGGGATTATGGCTTTTATTAACAGAGAGGACGGCTTATGCAAGCGGCCCCGGGCCGGGCCGGGCGGCAGCCGCCATCTGACGCAGCACGCGGCGCGGGGGCCGCCACGCCCCGCCACGCCCCGCGGGGGGCAGGCCGGGCGGCACGAGAAAGGAAAGGGCGGCGCCATCCCTGTGTTTTCTACCCCTCTGTCTCTCTCTTTCCGCACCCGTCGTCTATCTCTCTCGCACACACTCTGTCTCATCCCCCACATATTTTCTTCCATCCCTCCCCCCCCCCCCGCAAAAAAAAAATTGTTCCAAATAAATTAATTTTTACAGAACGTCGCTGAGGACGGTGAGCGGTGTGCGGTGCCAGTCTGCCCGCTGCCTGCCGGCTGCCGGGCTCGCAGCCTCGGCTCTCGCAGGCCGGCTCGGCCGGCTCCCGGCTTGCAGCACGCACGCACAGCTTGCGGGGTCCGGTTCTGACTAAATAAGTTGCAGTTTGTTGCAGAGAGCGGGCAACAAGCAGCCTATGGTGCCGCCGGCGGGGCTCGCCTGGCCAGCTCGGCTCGTCCAGACGCCGCCGATCTCCTCGCCCGACGGACGTCACGGCGGCATGATGCATAAATTTGTGCCTCTGATTGAACAGGGCTGATGGCGGATGACACGGCCGGGGCTGCACCGGCACCACCGGCACCGCCGGCGCCGGCTTGCCGCACCGGCTGCTTTCGGCCGGGCTATCTCACCATCGGCTCTCCTGGAGCAGCCTGGCGTGCCGCCTGCAACATTTTACTCCTTCCGCGCCGCCCGGCGCCGCCGCCGCCGCAGGCCGCGACTGTCACTCACCGTCGCACTGACGGCGGCGGCGGCTGGCGGCCTCCCCTATCGTTGTCAGAACATTTGCGTCCCGACCGCATCGAGTACTTCCTGTGGCCCAAACGATACGCACCGAACTACTGCCGCGATTGAGAAGTAGGCCATGCAGCGGCCCCCTGACCCCCGCGCGCCGCTGCCTGTGCCCGGCAGGCCAGGCCCTGCCATGTCAGCATCGCAAGCCCTCCGCCCTGTGACGCGATGTGACGCGTCGTGACGCCGAAGAGATGCTGCGGCTGCGCGGGAAGAAAGTGGTGCGTTATCTCCACGACGATCCCGCGAGCGCCGCAATAACGACATGAAGGACGCGTTACACCCTGCGCTATCAGAGCCGCACATGTGTGGATCAAAATTTGAAATCGCCAAAGGTCATCGCCGTGGTAAAACTGAGGCGGAGTACTGCGCCTTAGTGAGATGTTTTGCATTCATTTGGGCGTGAAATCGGTCCAGGAGGGTGTACTATTTTTACGCCTTTTGGTGCAGATTTTCTCCATTTTCCAGCCTATATTTAACTTATCGACTAAGGCCCTACGAAACATTCAACGTTGTCATAGTCTCGATTTTTTGATTTTTTTTTTCATTCCTTTGAGCGTTACTAAATTTTGATTTTCTTATTTTATTGGTTTATTTCATGAGGTCGGGTTTTTTTAGTTTGCGTTGGAAGAAATTCTTGCAATGATTTTACCCCCTTATTTTTTTATATTTTTTTTTCACAAGACAATGTGAATCTGACAGATTGTGAGAGTCCCTCCGAAAGTACCGGCTCGTATGCCAAAGTCTAACGTGTGAGGGCTGACGGGGGACTCTGAGGTCGCGAGGACCCCGGCGGCACGGCGGCACGGCGGGCACGGTGTGATTAGCGGGCAGCGTAAACACAGCGATACCGGCCGGGTGGGGTGGTATCGGATGCGTGGCCGGTCGCTGCATGGGCTCCGCCGCGGCCGGCCCCGCGTCGGCCCCGTCGGGTTCCGCTGGGCGCGCAGCGGCATTTCGGCCCCTTCTCGGGGGGGTCACGGCCGGTCAAAGGGAGTCGGCCGCGCCGACAAGTCCCTCGAGACGACCGAAAGTAGCCCCCACGGCCACGGCGTCGATGGCGGCCCGATAGCTGTAATGTAAGCCGGCGACAGTGTCATCGGGCCTGGCGCGGACCCCCGCGGCCCCGTGGCGCCCGCCAGGGCACTAGCCACCCCGCGCGGCGCCGCCGCGGATCACACGGTTGTGACCCGCGCGGGGGGCCGCGGCGGAGGCGCGGGGTCGGGGGGCGTGGAGGCCGGGGCCGGAGCCGGCAAGAGGCACTGCCCTCGAGGGGTCGGGCGGAGGCTGGTCGAGCCGCCATGCGTCACAACACACACATACATACAGCTCCATTTGAGGAGCGTGTAAATGTGATCCTGAG
The DNA here is from genome assembly GCA_026979955.1 of Megalurothrips usitatus. Taxonomy (NCBI): domain Eukaryota; kingdom Metazoa; phylum Arthropoda; class Insecta; order Thysanoptera; family Thripidae; genus Megalurothrips; species Megalurothrips usitatus. The sequence continues at coordinate 9,845,824 of CM049594.1, read as the reverse complement.
GCGATATTGTGTTGGAAATAGTACACTTGCCATGCTCGCGGGATATCGCGGGGAGATTGTGTAGACGCTGACGGAGCGGAATGAGTAGTAGTGCACGGGTGTGCGTCGCGGGCGGTGCCGGCAGACCGTCGCCCGGCGCTGCTGTCTCCGCGCGGACCAGCGGACCAGCTGAGCGGGCGGCCCGGTTCCGCTGCACTTGTACTGTATGTATACCGCTATCTTCGGACCGGGTCTCTAGCCCCCCGGCCCTAGCTGTCGCCCCTTTTGGTCAAAAAAAAAAAAACTCGGGGCGGGTGCTGATAATCTTGCGCGACCTTCCTAATTTAATGCAGCCAGCCATTGAACCTGCTTTTATTTTTGTTGTCCTATCGGACCGGGCCCACATGACATAATCTTAGCAATGGATGGTGAGAAGGGGAAGAACTTCTTGGTATTCCTTTCAACTTTTTTACTTGAAACGGTTTTTGTAACAAAATAATGGTTGGTGTTCGCACACAATACATCGTTATTCTCTACTTTGTACATGTTAGTGATACCGGTCGGGCGGGCGGGGGTCACTCGCTCCGACTATTCTCTGTAGTTCTCGCGGGTCACAGCCAGGCACCTCGCTGATACGGGGACCGGGCCGTGCGGGCCGGGGACCGGCTTGTTGGCGCCGGGGATCGGGCTGTGGAGGCCGGGCTGGCCGGGGTCGGCGGCGTGCTGCGCCCGTCCACCTGGGGCCAGGCCTGCAGCAGCTCGCCGCCGTGTTCCGGGGACCGGTCCGCGTCCGGGCTGCTGGTGCCGTACGTGGACCGGGGGCTGGCCCTCCAGGACGACGGGATGGAGTCGCGGTGCACGTCGGCGTACAGGTCCGGCGACGCGTTGCGGCGGCGCAGGATGGGGTGGGAGAGGAACTCGGGCTGAGACGTTGGGAGGACGGGGTCGACGTCGAGGAAGGGGCCCGGCGAGGTGCCGACGGAAGGGCCGAGGCCGGGGCTGGGGCTGCGCTGCCGCGGCATCGAGTCGGGCGGGACTGGCCCTTCCGAGTCCGGCGACGACGAGAACGAGGCCGTGACATCCTGTGGGTGCACCACGTCCTCGGCGGAGTCCATCTGCTCGGGGGTGTCCCCGGGGGAGTCGATGGTGCCGTCGGCCACGGCCTCGTCGGGTTGCGGCGGCGGCGGGGTTGGGGCGTGCCGGGTTTCCCGGGGAAGGTCAAGGCAAGCCGTGGCCGTGGCTGTGGCCGGCGGGACCTGCGCGCGCCTCTCCGCTGCCTCGGTCCAGGGCCTGGTCGAGGCCGTCGTGGCGGCCGCCGGGGGCGCCAGCGTCGGCGCGCTCCGTACTGCGGGCACAGAGCAAAGAGGTGCAACAGGTGTGTGTCGGTGGGTGAGCCGCCGGCCCGCCTCCGCCTCTCCCACAAACCTGCCGCTCCCGGCGAGCTCACGGTGACGGTCGGGCGCAGCTGCAGGTGCGCGGCCGCAGCGGCCGCAGCTGCCGCAGGGGCCGCCGCCGCGTGCGGCTCCCGCTCGTCCCTGAGGAGCTCTTGGTAGTTGCGGGCCGAGCCGTGCATGGGCGGCATAGGCGAGCTGCCGCCGCTGGGGCCGCCGCCCGCGCCGCCCTCGCACTGCACCAGCCGCCGCGCCTCCTCCATGGCGCGCTGCAGGTTCTGCTGGTTCATGAAGGACTCGCGGGTGTGGCAGCGGCCGATCTGCGAGGCCTGGAGCAGGCCCTGCATCACCTGGCGCCAGCGCATGGTGCTGGCCTGCAGCACGGCCAGCTTGGCCACGCGCCGGAAGCGCTGCAGGCCCGTCTCGTTCTCCGGCGGCGGCGCCATCAGCAGCTGCTCCTCGTCGTCCACCGCCGCCACGGGCGCCACCTGGAAGTCCTTGAGCAGCCTCCGCTCCCACACGCGCTGCCGCTTGTTGACGTCTGCAACCGCCGGCGGCGGGTCATAGTGAGATCAGTGCACACCGGCGGCGCCATCCTGGCCTCCACAGCTCCCCGTCGTACTCACTGCGGTCCGCCGCCCGCACGGCGCTCACGTCGAAGCCGTTCCTGCCGAACACCTCGAGCAGGTCGCAGCGCAGCGCCGAGATGTCCCCCTTGACCTCGTTGACGTCGTCCTCCGTGACGGGGGCCTCGATGCAGGCGCGGTGCGACTTGGACACGTAGCGCCACACGAGCGCGCGCATCACGGCCGAGTACCGGTAGTCCCGCTCGCGCTCCACGCGCTCCTTGCGCTGCGGACAGAGGGAGCCGGCGGCGGCGGTGTAAAAGACATGCGGTCACACGCGACGGTGTTCCTCCTCACCTTGGTCGACATCCTCCGCAGCCCCGACTTGGGGTTCGCCAGGCGCATTATCCGCTTCGGCGTCGGGAACATGTTGAACGGCGGCGGCAGCGTGGCGCCCTCCTCAAAGTACGACAGCCACAGCTTGGTGCGGGCGAACTTCCACTCCGTGTCGGACCGCTCCTGTGTGGCGGACCGTCGGTTCTAATACTGGCTCTGGCGGAAGATTTCTATGCCCGTTTGCTTCGGCCGCACCTCTATCATGGCGTACGAGTTGGACATCATGGCGATGAGCAGGTTGAGCAACACGATTATGTTGATGACGGAGTACGAGCCGAACATGAGCAGCCCCCAGAAGCGGGTGTACTGCTTGATGCCGTACAGCTCGAAGGAGTCGATGCCAACGTTGCCGAAGCTCGCCCAGAACAGCGACTGCGACGCTTCGAACAGGCTGCCAGCACAAATTGATTACAATATTCACGAACGTAATTACAACTACCCAAAAAACACGCACGTGCAAATACTAATTGCCGAAAACAACAAAAATATGACGCACAAAAAGGGGCTTTAATAATTATAAAAATAGACTTCGAAGTAACAACCGAAGCGTACTTGGCAAAACTGCGCCACTTGGTACACGAGTCTCCGTGCTCGTCCCAGTTGGGCTGGCCGCCGGGCAGACTGAAGCACCGCTGCCGCTCCAGCTCGGCGAAGTACCACAGCAGCTGGTTCATGCCTGGAACCGACGTCCGACATGAGCGACGCACACGCACGGCGCGGCGGCGCGGCGTCCGCCGCGGGCAACAGGAACGCGTGCGCACCGCAGGCGAAGGCGAACAGCACCAGGCTGTAGATGAACAGGAACTTGACGATGTCGTTCACCATCCGGCCCAGCGAGATCTGCAGCGGCCCCAGGTGCGGGTTGATGGAGAACAGGTGCACCAGCTTGAGCGCGCTGCGAAAACCAACGTTAGTAGTTGTGGTGACTTGAGGGCGGCCCTGGGGGTGGGGCGGGACTCCCGCTCACCTGAAGATGCCGGCGGCCGCGAACAGCCCGTCCGCCACGAGCTGCGGGTCCAGCTCGGACCAGCGCTCGCGGGGCACGAAGGCGCTCTGCGGGTCGGCGGCCACCTCGGCCCGCTGCTGGAAGTAGGCGGCGCCGCGGAACACGAAGCACAGCACGTACAGGAAGTTGCGCGAGAAGTCGATGAAGTTCCACAGGTTGGCCAGGTAGCGGCGCATGCCCTCGCGCAGCATCTCGGCCGTCTCCTCCCAGATGAAGCCTGGACAGAGACGGCGACGGTGACGTTTCAGAGACTCCCTCCCCCCGACGCGGCCGGTGGGCCACGACGTGGACGTACCCAGCACGTAGACGACGACGATCCACTCCAGCGGCGACGGCGGGATGCCTCGCTGCCGCTCCGTCCGGTCCGTGCTGCCGAAGAAGGCCATCAGCTTGACGTCGACCCTCTGCGACACCAGGATCAGCACAACTGGGAAGGAGGCAGACGACCATTAATGCGGCGGCGCCCCCGGCGGCCCGCGCCGCGCTCAAGCGCCGCCGTGACTCACGGAGGAAGAAGAGGTACGACGAGGCGTGCAGCAGGAACTTGATGAAGGGCTTGCGGACGTGGTGGCCCAGCCGGGAGGAGGGCGCCACCATGTAGACGACGCAGTACACCGGGAACAGCAGTGCGATCAGCCCCAGGTCCTTGGCCTTGCCGAGCAGCGCCTTCCGGCGGAAGCCCGGCAGGCCCTCGTACCACAGCGAGGCCAGCAGCTGCTGCACCTTGGGGTGCGCCACGAACTGCAAGCAGCGAGGAGCCGAGTCAACGGCGGCGGCGGCGGCCGAGAGCGCCTGGCGGGTAGGCAATCCGCGGCCTCAGCACGCACGCGTGTCCTGCGGGCCGGCCTACCCGGGCCGTTCGCAGGCGCTCCACTTATGCGGATTTTAGTTGTAAACATTAAAAAAAAATATTATGACTGATCCCCACGCTTCTGTCCTCGCCCACACCTTCTTCTGCTTGTACAGGATGGCCAGCCGGAGCCGGGCCAACCCCATGTGCTCCCCGTCCTCGTAGGGCGGGGTGCCCGGGTCGTGGTTCAGGATGACGGCCAGCTCCGTGGAGGAGCGGACCTGCTGCAGCAGGTCGACGGCGAACTGCTGGCAGCTCTTGCGGAGCTCCAGGTAGTCGGCGCGCGACTCGGGCTCGACCGTGGCGAGGCCGCGCAGCTCCCAGGACAGCTGGAAGGTGGTGAGCAGCGGGTCCGCAGAGGACAGCGCCATCAGGGACGGGCTGGACAGGGCGCGGTACTCGGAGAGGCGCGCGGCCGAGTGCTGCGGCACACCATCACGATCAGGGACTACTTTGCTGTGCGCGCGCCTCGTGGGACGGCCGCGGCCCTCACCTGCAGGGAGTCCTCGCGCTGGGCGCGCAGGCAGACGTCGCAGCCGCACTTGACGTCGTGCGGCATGGGCAGCGCGGCGCCCCGGTCCAGCAGGATCTTGAGGATCTCGTAGTTGTTGCGGTGCGCCGCCAGGGTGAGCGGCGTGATGTCGGGCGTGAACATGGCCACGTCGTAGTCCACCTTCTCCCAGCTCTGTCAGCAGGGCAGGGTGCCGCGTCAGAGGTGGGTGGGGGGGGGGGGGGACTCTGGCAGTACGGTCGGTGTTGCTGCTCACGTAGGGCTCGCCGTCCTTGTGCACCAGCTCCTCGTGTTCCAGCAGCAGCTCCACCACCTCCACGAAGCCGGCGTCGATGGCGATGAGCAGAGCGTCGCCCGTCGCCACGCCCATCACCACCAGCAGCTGCACCATGTCCAGGTGCTCGTTGTCGATGGCCAGCGACAGGGCGCCGCGGCCCAGCGGGTCCACGCAGTTGATGTTGAGGGAGCGGGTGCGCTCAGCGCGCTGGATCATCCTGGGGACACGGACACGCGGCCCTCGTAGCGCGGCCCGAGCGCGGCCCGGCCTGGCAGCGCCCGGCCCAGCTTACCTCCGCACGGTGGGGATGTCGCCCCGCTCCACGGCCAGCAGGAAGCGCTTCTCTTCCAGGTTGAGGGGCCGCGGCAGGTTCGGCATCCGGATGCTCCGCTTGCCGACCGGCCGCGTCGCTCCCGACGGCGGCGGCGGCGGCCCCGACGGGCCGCGGTCGCCGTCCACGTGGACGGTGACGGAGCCCGGGTCCGCGCCCTCCTGGGCCGGCCCATGCTGTGGAATAATCGACGTGGACTTCAAAGTGACGACGAGAGAGAAAATGTAAACGGGCCCAGTATTTGAACCGGCGTACTGACGCTCGCACTGCTCCGCTTCCGCTGTCCGTCCATGGGGCTGGGCGCGCCCCCCCGCGCGCCGTGCGTGGCTCGCGCCGCGGGTCCGCGCGTGGCCGGCGCGACGCCAGTGGGCCAAAGGGCGCGCAGCGGCGCGGCGGCAGCGGCGGCACCTGTGGACAGGCGGGGCTTCCCGCAGCGCAGGCAGACCGGCAAAAAGTTAGAGCGGACTGCTCTCGTCCGAGGTGGGGTCGCCGACTGCAGCAAACGGGGACGGCGGCATCAGGGCTGCGAGTGAGAACTGATTATTTCTGGTGTCTTAACGCGGCATATCACAAGGACAGAGAGTAGGATTAACGAACAACGTAATGTCCGCGGCCACACACGCCGCGGTCCGGATCGCAACACTGCAGTGCAACAGAGACATGAACACGTTAAGGGCGCACCGTGTTGCGGGCCCCGGCTGTGCACTCGCGCGCACGCACATCAGCTCACGAGCACGCCCACGCACCCGGGGACGCCCGACGCTTACCGTTCCCAGCTGGCGGTTCTGGCCTGGCGGTGCCGGGTCGGCGCTGGCCTACATGTCGCACCCCGCGGCGTCCATGCTGCCGGGCGTTCGCAGGCGACTGTTGCCTGCCCCCCGGGCTACTCCGTGGCGGCGAGCGGCGAGCGGTGGGTGAGCCCGGGGTGAGCCGTGCGGGGCTTCGGATGAGCTGCCCTCACGCCCTCGCGGCCGGCCCACCGGCACACGCGGCCCGGACCCCACCCAGCGCACCACCAGCTGGGCCCGCTGACGCCCGCCCCGCCACACACACGCTGCGAACACAACAAATGTCTGTTTCGTGCCCCCAAAACACTATATGTATATATTCCAGGTGTCTTATCTCAACCGTGCTACAGGAAATGTTGGCTCGTCCGCGACGCTCTAGCTCCCTCTCTTTCTATCACGCATCAGAGGTAGTCCCGTTATATATGTGCGTGCGTTTATCGTACCAATCATACACGCACGGACGCACGGTGTGTTCGTGCATAGTTCACGATTTTAATTGAAACTTTGCTTTCATTTGCACATTTAGTGTGTGTGGGAGGGGGTGCAGACTCTCCATACTTCGACCTATTAGGGTGCTCGGTAGCTTGAAGGTCACTCGTTTGATCCACTGGACGGAAGTGTAATGCGTTGTCAGTGACCTCGTGATTTTAAAAATGTAATTGTGGCCGGTGGTGAAACGTTTGTAAAACGAAATCCGGACCACTTCGACCGGAAAGTCGCTACGATCTGTTAACTGGCATGTTGTTCTCACAGGGCGGGTGAGTTTTTGATGGAGAATGGTGCGATTGTATGAGGAAGTGGTAAAAAGAAACACAATAATGCGGTTGTTAAACTTTTAGTTTATTTACTTCTACTGCAACACTGTGAGAAGATAAGATAAAGGCCCTATTGTATTAGCAATGGATTGCCAATTTCTTGGTCCCAAATACAGATACCGATTAGTTTTTGCAAGTAAAAAATGTTTATGAAATCGAGGAACAATTATTTTATAAGACATTTTACCTAACATTACCTAAGCTACCACCAGCCAGTGCTACCAGCCAAAAGAGAATATAGATATGGTACCAGATAGGCATCTCATTCGCACGAGGAATAACCAGCTCATGTAAAATAGACGCGCTGTGCTAAATCGCATCTCATTCAGCAGACACACGGAACGGCCGGGGACGCGACAGCTTACAGCCATCCAGTCAGCACCTGCCCGGAGATTTTGGATCTGCCGCCGGGTTTTGTCGGACCTTTCCTGATCGGGGAGTCTTCCTGCTTCTCCTTTTCCTCCTCCTTCGACTCTTCTTTCGCTTCGTCTTTCTCTTCCTCTTTTTTCTCCGATGTCGCGCCCTTCTGGTCGCTGGCGGTCGGGACCGCGGGCGTGGGTGGCCGCGTCCTGGAGTCTTCGTCTTCCTCCGGGATGGGTGTCCGCGTCCTGAAATCCTGCTTGACGCTGCCCAGGGTGTCCTTGCCAGAGGCAGGGGTGGACGGGGCGGGGGTGGCCGGGGCGGGGGTGGCCGGGGCTGGGGTGGCCGGGGCAGGTGAGGCGGGTGCAGGGGCGGCGGGGGCAGAGGTCGCCGGTTCGATCTGCACGGCGACGGAGTCCGGCTTGGGGGCCTCGTCGGCCTTCTTGAGGCTTCCGATGACGGGGCTGGGCGAGGGCAGGCTGCTCTTCGGCCGTGGACGCACGATGGAGCCGGCCTTGGAGCCGGGCTGCGAGACGGGCTGCGAGCCGGGCTGTGACGCCGTGGTGGACGTCTGCCTGGACGGCGCCGGTTTGGCGCCGTCGCCTGCCTGCGAGACCGAGTCCTCGCCGGCCTCCTTGCTGTCGTACTCCGCCTTGATCTTGCTCATCTTGAACTTGGCGTACGCGACTCGCGCCGCGGGCGACACGAGCGACAGCTTGGGGTTGTACTCGAGCAGGCGCTCGGGGTCCATGGAGGTGAGCGCCTCGCCCTGGTTCTCCAGGATGTAGCGGCGCAGCGACTGCCGCGAGCGCCGCACCTGCGCCTCGCTCGTGCTGCCGATGGGGTCCCGCGCGATGGTGCTGCGCCGCACCATGGCGTTCCAGTCCTTCTTCTGGTTCTGGCTCGACGTCCGCCGCCCGATGGCCCTGGCGATCTTGCTGAACACGTCCTTGGGCTCCTTGTCGCTGGAGATGGCGTCCTTGATGATGCCCTCCACCATGCCGATCTGGAAGTCCTTGAGCAGCCGCCGCTCCATGACGCGGCCCTTCTTGCCGGCGACTGCAACAGAGCGAGTGCGGGTGGGGGTTAGTGTCACCTTGTTAGTCGCCGTCCCATTCTGAGCGGCCTATCGCTGCCTCACGACCGTGGCTCCCGTGGCCTGGCCGGCCCGGGCGGACCCGGCGGGCTTGACCGGCTGAGCAGGGCGGGCGCTTAGACTTTCAGCAGCACACCTCATTCAGGCGGCCGGCCCTGGGTCACGTACCGCCACGGCCAAGCTATCGTTTTGTGCCCGTTCACACTATCTGTCTGACCCTCTGTGTGTGTGTTCCCGGTCACCACCACACATGCACGCGTGATTTGTAAACTGTACCCGACCTTGGCATCAAGCAAAATCCACGGTCAATTTCATCGCCCAGATTTGGTTACGCCACACAATAACGACCCCCATTTAAAACTTTTTTAAAAAGCTCTGGGCATGCACTACGTGCAGGCAGCCGCTTCTCGGCACGCAGGCACGGCGAGCGGGCTGGCCTGCCCCGCGGGCGCCCACTTACTGCCTGAGGCGTCGTGGTCGACCTGCGGCGTCTTCATGCCGTTGTTCCGCAGGATGTCGATCAGCTCGAAGCGCAGCGTGGAGATGTCCTGCCGGATCTCCATGACGTCGTCCTCGGTGATGCCGAACTCGTCGCGCTTGCGCTGCTCGGCCGTCACGTACCGCCGCACCAGCAGCCGCATCACGGCGTCGTGCCGCTCCTGGGCGCGCTCCCGGCTCTTGTCCTGTCGGCAGACCGGGTCGTCAATACCCCGCACAGACCTCTCACTGGCGATACTCCGCAGCTCGAGGGCCTCTACGTATAACTACGAGATCGCTGTAAGGTTCCTCTCGACTCACCTTGATGGAGCCCGACCTCTTGGAGTCACCCGCTATGCCGAGCGTCTTTTTGATCCACTTGGGGGTGGGCGCGAGGTTGAAGGGCGGGGGTAGCGTGCCGCCCTCCTCAAAGTAGGACATCCACAGGTGCGACCGGGCGAACTTCCACTCGGTGTCGGACCGCTCCTGCCACACACAGTGACGTGTCACTGGTCATGAGGACACACCGGTGGCTCGTCGTAGAGACCCCGCTGACTCACGGAAATAATTTGGTACGAGTTGGACATCATGGCGATGAGCATGTTGAGCAGCACGATTATGTTGATGACGGAGTACGAGCCGAACATGAGCAGCGCCCAGAAGCGGGTGAAGCTCTTGATGCCCTGCAGGTCGAACGCCATGAGGTCGACGAGGCCGAAGCTGGCCCAGAACAGGGACTGGGACGTCTCGAACAGACTGGAGTAAAACGAGCAGGACGTGGTGGTCAGTGAATTTTAGTATTTACTTTTGGTTTGGAAATCATTCAGAGAGAGAGAGAAACGGGGGATTTTCTCTTTAGAGACGTCAGGAATAGAAACAATGTTTATGTACTTGGCGAAACGTCTCCAAATGGCGCAGGCCTTCTCGTTATTATCGAAGTCCGCTGTGCCATCCGGAAGGTGGTAGCACTTGCGCATCTCCAACTCCGCGTAGTACCATAGTAGCTGATTCATACCTGCACACACGTTGTCATTTTAACGTGTACATGCTTTTTCGTTCCGTGTTTCGTGGATTTGGTTTTTAATTACATACCGCAACCGAAGGCAAAGAGCACGAGAGTGTAGATGAAGAAGAACTTGAGGATATCGATGATCATTCTCCCGAGAGAGATCTGCAGCGGACCCAAGTGGGGATTGACACTGAATATGTGAACCAGCTTGAGGAAACTGTAAAATAAAACGACAAGAACCAAAATTTACTACATGCACCTCGATGCACAAAGATTAAATTGCAGCATATCTCACCTGAAAATCATGCCGGCGGCGAAAGCTCCTTCGGATAGCAGCATGGGGTCGAAAGGGTCCCAGGCCTCGCGGGGGTAGTAGGGGTTGTTGCCGCGCCAAAGGTCCACCTGTCAGGGGTCATGCCCGGGGTCAAAGGTTGTCTCGCCATCCACAACTCACTAGGGGCTCCTCAGTCCACCTACCTTCACCAACCACCAAGACGTAGCCCGTAGGAATATCCAGGTCATGTAGAAACAGTTCGTGCAGAAGTCCACGATGTTCCATAGGTCGCTGATGTACTCGAGCAAGCCGTCCTGGTAGAGGGCGCACATCTCGTTCCACACTAAACCTGCAAGTCCGGCATTAGTCTCCCTGCGGTTAGGGTGTGATTCCGAAGGTTGCCGCCTTACTGAACACGTATATGATGACGCCGAACTCCACGACGCCCGGCAGAGAGCCCCGCTCGCGCCGCTTCCAGTCCGCTAGGATCTCCTGCATCCAGTCGGGGCCGAACCACTCGAGGACCAGGTACTCGAGCCGCTGCGAGGCCAGGGCCAGCAGCACTGGCAACACGATACAGGGTTTATCGATTCGGCTTGGCCGAGGCCCTCATGCGTCTACCGTCAACAGAACAACGCTGAAAACGCACTGAGGAAGAATGCGTAGGACGCGGAGTGGCAGATGAACTTGACGAAGGGCTTCTTCATGAACTGTCCCCTCTCCGAGTACGGCGCGAACATGTAGATGGTGGACAGCACGGGGAACATCATGCCCAGCTTGGCCACCTCCATGAGCTGGCCCACCATCGACTTCCGGCGGAATCCCGGCAGCCCGTCGTACCAGATGGCCGCCAGCAGCTGCTGCACGTTGGGATGCGCCACAAACTGCAAAAAGGACCAAACAATTTCCGCAAAGTTCGAAACGAACGGACAGTAGTGAGGCATTGCAAAATAAAAATGGAAACGGCTTGCGAATACCTGTTTCTGCTTGTACTTGATTGCGAGCTTGAGCCGCTCCAGGGTCTGCCGCTCGCCGGGCTCCCACGTGTCCCCCTGCGGGTTGAAGTTGAGCATGATCTCCAGCTCGTTGGAGGTGCGGGCCTGGTCCATGAGGGCCGTGACGAACGTTTGGCAGATGCCGCGCATTTCCTAGGAGCACAAAAAAATTATCATTAATTCTCGCAAGCCAATAAAAAAAAATTGATAAAACTGAATAGTTTTTTTTTTATTTTCCAGAAATTTTATTGAACCTCACGGGTTTTTTTTATGGGGGAGGGGGGTTAATTTTTCGTCTTATTGAATTTCACGGAAATGACTTTGTAGTAATGTCCCTTCGATGTCAGTGGCCGACAGCCTCTTCGCTGCCCTTTGCGGCGCACTCACGTTGTACTCGGCCCGGAACTCGGCCTCCATCTTGGCGAGGCGGCGCAGCTCCCAGGACAGCTCGAACGACGTGAGCAGCGGGTCCCGCGACGACAGCGCGATGAGGGAGGGCGCGGACAGGGCGCGGTACGCGTTGATGCGGGACTGCGAGTGCCGCAGCGAGTCCTGCGAGCTCGACGAGATGCACTCGTCACAGCCGCACCTGAGGAGGCGAGAGAGCACACGACTGGAGGGGCAGCCCGCGGCCGGAGTATCTCGAGCCGCAGCCCGCGGCACAGGCGCTACCCCGCGCCGCTCTCGGAGGCCGGGGTAGCGACGGCCGGTGGGGGAGGGGGCGGGGCGCTGCGCACCACCCGCACGCATACCCACCGGACGTCGTGCGGCATGGGCAGCGTGGCGCCTCTGTCCAGCAGGATCTTGAGGATCTCGTAGTTGTTCATGTGCGCGGCGAGGACGAGCGGCGTGATGTCGTTGGTGAAGGTGGACGAGGACCGGTCCACCGCCTCCCAGCTCTGCGGAGAGAGAACAAAAGGGGTGAGGTTAGGCACTCGTTAGCCCGCGAGACTGCCGCCGCAATCGTCACGCGCTCACGTAGGGCTGGCCCTGGACGTGGATCTTCTCCTCCCACTCGAGGAGCAACTCCACCGCCTCCACGTACTCCTCCTTGATGGCGTGCAGCAGCGCATCCTGGGCACACAGGCAGCACTTGGATTTTGGAAAAAAAGGGGGGAGAGAGAGAGAGCAGAAGAGAGAGAGGGAGCAGGATAGAGAGAAACAGGAAGACAGAGTCGCAGAGTGCACCTTGACTTGGATGTTGAACTCGAGCAGCAGTCGGATGAGGTCCGCGTTCTCGTTCTCGATGGCGGCGATGAGGGCGGAGCGGTCCAGCGGGTCCACGCAGTTGATGTTGAGGAGCTCGGGCTTGTCCCGCTGCTCCTCCAGCAGCCTGCGGCACACGGGGGCGCGCGGGCAGTGCGTGTGACCGCCAGGGGCGCCTACTCCGAGGGGGAGGGGCGATACTCACTTGCGGACGGAGGCGACGTCGCCCCGCTCGGCCAGCAGCAGGAACCGCTTCTCCAGCGACGTGAGGGAGAACTCGGCGGCCATGGGCTGCAGGGACTGCTGGGACGTGCCGGGCGAGCCCACCTTGCCCTTGCTGCCCAGCAGGTCCTGCCGGGACTCGGCCGCCTTCATGGTGCCGGCGGCGGCGGGGTCCTGGCCAGGGTCCGGCTAACCTGCTCAGACGCACGCCCCGGGTCACGACTGCCGCCTCCGGCCCGCAGGGGGTGCAACTCCGGCCCGTCACAGATTGCTTGTGGCGTTTGGTTAGCACAGCTGCACATTCTGACCGGACAATCGAACTCCTGGACTGCTTTGGACTACTGAACTGCTACAACATTCAGTTGGCTCTACTTTTTCTGTGGCACTTTAAATTATTCGATCAAATATTTTTCGTAAACGAAATTTCTAGTCCGATGACTAAATGGTTATGGTGGCAACATTTAAAAAAAGGTCGGAATTTTCGGTGAGACGAAACACGAAACACTTTTTCGAGACGCACAGCTTACCGGCGGGTCTCCCCTGGGGGTGCGAGGCTGCGGGCCGCGGCGTCAGGCCGACCCGGGAGAGCCGGAAGCTCGGTGCTGGGCGAGGCGGCGTGGCCGCATCCCGGCCGCACGCCGTGGACACGCCGTGGACACGCCGGCGCACGCGCGCGCACGGGACCCGCGGTCGCGGTGGGATCGCTCGGCCGCTGCCGGACTGGGCGCGGCGGGCGGGGCCTTCGGGTTGGGCCTTCAGGCCTTCAGGCCGCCGTCTACGGCCATCCCGGTCCGCCCGGTCCGCAGGCCGCAGGCCGCAGGCCACGAGACGCAGGGGGTGTGGATCGAGAGGTGCGAGTGCGGGGAGGGGGGGGGGGGGGGCCGCGGGGCGACCAAGCCATACAGCGGCCCCGTGCGGCTTCCTGGGCCGGCGAGGCGACGGGACGCCGGCTGAGGGCCCCGGCAGGCCCCGGCGGGGGCCCTGCTGGCCGTGTGTGGAGCGGGGGCGCAGAGGGTTCAGTCCCCCCTGAGAACGACCCGCACCCCGGCGGCCCGGCCTACCCCATGCTGCCCTGCCGCTGCCGGCGGGTGCACCGCTACACATCGGTACTGCTTCGCCACAGTTTCCGGGCGGCCGCCGCGCCGCGCCGCCTCTGGCAGGGTACTCTGCGCCACTACTCCCAGGTCATTAGCGTGCGCCTCCCGCCGCGCCCCGCCCCGCCGCGCCCCTGCCCGGCCGGCGGCCTTGGGGAGGGGTGCCTTTGTAGCAGCCCACCCCGAGCGTGGCGTGGGCCCGACTGCGTCCCGAAGCGTGGCACTGCTCGCCGCGTGCGAGAGAGACAGACGGGCGGAGAGAGAGAGAGAGAGAGAGAGAGCAGACACGCGCACAGCGTCGGAGTTTGCGACGGGACCGGAGACGGACCGGGACAGTGCGTGCGATCCGAACACCAGGGGGTGGAGAGGGCACTCACGTGTGTGTGCGTGCGTGTGTGTGTGTGTGTTTTCTGCGAAGGGGTCCATTCTCCGGACAATACGTCTGGCATTACGTGTCTGCCCTTGGTCCCTTCCGTCTCGTTTCTGCATCGATTTACACTTTCTTTACCTCCACCGTTTCGGTTGACAGGGCCGTCGTCGGAACATGCAGCGTAATAGCATTAGAGTGCGCTCCGTGCGCCCGGGCACTGCGCCCGGCGGCAGGGGGGGGGGGTGCACGGTAGAGAGTATCGACTGTGGTCGGTGTAGGTCAGGGAGCCGTTCACTGAACAGAACGGGGGCATTCATCTGGGCCTCACTCGCCAAGCGCTCGCAAAAGGGACCAGGGGATCTGTCACAGGGGCCCGACCGCGGAAGCAGACGACGCGGGGTTCCCTGCAAGCGCGCGAGCGACCTCCACAACTGAACCACTGTTCTACACGGGTCGCCCCCCGAGGCGCGGCGGCCCCTGCACGCAGACCCCGCACGTGCAAACATGTGGAGAAAAGCGCGGGGAGGGGCCAACTTTGCGGTGCGTGTTTCGTCTGCCGAAGCCGCCAGCTTAGAAGATGATCGCCTCCCCGCCTGGATTATCTGCCGCTGCCTCCCAAACAGGGAGTGAGGCTGGGAGCGGCGCGGCCAGACACCACACTGGTGGGGAGGTGCGGGGCGGTCAGGGTGTGCCAGGGCTGTGGCCGGGCGGGGCGGAAGCCATAGGTGAGTCATTCAACTCGGATGTGTGTCAGTCGGTATCCGGGGGTGGGGGGGGGGGGCGCTCAGATGTGTGCGGTCACGTGCTCGGACTTCCAACAGCTTGTCAGGCTTATGCGTTCAACTGACCTGACCAGTGAGGTGTTTCCGAGGCCAAGGCTGGCTCGTCCAAGTTCGCGCAGCACACCCCCGTCGCGGCTAAAGCACTGTTCGGAAAGCAAGGAGAGCGGCGGCGCGGTGGAGAGCGAGCGAGGGGCGTGGTCATGAGGAGGCCCGGCGGCTGGGCCGAGCCGCCGGCTGCGAAGGCGTACTGCCAGACGTCTCGTCGTGGGCCAAACGCTTACAAATAACGATTCCCCTCCACTTCCGGTTTCGGCTTGAAATATCCTCTGGCCAATTTATAGCGCGAATCCTTGAGTGTTTTTTAAACGTCTTTCACCTCCACGCACTTCGGTGAGAGGTGGCGTCGTCAGCTCTCGGCCCTGCTTCACTGCCGCGCCCTGCGCCCGCACCCGTCCGCTCGCCCTCTCCGGCGCCCTACGCCGTGTTTCGCCGCACACTTTCTTTGCATCACCGAGGGGCTCTGAGCGGTGGGACGATAGTCGGCCGCGGGGCAGCCGCCGTGTATGAATACAGAAGCATACGCCCCGCCCGCATGCATGTGTGATGTGCGCCACGGCGCCACGGCCGGCCGCCCCGGGGGCGCAGGCGATGCAGCAAAGTCAAATGAATATGTGTGTGATTGATGTTTCCATTCGAAGAAGGAGGAGCACGCGACAAAAAAGAAAGGCAAAAGATGGTTCGAAATTTTGATTTATTCGTGAGGTAAGCTCTGAGGTTCGATATGCAAATCACAACCCTACACATTGAAACATATTGAGAACAGAAGACAAACGTACAGTAAACAAACGGATGATACCGCAATCGCAGTCAAACTGCGAGAGAATACATCACAAACAGACAGAAACACAGTCAAATACAATAACAGCAGTTAAATTGAAAATAAAATATTATGGAGAGAGATTTGAGAAAGAGAAAAGAAACACAGTCAAATACAGTACGAAAGTCCGCGCGGCTTCACAGCCGCTTCCCTTATTTTTACTGGGATTACGGTCATCTGTGCAGATTTCTTGGGAAACAAAAGCAAGGAAAGGAGGACCTGCGCACTGCACGCCGCCGCACAGCACGTGCCGGCCCGGGACGTGCGCGGCAGGGATGCTGTCTGGGCTCCGACAGCACATTCGCTCTCTCTCACACACACACATACATACGCACACACACACACACACACGCATACGCACACATGAACGCAACTTTACCTATAACATAAACATATGCATTACGAGCGCGGAGGGGTCGTTTCGTGCCTGCATTAGCCATCTCAGCCCAGCTCTCTCAGTCCCGATGCAACTCCTACGCAGCCCGGCTGTGAACGCCCGTGGTGTTGACCGCTCTGTAAACAACGATGCTTGGCTGGAAATAGCTTGTAATGGGGTATTTCACTGTGTCCAAACCGGATCCAAAGTAGAACATCACGGCGCCGAGAACTGTATCCGATGTGACAAATAATGGCGCACGTTCCTTGTCTATGTGTGTCTGCACCCGTCGTGATTTTTCATACCGGATACAGATTTGGAAGCCATCGTCTTCGTCGTTGGTTTCGCAAGGCTTGTAGTGAAACACCCTATTCCCCCTCGACCATCCGGAATACAGGCTACTTTGTCGTTTCTCTCTGGGACAATACGAACCATAACAAAAGTGTATGTACAATACATTGACCGATCCTCGGAAGGTCCGTCGGGAGCTGGTGGCGTGGCCCAGGCTCTCCCAGGCGCACAAGCCACCCGTGTTAGGGGTACCCCGTCCCCAGCCACGAAGCGGGGCACCCCTATACCCAGTCCTGTTGAAACCCGACTGCGAATCCATCTCCCAGTGAGAGGCTGAGACCGCTAGATTGCCCATTAATGTACATCTTTCGAGGCAACTGCTCGCACTGACAAACCAAGTGTTACACATGTCACACGAATTGACGTCTAGCAGGAAAACGTGTCACGCCGCCTGTGACATATGATACACCAAACACGTGTTTTTTGACTACTGCACTCGCGACTATAAAACGTGGCCTGGGCAACATGTATGAGACTTGTTCTATCAGTGTTCTATCAGCTAACTCTCAGGGGAGAAAAATCTTACAAAGGAACACCTTTCAGAACCGCCTCCTCATAGTGGTTTATGAACAGGAACCAAATTAAATTTGAGCCGAGTCAACTAAACCTTTTGCTCGCCTCTCTAAATCTTGCGCTTTGTCGGGTCAGGTACTCCCTTCGGATCAGACGAACGACATCGACCCCCGTCCCCCCGGGCCGGGTGAGGAGGTGAGGACGGGGGAGCTAAAAGGGAGAGAGAGAGAAAGAAAGAGTCCGTGAGAGGTGAGAGGCCCCCGGGGTAGAGGGTCCGGGAGGCGGTGCTGGCGGCGGGCGGCGGCACTACGCGCCCAGCTTGGTCCTGCTGTCGTCCTGGCTCCGCGCCGTCTCGCCCTCCACCGACTCGTCCTCGTCCACGTACGAGCGGCCGAAGCGCACGAAGTTGCTGGAGCCGCCGGCCGCGCCGCCGCCTCCCCTGCCGAAGCGCACGAAGTCCGTCTTGTCCCTGCCGAAGCGCACGAAGCCTCCCTTGACGCGCTTCACGGTGCCGTTGGCCTCGCCGGCCTCCGCCCTGCCGAAGCGCATGTAGTTGTCCTTCTGCTGCTTGGACCGAGCGTCCCGGACCACGTCGTCGTCCTGGTCCTCCACAAGCTGCTCCTCCTCGAGCTCGCCGCTCCGGCCGAAGCGCACGAAGTTGCTGGCGTCCGACTTGCCGAAGCGCACGAAGTTGCTGGCGTCCGACCTGCCGAAGCGGACGAAGTTGCTCTGCCGGTCCGGCCGGCCGAAGCGCATGTAGTTGTCGTCCGAGCCGCCGGCGCCGGTGCCGCCGCGGCCGAAGCGCATGTAGTTGTCCTTGGCGGCCTTGGAGCGGCCGAAGCGGATGAAGCCGTTGCTGTTGTGGTCGCCGCCGCGGGCCACGCGCTCCACCTCGGCGGCGGCCATCCCCGAGGCGCCCGGCGTCCCCGCCGCGCCGGGGGAGCGGCCGAAGCGCACCGCGTTGTCGGCTCGGCCCGGCCGGGGCGCGCTGCGGCCAAAACGCATGAAGTTATTCTCGAGCGCCGACCGCCGGCTCAGCAGCCCGGTGGCCACGAGGGACACCGGCACGGCCACGGGGACGGACCGCTGGGAGCGCGGCAGCTGCGGCAGCTGCGGCAGCTGCGGCAGCTGGTAGTCGTCGTCGCACCTGGACGGGGGCGGAACCGGAGGAGGACGTGAACGTCAGGGACTGCTCTGCTCGGCGCGCGGCCACCCCTCGCCTCGCCTCCCGACACCGCCGGCCGGGGCGCGGCGAGGCTGCCCGCCCGCGTCGAGTACTCACCCGGCTTCCAGGTCGTCCTGGGCGGCGCACGTCGCGCACGCGGCCGCGGCCAGGATCCACAGCGCCAGCCACGGCCTCATGCTGGTCCGGAGCCGGTCTCGGAGGCCGCGGGCTCGACTGCGCCGCTCGGCACTGCGCCTGCCTGCTCGCTGGAACACAAGAGCAGCACCGGGTCAACACTGTCGCCGGCTCACTCCGCGACGGGGCCGCGGGTCGCGGGCCGCAGGTGGGATGCAACGACACGGGCGAATCAAAACGGCGCGGGGGCGCGGCAGCGGGCCGCTGCGGGGGAGGGGGTGGGGGGAGGGAGGCGACGCACAGGTACAATGCGCGGTTTGCTCATCCAATTTCAAATGGAGATTTACGATTTCCTCCGCCAGTGATTGCCGAACGTGTTGACGCGGGGGGCTGTGCCGCCGCCACACCAACGCGGGGCGTGGGAGGGAGGGGGGAGGGAGGTAGGCCGCCGCTCTGCCGGCACCACTGAGACCGGGTCCGCCGCTGCTGCGCCGCGCCCTCTGTGCTCGCCGCTCGCCCCCGCACGCGACCTGAGAGCGCCTGTTGTACACCCCGCGTGCGTCGGCGGCATTCCTTTCTCTCCAGGAGAGGTGCGCGGCGCGATCTGCGGGGGGGCCTCCCCGGGACGACTATTTCTGTGCAGCGCCTTCACAGCGATGCCATCTTCATCCGTGCAGGAAAGGGGGCAGTCCGATGCGATGCTACGCAGGGGGAGGCCGGAGCGCGACAGGCAGACAGACTGGCAGAGCAAAGTTAAATCACAACACGGGAGGACGTGCAGACGGCGGCGGCGGCATGGCGAGGCGGTCCCGGCCGGCCGCTGCTAGGGCTCTAACCTCGTTACCGGCCAGCCTGCCGCCCGTCTCCATCTCAAAGCGGCTGCCGCCCTGGAGGCGCCCTGGAGGCGCTGCGGGCCGCCGCCGTGCCGCGCGGCCCCTGCCCTGCGGGCCCGGAGACCAGACTGCACAGCGGCCCCGGGGCGTTGTATGAGCTCGGCGGCTGAGCGTGCGGCCCGCCGCGCTGCCGGCTCGCATAGCCGCGTGGCGTGCGCCGGGCAGCGCCCGTGGTCCGCCACAGTATCTCCCACTAATGATCCTGCCCCCCCTGTGCGCTGCGCCCCGCGTAAGGCGGATTTGCTGCGGCGAACGGCGCGCCGTGCACCGGCCCTGGACCGCCCACGGACCGCCCCCCGCTAGTGACGCCCGCGCCTCTCAGTCGCCTCGTTCGGCTGCGGCTGATAATACCACGCCGGTGGCTTGGAGCAGCACGCCCCGCACCGCCTGCACGCTCCGCCGCGACGTCATACGGCTGCCGCCCCAGGAAAATGTCGTCCCGGACGCCGAGACGTCAGCGCCGTGGCGCGACGCGCGCTGCCCGCCAGCAGCCCACCAGCGCGCGCGCCGCCACCGCACCGTCTTGGCGGCGCAGGGCGGCGGCCGAGCGCGTAGGGGCCGCAGGGCCGCAGGGGGTGGAACTTAACGCTCCGGATAATGATGGCAATCCAAGTCGGCCATCCCGGCAGTTAATTAGGTGCGGTAACACGATGTTGTCAGCGCGCCGCCCGGCGGCTCCTCCCCACATTCTGTGTCTGAGGAGCGCTGCGGGGGGCGGCTCCGGCGTGTGATGAATCTCCCGTTCACCTCGCCTTCGGCCGGAAAGTTCAACGGGATGGCGGGCGGCGGCGGCGGCGCTGCGTTGCAGCGGAGCGGCGTCATAATGTGGTGCGCGCCCTTTTCGGATTTGCGGAGGGGGAGAACGGGGTGCGGGTGGGGGGGAAAGCCCGGGTATCGTCTGATTACAGCGGGGGGGGTGTGTATATGTGCGCGCATATTTGTACGCAGCCGTTCCCGCGGCCTGGCCTCTCCGGTCCCCGCGGCCATGCACAGAGCCACTGCCGGCGGCGGAGCGAGCCGGTGTCCCCCGGCGACCGTGAAACTCCTGCTAGTTCTCCCCCCCCCCCCCCCCCATTCCCTTTTCCTCTTATTTTCCTCGACCGCTTTTTTTTTCACTTTTAGATATCATCTACAGTTTCTGCAGCGGACCCCTGGCCAGGCGCATATACCTCTCGCTGCAGAGTTCGCCCGAGAAGCCCGAAACGAAAGTAAGAGGTCGTAAAACGAAGAAGAAACGGCGAAGAGAGAGAGAGAGAGAGAGAGAGAGAGAGAGAGAGAGAGAGAGTAATGTGAGAAATTCGTTTTTGAACCAAACGCTCAGTGTTTAGACGCCTAAAGAAAATTAGGAAATTTCCGATTTTTTTTTTTGCGGAAAATGTTGACGGCACTATGGGGACACGACGAACCGTTCAGCTTCTAATTATTTTCCTGCGCTTAGTCCTCGGTCCTTTACCTTGGCCGTAAGATCGGGAGGGAAAGAGGAAGGGCAAATAATAACACCAACAATAGCTCCGCAAAGATGAAAGTCCGCAGGTATGCAACTAGTAAAGGGCCCCGGCGGTAAGAAGCTCCACAGCCGCACCACCGGCTCTGCGCGCCCGCTGAGCGGATCGGGGTCTAACAAGGCGAAGCCGCAAGCAGGCTCCGTCCTCACTACTCCGTCGTCGCTGTACTCCGTCCTCCGTCCTCCACCGCCGCCCTCCGTCCAGCCTCCTTCGCCCTTCCCTCCTCAGGTCCGCCGTCCTCACGTCCTCTGTCCGCTCGTTATCCGTCCTCTCGTCTCGGCAGTGCGCGGCGGCAGCGGCGACCTGTGCGCGGCCTGTTGCCGCGCCGCCCTCCAACACCCCGTCAGCGACGCAGGTCACGTGAGCGCTCACAGTCATTCGTCCGCACGCGCACGTCACCGAGTGCTGCCGCCGCTGCTGCTGCCGCTGCACCTCATGACGGGGGTGAGGGCGAGGGGCTGCAGGGCGTGCAGGGGCTGCAGGGACTGCAGGGACTGCAGAGTGACGCCCCCGTACTTTAGACGGCCGGCCGCGGCGGCGTGTGGGTCCGGCGGGCAGCGCCGCGTGGCCGCCGGGCCGCCCGCGCTGTCCACGCCTCGCGTTTTTCTTCATGACCGAAAGTAAGAGAGGGAAGAATCACCGCAGAGAGGGGAGGCGGTACTGAGAGATGGCCCAATAAATCCGACTCTGCTTTCGCTAGAGACAGAGGCCGCCCGCCCTGTGCGCGGAAACGGCGGCGGCGGCCCACCGTACGAGTGCCCCGAATACCCCCGCCGCCGCGCACACTAACAAGCGTTAGGCCCCAGTCTGTTCCCTAACGCGTCACCGGCCTCCACCTTGTCGTTGGTGGACGGCGCCGACGGAGGCGGAGGCGAGAGCGCGTGCGCGACGCGGTCCTGGTCTTATCGAGGGGTCGTAGACGGGCCAGGGAGCAGAGCGGGCGGGTCGGAGCCGTGTGGGCGAGGCCCCTGCCGACCGCAAGATTTTACGGTATTCTTCGCAGCAGCCTAGCTCCCGAGCGGCGAGCGTGCCTTATTTGCCCTAAGCCCCTGCCGGCCTTGCAAAGCTGTGCAGCGAGGATGCATCAGGAGCCGGTGCATGGGGGAGGGGGAGCCACAAGTAGTATCACCGCCCGGGCCTTGCTGTCGACCCCGCTTCCACTTCCTGTCAAACAACCTCCCCCCTCCCTCTCTCTCTCTCTCTCTCTTTCTCTCTCTCTCTCTCTGTGTTCACTTGCTCCACCACCCTCCCCTTCTTCCTCTCCCAATAAGAAGCAATAAAGAACCCTCTCTCGGATGTGCTACATCGATTCCTAATTTCCGTTGGCTGTCGACGTTTTCTTTTAACCGGCGAATCAAATTGCTCAAATCGCAACGAAAGTTTCAACTATTCAGTGCCGTCGAGGCCCTGGCGAGGCTGGCGTCTCGGCGTATGGCTGTCGCCTGTCTGCCTGTCTACGCGTCATGCCCTGCTACATAATGCGATTCTAACAACGCAGGTCACACGTCACACGGCCGAGATGGGCCGCCGCCGGGGCACGCCGGGTAGGGGGGGGGGGGGGGCGGAGAGCGGCTGACATCGAGTCGATCTACTTTCCATCACGGCCAGGTAGCTGCCGCCCCCGCTGCTGCCGCCGCCCGCACGCCACGACGGGTTCGGAAGAGTCGGTCGGACGAATTATTCGCATCGACTCGATGATTCGTTTCTTCGCTGGGGAATTAGGCGAGGCACGGCGGCGTCCTTCCCGCCCGCGCCGTGTACGTCTCCTGTGACGTGGGCCGGGGTGAGGTTGCGTTAGGTTAGGCGGCGGCGGCGGCGGCGGCAACGCTGTGATCCGCTCATCCCTTTCTTTGCGGCTTTGGGCCGCCCCGGCACGGCCGCATCGCCGCACGGCACGGCCCGCCGGCGCAACGTCTGCTGGGCGTCCCGCGCGTCCCCTGGCATTCGGGAACGTGAGCGCAAGGCGCGGCGCCGCGGCGCGCGGAGATTACTTCTGATGGGGAGAAGACTCGGCTTGCAGTCCCGCCGGGAGGGGGCGCGCGCCCCGGCAGCCCCGGCAGCCCCGGCCACACGCGCGCGTGGCTCGAAACTTCCTCCTAGCCGCCACCGCGGACGCCAACGCCCCGCCACGCCCAGCAGGGCCCCGGCCCCGCGGCTGCCTGCCGTGCGAGAGGACGCACCCAGGGCGCCCCGAGTCGGGCGGGCAGGCCGGGAGCGCCGCGCCGTTGCCCGTCTGCGAGCTCTTTACCCGAGTCCGTGTCCGTGACCACGGTCGGGATGTTGTTTCGCGGGCAGCGCGTGCGAACGCGACCGCCCGCCGCCGCAGGCCGCGCCGGTTCCGAGCTCGGCACGAGCCGACCACCCTCGTGACCACTCAGTGCTGCTGCTCGAACCGATTGCCGGGGGTTCGAATACCGTAACCGAGGACGGCCGTTCGTCTCGGCCTGCTCGGACCCGGCTCACTCCGCAGGGGTGCGGCTGTTCGGTCAAGGTGGGCGCCGCCGGCACCGCCTGTCGCTGCGGTGCCGGGCCATCACCGTCCCGCAGCGTCCGCGGCGTTCAGCCTGCCGGAGACTCGGCGCAGCGGCGGCGTCTCGGCCGCCTCGCCTCGGCCGCCTCAGCGCCTGTCACGCGGAGGGTAGGCCGTCCCGCGGCGCGCGGCCGGCCGGCGGGCGTGCCTACCTCGTCCCCGCCAGGCGCCTCCCTCCCTCGACGCGGCGCCGCGGTGTCGGTCAGGTGCAAGGTCTGCAGGTCGTTTCGGTCGAAAAATGGAAATTGCGTGCCGAATATGCTATTGACTGTTGGGGCAAATGAGAGGGAGAGAGAGAGGGAGAGAGAGAGAGAGAGAGAGAGAGAGAGAAGAGAGGGAGAGAGAGAGAGAGAGTTGGGGGAGGCAGGAGCCCGAAATGAGCTAAAATCGGCACCGTCAGCCTAGCAGGACCACGCCCCACGGAAAACTTCTGAATCAATCAAAGTTTCACTTTCAATCAGCAGGACACGGCCATAAATTAACAGATCGTGCGAAAAATGTCACGCAATTATGAATTCAAATAATAATTTGCGCTGCACGGACAGGCCTTTCCCTGTCGAATCGAGCGGCATATGGGGTGAGAAAGCAGAGCTCCTGATCTGGTCTGCATTCCCGGCCCCCGACAAAAGCCAACGCGGCACCCCAACCGTCGGAGGTCGTGAAGGCTCTGGAAACCCGTTGCCGTCGTCCCCTACTTGTATTAGCGCACTGCAGCAGACTGCGGCCGCGCGACGGCCAAAGTGTCATCGGGAGGAAACAAATCGACCGAAAGGGGCACGAGAGACGGATGGGCTCGATCCTTATCTGTTTTTTTGTTTTTTTTTTTGACGCTGTGGAGTGACGGTCGGCTGGCTCACGCGCCCGACTCACCTGGCGGCGCTGGTTCGGCGTCGGCTGCTGCGGCGTCGGCTGCGTCGGCCCGGGGCCTCGGGGCTGGGCGCTACTTGTTGAGCAGGTGGAGGCGGGGTGCCTTCTGGGCATCCACCGCCGCACCCCGCCCGTTTTAAGGTGCTCCACTGCGTGCGCGGGGCGGGGCGAGGGGAGGCTGAGGGGGGGGGGGGCAGTGCTGGACCAACACGACTCGCGACCGACGCGGCGCTGGAGGGGGCGGGGCCAGCGGGGCCCACGGCGGAGCTCGGGGGCTGCGGGCTGGCCGCGCGCCCCGGCGGGGGCGGTCGGCTCCAGTGCTTCCAGGAGGAGGCAGGAGGGGGGGGGGGGGGAGGTAACTGTGGGGAATGCCCGCAGCCGCGGAGATGCGATATTGAATGTACTGGCCTGTACTTTCCTTCCGTTTCGTTATTTTGGTTGCTGCAGAAACGGACGTAGTCATATGAAAACCGACCCACCTTCTGCTAAAAATTGAGGACCTGGCAAGAGTAGTACACACGACCTCGCACTCGCCGGCTCGCACCCGCATGGCCATCAAGTTACGCGGTATTTTTTTTTGTCTCTCGTCCGACTGGAAATTGACTGGACTTTCACTGGAGAGTGACTGGGCTGGAAGGCGTACACTGTCTGGAAGCACTGAGGTACCCCTCGCCCCCCCCCCCCTTATTT
Source organism: Megalurothrips usitatus (assembly GCA_026979955.1). Lineage (NCBI taxonomy): Eukaryota > Metazoa > Arthropoda > Insecta > Thysanoptera > Thripidae > Megalurothrips > Megalurothrips usitatus. Next base: position 9,821,127 of record CM049594.1, on the reverse strand, counting down.
TGGAAGGATGGTCCATTGTAGAGCCCCATACGGATCATTCTAAAAATAGGGTTTTCTTTTGCCGTGTCGGACATTTAGGACGATTTTTGTCTGTCCGTTGCGGTGGGGTATGTGCGGTAGTGGAACGCCAGCGCCCCGCCTACTTTTCTTTCAGCAGCACAGTTTGTGTCGAGTACAACGACAACGCTGAGAGTGTAGAGGCGGGGAGGGAGTGAGGGTGTGGGGATGTGGGGGTGTGGGGGTGTGGGGTGTGCGGTGTTGCGGCCTGCGTGGTGGTGGTCGCGAGGGTGGAAATTAGCGGCAGTTTGTCATGTCGTGAGTCGGGTGTCCGCAGTGGCGTCCGCTGGTGTCCGCGCCGCCCGATATGATACGGCGGGGCGGCGGGACGGATTGGGTGGGCGTCGGTGCCGGGATGTCGGGCCCGTCGTCGGCCTGCAGGGCCCGGCCCCCGGCAGGGCTGCCAAGGCCGTGCCGCCGTGCCCATGCCGGGGCGCCAGGGCTAAGCACCTCGGGGTCACACTTTCTCGGAAAATCGCACCGCAAAGATCGCCACCGCCACGCAGCCCCTATGTTCTCCCATGTGTTCACGGCCGGTCAACGTTGACATCGGTACCAACCCCGTTCACCCCCCCCCCCCCCCTCCCGGCTGTGCCGTGCCTGACGCACCGCCCGCGCGGCTCACACAGGAGCAGAGGCCGCCGGGCCGCTGCCGCCGCCCGTGCAGAGCGCGGAGGTCCGGCAGCCAGGGCAATTCTTTCCCTAAGGTCGTCATGGCGCGGCGGCGGCGGCGGCGCTGAGACTCTGAGCAGCTTTCCCCTTTGTGCCTCGCCTCGCCCACCTCTCATTTATCACGCACTTAGCCCCCTCAGGCCCCTTCCTCCCCCGGCGGCGATGCGCCATCTCTCCCACACACACACACACTGTCCGGCTGTGTCCACGCGGTGTCTTGGCCGCCACCCCCGCGCGTCCCCTCCCCTCCTCACCCAAATCCTCCCCCCCCCCCCCCCCCTCACCCACACGCACGCACGTCAGAGTGGGTCTGCGTAGTCGCGTGCGTGCGTGTATGCATGCACTGGCAGCTAGGTTTACTAAGATGACGTGAAATTGGGGAGTTCACTGTTTGATTTTTTAAAATCTCAAACGTCGAAAATGTCAGGGCGTCAGCACAGGTGGTGCAAAAGTGTTACCCATCTCATAGGGGTCCTTATTTTTAATTTTCGAGTTCGTGACCTTTAGTCTACCTCCCTCCCACCCGCATCTGCCCGCATGTAGCGGACCAGCCCCACGAGATCAAGCACATCACTCGCTCAATCACTTTCTTTTTTTTTGTTTTTTTTTTTTTTATTTTCTTTTTTTAAATTTTTTTTATTGTTTCAATTTCACTGGGTACTCGCCCGCATAGTCCAACATCCCCTACTCGGGCACACCGAAATAATTCAGACATTTCTAGTTTTCTTTTTAAAAAGCTTTATTTAAAACATTTAAATCACATTTTGCACTCAGCAGCCAAGTTTCATGTGCACTGGAAGATGCCAGAAAATAGAATTGAGGGTGCAAAAGCAATTGAGACAGTAAAATATTAAATTAATAACAAATAAAATTTATAACTCTTACAAATGTAATTAAAAACACATTTCATAAAGCAGCAAAGTTATCAGATCACTAAGGACAATAGATTAGTAGTTGTGCTAACAATGGGAAGCATGTACCATTAATCAGGTATTCATAAGTTAACCATGAGATGGAATAATACTGGTTTTACAAACACTTTCCAAATTTATCTCAGTCTATATGAGAAGATTGTAGAAAAATGCAAACAATATAAAACTGACTGCAATCCATTGGGAAATTGAAAATCAATGGATATAAAAATTCAGCTTGATTTGTGTTCCAATTTCAGTCACAGATACAGGAATACATACTGCACTTAACAATAAATTGACAATAGAAATTCACATATATAATTAAGAAATGGTACAAAAATAGCTGTGAAGCAAAGCAAAGCTTAACCATAGATTCTTAATACTATTTAAGGGAATGAAATTTCACAAAAGTACGTAATTATTTACTCTTGTAGGGCTCAAATGCATGACACCTTGTATCCTCATCTCGGTGGCCTTCTTGGAAACAACTTTTACAGTACAAGTCACGATCACATCCTAAGCATCGTATTTTCGCATCCTCATTGCAAATTATGCACCAGCTGAATTCCTCAGTCTGAAAAGAAGAAAACATGAACAGTTTAAACAAAAATGTTCACCAGGGACCTCCACTGAGTGCCAACATGAAATGTGTTCTGCTCAACTTACATCATCATTTGTTACATCCATTGCTTCATCATCATTCATTTCAGTGATGCCCAGGCTTCTCTCCAAATCAACCTCAGCTTGGACCTGCGGAAATTGAACAAATCAGTCATTGAACGAACATGATCAAATTTTGGATTCCGTCCACTTAATATAAAGAAAAAATAAATTGTTTACCTTTGCTAAAATTTTCTTTGCAGCTTTCTCATCATCTTCATCAGAACTGGAAACATCTTCCATATTATCATTTTGAACAAGTTTGTTCTTTAGTTGCTGAAGTTTACTGCGTACTTGCTCAAGACTAGAAGAACAGGCAACCATCAGTAAAAGTCTTTCAAAACCATAAATAAAACAATTTAAAATGTTCTTACCTTACTATAGAAGCAAGATCTGTTTTCTGTGCACCCTTAGCCGCCTCAATGTTGCATTGGGCAAGAAGTTCTGCTATTTCATCCAAAGTGACTGATTCTGTTATTTTGGAACATTCATCAGGAAGCAGAGGTTTCTAAAACCAACAAAAGCAGGAAGTAAGAACTGAACATCATTAACAGAGGTGCTCATTAACTGAAGAACTTCCATACCTCAGTTGAAGAATCACCACGATTTCGGAGGCGGTTCAAACGTTCTGCTATTACATCATCTGGATTTGGAAGTTTAGCATCAATTTCCACTTCCTCTTGCAATTGTGAGAGGAGATCTTGAGTCTTCTGTTCAGCTGAGCGAGTATCAGGGGCAATGTATACCTGAGAACCATAGACAGTATTTTAATAGAGAGAAAAATAAATAAAAATAAATATTGCCTCAAAGCCAAACATACTTTACTGGAACTGCTCTGGGGATGGTCAGCATTTTGCCCTCTCAAAAGAGCTAATCTGTGAGCAATTTCATCCTCCGTTGGGACATTTTTAACAGCGTGCCTTTCCTCACGTAGTTTCTCCAAACGTCTCACAATTTCTAAGTCCGTGCTGTTCAAACCCTCTATCAACTTTCGCATACGAGGTTCAGCACGGTAAATAGTGACAGGTGGCTTTGGTGGACCATCTAAGGCTTCCAAACGCCTGCAGTAAATGAAGTAAGTATAGGATATTGGAACCATGGGTAATATAATAGAGACATGTCACTGATGTAAACTCACTTCAGATAAGCATCAGGCGGTGCTCTTGATGATGACATTTCGCTGTCCTTGGATTCGGTTTTAGTGCTGGATATAGTTTTAAAACAGTTCTGGCAAACTTGGCAAATCTTGTTGTCAAGTTTTGGTACCGCAATTTTGCGCTTCAAACAAGAACTGCAGAAAGAGAAACCACAAGCTGGACAGCCGTTCTGCACAAAAAGGAAATGAAATTACATGTATAACGAAAAATATTAATGTGACAAGAAAAGGCAGTAAGTCTATCATGACAAAATATTAACAAGCAGGAAGACACAGACCTCTCTAGTCCAAAACCCAAATTTTGAGGCACATCCATGGCAGGACATCTCCAAACAGATCAAACACTAAATAGATAAAAGTACTGTTTAACATTCGGTCTGATATTTAGAGCGATTATGAAAATGTGTTCCCAACAACTTGACATGAACGCAGAACAAAACACAAAGCAAATCAGTGACATAACCTTTCTTAATGTTTTGACATTGGTGTCAATGTCAGCCAACGTATGAAGGATAAACAAGATGTTTGTGTTAGATTTTTGATGACTACAGCAAATCTCACTATTACAATCGAAAGTATTTATATTAGCTCATGGGAAATTTACGTCACTTGCATGGTATACTCAGTGTTGTTTCAAATCATATCTCAAATGCAAAGAATTGTTGGCAGGACTGAATTGCAAATGGCTCCCTTCTGAGATTTGTTTTCGTGCATTTACTCTCAAAATCTAGAGAAATATAGATACATTTTGAAATGCCTATCGTTCCGAAACAGTTTATGCACGTGGGAGGTCTTGTGGCTCTTGTAGGGGCGGCGTGTTACGGCGCTATTGTATATCCTATGAATCATGCCGCGGAGTACAGTAAGTAGTGGTTATCTAACCTCACAGCAGAAAGCTGGATGCTCAGAGCTAAGTAATATTACTTGAAGCGTTCTTTTTTTTTTCTGAATGTTGTCTTGTCTATTCTTGCAGGGCGTATTCAAGAGGAGACCAGAAAAAACATCGATAGGGAACAAATTCAACCTGGTGGTATGTGCTTTCCATCAAATCTTTTCTTGAGTTCTTTTTCAGAGTGCTCCCGAGTCCCCCCTGCTTATGACAGTTTGTTTTGCTCTTGCTTGCAGGTATGAGGATATGGTCAGATCCCTTCAAAGAAAGAGTTAAAGAAGAACCTTTATTTATTCAGAGGGCAAGAAAGCAAGAATAGTGATAGTCATGTTGTAATTTAAATTAATAATTGATTTACATCTTCTTTCCTGTGAGTTTTATTTCATGGAATGGCTTTTGTATCCATTTGCATGATTACATCAACAATGACATTACTGAACTAGAAGTGGTAAAATATGTTTACAGGTTACAGACTTATGTTTAGCACATAAACTCAACAGATATAATAAAATCTGTTCTGTGATATTAGTACATGAAAATTTTGCTATGTTGCCCTTGGTTATGTACCACAAAAATTAATAGCACCTACATGATTTATCAGTTTACACAATTACATTTGCAATATTTGAATGAATATGCATAAAAGATTAAGGAAACTATCCTGATGTGTGAGGTACATGACTTCCAGTTCCACTACTAGGAAGAAGAAGAGATGTGTAGTAAGAATTGAAGTCCATTCTGTAAAACACAAGAAATGTGGTAAGAGACAAACCCACAAATAAATGTCTAAATGTAGATTAAATGATGAAACGTAAATATACCTGTACAACACATTCAACATTTTCTCACTGTTGTCCTCTTCTGCAAGCTCACTAATTTTATTCAGTAAACTAATGAGGGCAGCAGAAAATGTCTCATCAAAGTTGGAGATGGAGCTCTCGAAATTATCACCAAGAGCACTGCTAGAACATTCGATGCTTGGGGCGGCCTGGAACACCAATGGCAAAGTTAGCTGAGGGTTTAAAAGTTAAGATAACTTTGGTAACGGGCACATGCTGTACGCAACATAAAATTTCACGAGTATTTGGGTTTAATTTTACATCAGAATGCAAATGCATCTGGCAATATAGGATTCATCATTCTACTTAAACACACTAAGACTAAGCATGCACACACAAGGGCACTGGGGAAGGCATGCAAGATAGGAAAAGAAATATAGAAACATGATATGCATTACATGCTAGAGAAAAGAAATGATAGTTGTGGTCTGCACGAAAATAAAACGTCCTCGCTGACAACTGCGACTACTGATTGTACCAATGTGCCCATCAAAGTACTGACGTGATGCCTAAAACTGTGACAGCACTCATGCCACAGATGGGGGTAGGGATAGGGGGGAAGTACCTCAGAGATATCACTCTCTGCATCCGACGGGGCAATCATGGAGTTGAGCTCTGCGTCCACGAAGTACTTCTGCGCGTTCTGTTTCGATGAGGGCAGGCAGTGTTAGATGCATGACAAGTCGTGAGACAGACCAGACGGTGAGGGGCGAGAAGGGCCCGAGCCGTGCAACAGCAACCAACGTGCGTGGCACACACACAGTGTTACTTCCGATGGAAGAATGCATGAATTAATACAATGAATGAAGAAATGAATGAATGAATCCCCCCCCCCCAAAAAAAAAACAAAAAAAAACATCGAAGCATTGCGGTAACCGTAATGCTCTGATGCCGAAAACCCCACACCACAGTACGCCGGCCGGCCGAGGCAAACCGAGTCGATACCCCACGCAGTAGGGCCGCGGGCACCGCGGGGTATTTACATGGCGGCGCGGAGGCTCGCCAGCTGCCCACCATCGCTCACGCCGCTCTACACCACAACTGTAACAATTAACTTTTACACCGTTACAACCGTCGTACACTCACCTCGAAGAAGCGGCAGAAGGAGACGCAGACTCCGACCAGGGCGTTGACCGTGTGCAGGAGGTCCGGGTTGGTCAGCATGCAGTCCTTCATGCAGGAGCTCAGGAAGTCGTTGTGGCACGCCAGCACCTGGTCCACGTTCGTCACCTGGCAACAAGCGGTAGCAGAGTCAGATGACGGGACGAGGCCGCGGGGTCATGGGGTCACCAAGGCGCCGTCCCCTTCCGCGGGACACCCCATCCTTCCTTCCCTCCCTCCCTCCCTCCCTCCCTCCCTCCCTCCCTCCCTCCCTCCCTCCCTCCCTCCCTCCCTCCCTCCCTCCCTCTCGCCAACCCTCTCCGAAGGCGATGCGCGTCTTGAGGACCACCAAGGAGCGGAGCAACAGGGTCGATACACGCAGCGCCGAGCCCAGAGGCATGGCGGGGCAGGGGGCGCGGGGCGCAGGGGGCAGGGGGCGCAGCCTCAGGCCGATGACCCCGGGACCCGTGCCGTGACCCGGGACGACCCTTCCCCCTCGGTGGGGTGGCGGTGCGGCAGTGCGGCAGTGCCCACACACACACACACACACACACACACACACTCGCCACTCAATCCCCTGATTCCTGATTTCCAACGTACACGCACGCACGTACAATCCACTAGCCCCCCTAAAAAAAAAAAATCAAGTGAAACCCACAACATTCCACTGAGCAATACGCCAATAAGGTGATTCAGAAACGTTATGAGACTGTGCGGCGTTTCTGAACCATTAAGTTTTTTTTTTTAATCGGGTAAATAATTTGTAGCTTTGTAAACCGGGCGACGGCCGAGAGAAGCTCGGAGAGGAGTCCCAACAAACGGCGACGGGGAATATACACTGGCAATTTGTCCCTCCGGTCCCGCAAGCAGCACGCAGCGATGCACAGCGCGCGCACACACACACACACACACACACACACAGCCTCCGCCTCTATTCCCGTTCCGTGGGGACATTTCTCGCGTCCGAGCCATAAACTGCAGACGCGTAGAGGAAGCCCGCCCGCTGGAACTGGAGCTGGAGCCGGAGCCGGCGGGGCTGGAGATGGAGATGGAGAGCCCGGCCGTCCCGTCCCGCCGCTGAACCCAACTATACCGTCCTGTTGCTTCCTGCGGCACGAGCTTCCGGCGAGCAAGGGCGCGGCGCCACCGCCATGCAGAGAGAGAGAGGGAGGGAGAGGTAGAGGGAGAGAGAGAGGGAGAGAGTGTGTGTGTGAGAGAGAGAGTGAGAGAGTGTGTGTGTGTGAGAGAGAGAGAAATGTATGTTGATCAGGACTACGTGACGAACTTGTCAGCCCGATTTCAATTTTTTACTGTGTCATTGGAGAGGCTTGGCGGAGGGGGCCGTCGAAGCCGTCGATGACAGGCGATACGACACGTCCAGGCTAGGCACGGCTAGGCTCGGCTAGGCACGGCTAGGCCAGGCTCCTGAGCCGGCTGTAGGCCCGTCGGACATCGCGAGGAGAGGAGGGCCGGCGGCGGCAGGGCGCGGAGTGGCAATGTTGTGGTCACACGAGTGGTCGATACCCCCCGCGGCCAGTCCCATGGGGCCCTCCCGCCGCCCGCTGCCCTCCCCCGGCGCCCCCTCCGCCGTGGGAACACGGGCACATGTGGAGGCGAGGACTGACGGACGACCACTCGAACCCCCCGACTGGACGGGGCTGACCCCTCCCGGCACGGCACCGCGTCACAAATAGATCCACACACACACACACACACACACACACACACACACACACACACAGCCAGGGATTCTACTACCGGATTCTACTCGCTCCCGACATGCTATAGGAATGCCGGGCGCCCCGGCGCTGTCCCCGGCCGCCCGATCATCACCAGCGCATTCAACGAGTGTACACAACAGCAGGGCTCAACCCGCGGAGGGAGGGGGGCGTGTCCGTCCTGTAAACACCGAAAGAGGGTGTTACTGCCGGGGCAGATGTAGGCAGCTGGCGCCCCCCCCCCCCCCCCCCCCACCACCACCCGACACGGACCACACTGCGGCATCCCCGCGTTCCGACCACAGCGCCGCCGGAACCGTTCGAAATCGTCCAGAATGCATTGTGCGGTTTCCCGCTGCAGGGCGGCGGGGCGCGGAGCGGCGCAGGACACTCGGCATGGCAGGACGACTCGCGATCCGTCAGCGACGGGTCAGCAAACACGAAGCGCGCTGTTATGATTGGCGTTCCATAATGCAGGGGAGGGGAAGGAATAGGGAGGGGAAGGCAGAGGGAGGGGTCTGTGAATATGACATGGTTGCAGGGGGGGGCGCGGCAGGTGCGTGAATGTGAGTCATCGCCCACGGCACCCACGACGACAAGTGTGGGAGTCAAATTAAACACGTCTGCCGGGCTGGCGGCTGGCCGTGTCGTGCCCCGCCGTGCGCGCCCGCTGTCCCGGTGCCCCCGCGCGCCGCGCCGCGCCGCGCCCCGCCCCGCACACGCCTCTGCTGGAGCTGCGGCCGGGGGGCAGCGTCAGTCGGTCGACAGCCGAGCTCCGAGCCGAGCCGTCCCGCGCCGCGCGTCCTCCAACCCTCTCCGCCAGCGGCATGGCCCGTGCGCCGCGGTGACCAGCGCCAACCCCGAACAGCACGGTGTCCGGACACCCCTCGCGTACCAAACCCCGGCTATCGGTCCTGGGTGCCCGCCGCGCACGTGTGACCCCGCCCTGACCTTCATACCGCCCGCCATGCAGGACCCGCACCGCCACGGCGGCCGGATGGCGGCCCCGTCTTGAAGAGGACGGCCAGCGACTGCGACCGGAGGCCGCGGTGCTGCCGCGGGTGCTGCTGCTGCGCCCAGTTATGAGAAACAGTGCGGGCGAAGCAACGCGGCGGCAGACGGATCCGCGCGGGCCGCGGGAGCCCCGGGAGCAGGCGCCCGGAGCGCGCCAGTGAAGTGTGGTTAGGCTCCGAACGTCGCCGCATTTCGGATACACGATCGCCGCCTGACAGCGACGCCTGGTAAATAAATCGCCGACCCTTCCACTGCGCGACGCACACCGATACACAGAGAGAACCTTTAAATCGGACGCTGCAGACGGCAAAGCGACGGCTACTGTGTGGGGCTGACGTAACGCGGTGATGACGTCACGGCGGAAAATGTGACAAACTCTCATACACTTGTGATCGGCGGGCAGAGCGAAAGCAGCCTGCAGTCAGCCATCGTCATTCTGGGCGAAAGTACTTGAACAAATCCAGGCAAGATCAAAGTGACCTCGTTCCTTTCATATTTTTTTTTTAAAGAGAAACCTCAGGTCTAGAGAGTTCAATCGTGCCAGACAAAATTGGGCACGGTGATTTCAGTTCTTTCCATCTCATCAAAGTGGCACAAAGAATCATCGATTTCGTTAATAAATCATCGCAGCAGTTACAGTGCGCGGCTGGGTGCACCCTCCTTAACAACACGGTCCGGCCCCGTTGTCCGATAACCTTAAAACACGGCCGCTGCTACACCGCGGCGCTGACCTGGCGGGTCCGCGGGGCCAGGGCCGCCCATTTCGCTCAACGAGCACTGAATGGACTCAATGCCCGTCGTCCTCAACCGGCGGTGCACCCGCCCATTGCCTCCTCAGACAGGGTGGAACGGTGCGAATTTCATTTCTGTAAATAGTGGCAGCAGCTTCCGTGCTCGGTGCGGAGGTCAACGGGGACGTGCTGCCAACGGCGGGGACCCTCTCGGTTGGCCGTGAGATGGCGAACCTCCGGCGCGTCGAACGTGGACGTCGAACGTGGACGTCGTACACGACGGCAGGGCGGGAGCAGCGGAAACCCTTCCATATGGGACGGGCACCTGACGCCTCACGGGCACCACCGGTCCGAGTAGGCGCCGTCGGTTCACTCGGCTGCCCGCGCCCACGACATCCGCACCGCCAGCCTGGCGGGGGCCTGGCGGCGTGCGGGGGCGCACACATCCACGGGGGCGGGGTCAGATGGCGGGCGGGCGGGCGGGCGGGGGCGAGGTGAACAAGCCAACCCACTTTTCTTTCTTCTCCTTCCCGCGACAGAGAGAATACTTCTTTTTTTTCCCCCCCTGGCGCGTTTCAATGTTTCAAATGTGTCTTGCCTTGACGCATGTAATAACAGTGGTTAGAGGGCCGCGGTGTTGTCATGACCGCGGCACAATCACTACACAACGCGGCGACGGGTCCGCCGCGTGTCCTGTCGCACCTTCCGTAAGCCGCGAGGAAGCCTCGACGACGGAAAAACAGCCGCACGCAGCAAATGTTACTTTCCAGTTCTGTTTCCGCCGGCGGATGCCTTTGCGCCCAGAACAAGCGCGGTAGCCGGCGGCGGACAGCGGCTGCCCTGCGCGAACCGGCGGGCCTGTGGGCCGCTGCTGCGCTGGACCCCGCTGGGCCTTACGTGCACGTCCCTGTTTGCACAGTCAACTCACATTCCTGATTTGGGAGGCCACCCGGGCCGCAGCTGGGGGGACCGGGGGGGGGGGGGGGGGCAGGAGGCCGAACACTGCAAGGCAGGACGCCGCCGCTGGTGGGTCACGTGGCAGGAAAGGGAGATGCTGATCGCGCACAATTATACCCTCAGAAGAGAAAGAGAGAGAGACAGAGGGAGAGTGAGGCAGGCTGACAGGGAGACAGACAGAGATAGACAGAGCTATTCGCTGAGCTGGGCAGGCACACGCGTCCGCCTCGTTCGCACTATGTGGCGCATCTGCTTGCCGGGGGGGGCAGGCGGGACGCGCCGTGCCGTCGTGCGTTTCTTCTCCTGCCGGACAGCCGACGGCGAGGCGCGCCGCGTGTTTAGGGACGCCCCCCCCCCCCCCCTCCGGCCGGAGGGGCACACGCGTGTCCGGCGGTGCTGCTTGTCCGCGGGATCAGCTGCTTGCTGCCGGTCGCTCCTCCAAGGCCGCACCGCGCTGCTGCAGTACAGTGCAGCGCAGCGCACCTCGCGCGGGCCGTGTCGGAGGCTGTGCGGTGTGTGTCATCGCGACCGCAAAAGGCCTTGCAGGCTTGGGGCCGACGCTGAACCAAGCGTGAGCGCCCGCAGGGTAGGCCGCGCCCGACGCGCATGCCCGGCGGGATGGCCTACCCGTCGGTTCGCAGGCGCCCGCCGCCCGCAGGGTAGGCCGCGCCCGACGCGCATGCCCGGCGGGACGGCCTACCCACCCGTCCGCAGGCGCTACAACTGCAGGGCAGGGCAGGGCTGCACAGCCGGTGCCGGGCCGGGTCGGACGGGGCAGTAGGACCACCGCCTCCAAAACGTTCCGCCGCCGTCGGCGCCCTTTTGTCATCGCCGAAACCAAACCGAAGGCACTCGCCTCCAAACGAGGCGACATTGTCCCTTTGTCAGGGTGGCGGGCGGGCGGGCGAGGCGCCACACGCCGGCGTCGGCTGCTGCCGCGCGCCGGGCGTGGCAGGCGCGGCACCTTGTCCCGACTCTCGTCGCGGTGCTCGCACCCGCGGCGGCCCCCGGACCCCCCGCGGACGCCGACACGTCCCCGCGGACGCGAATAAATTCTCACTCCGCGGCGGCCGCGTGTGGTCGCCGCAGGTAGCCGCCGTGGGCCACCAATAAACGCGGCCCGGAGGCCATCCCTCCCGGGGGGGCCGGAGCGGCGCAGACGCACCAACTGCGACACGACACGGCTCCGCGGTAAAACTCGGACAAAGCAGCAGGACGCTCGCCGTCTTAGAGTCGTACTGTGGCGTTCCGGTCCGCGCGCCGCCGCCCCCGCGCCGCTCGTTTTCTATTATCTTGCAGCGGAAACACCGCGCGGCCCGCGGAGGGGTTGGGGGGAGGGGGGCTCGCCGCGTCCCCGCCGGCGGGTCTTGTTTCAGCAGATAGCGACGCCGGCTGACTCTGGCGGCCGCACCGCGCCGCCACAGGGTCCCACAGGGTCCCACAGGATCCCGCGTCCGAAGGGCCGCGGCTCGCAAACGCAGCGCGCGTTTGTTTCCTCTCCGCTCTCCGGCGCTTTCACTGCCCGCGCGGTGTCCATGCATGCGTGTGCCGCCCGAGGGGCCCGACGGCACGGCACGGCTGCGGGGCTGAGCCGGCCTCAGTCAGGCTGAGCACGGCTGAGGCCGCAGCGGAGACAAATTGCCACCGCCTTCGAGGTGCAGTCCGACGCGAGACAGTCGCCACTGCCGTCTGCCTGTCTGTCTGTCTGTCTGTCCCCCTGTCTGCCTGCCTAGGCTGCCTCCAGACGGCAGCGTTGCGACAGCGCACGAGCAGGCTCCAAGCGAAACAACAAATACTCCCCAGGTTCGCCGTCCGCCGCCTCCGCACCGCGGCTGCCAGTCACCCACGCGGTGCCCGCGGCCACGACCAGGGCACGGCGGCGGCGCGGCCCTTTAGGAGGGGTCGTCTCCCCCCCAAAGCGACTTGCTGCACGCGGAGAAAGCACGTCCGCGGGCACAGCAGCGGGGCACGGCGCCGCCGGTGGCCCGCGCACACAGCCGCCGGCCCGGACGGAGCCGTCCCGCACCAAATTCGGAACGCGGAGTGAATGACGCGATGCACCGCCAGGGCCGCACCGCACAGCACTCGGCGCTGTGCCGTCGGGGAATGATGTTATCAAACTCCTCTCCGCCCCCCCCCCCCCCTCTCCCGCGTCGTCTCTCCTTCTCTGCGAGGGAGATGCGCATCTCCTCCGCGGGTCCCGGGTCCTGAGGCCCGCAGCCCGCGGCCCGCCGCCGCCGCCCGGGACGGCACGGCACAGCGCTTTGTACGCCCGGCCCGCGGTCCCGGGCGGCTGGTCGCGTGGCAGAGCGACTCTCGCCTCGCCTCGCCCGCCGTGCTGCAGCACCGCCGCCCGCCGCCGCCGCCACGGCTCTGCCCACATCCCGTTTAAATTGGTCGGCCGGGAGGAGGAAAGGGGGCGGGGGCAGTGAGGGGAGCAGGGAGGCGTCCGCGCACGACGTCCTCACGTTCGAAAGGGCCCGGCGCAAAAACTAAGATTGTGATTATGGAGGACGACGGGAGGTCCTCGGCGTCGGCCCAGCGGCGCGGCCACTTGGTATTAAGGAGCAGGTCGGCCGACGGCAGTCGTCATTAGGCGGAGCCCCCGCGACAGGCGCCGCGCAGGAGAGCTGCCCTCCACTCCGCCGTCTGGTCCTCCTGCCCCGCAGCACCCGCGCCCGGCCCGGCACGTACTAGGACCCCCAGTGTACCTCTCGCCCTCCTGCCGCTCGAGCAAAGTAGTCCGGCCGACTGTTTGGCTTTCGTCGAGTCGAACGCACTATCGCGATCTCGCATAGGCCCGGCCTGCTAGGATACGCGTCAGAAGCACGCCACGGCAGACCGGGCGCAGGGGCGGGGCGGGAAGGGGGGGGGGGCGCATCGGTCACGTAGCGTCGCCATGGCAACGGCGGCCGTACCGCGCGCCGCAGCATCCAGGTGCGCGGCGCCGGTTGTGAAGGCGGCGGTGAAACGGAACGGATCGCGGCGCGGCGGCGCGGTGCGATGGATCTGCCATGACAAAGCGGCCCCCGGAGGCGAGTGGGCGAGCGGTGGCGGCGTATCTGGGCCGCCGCCGCCGCCGCGGGTTCGAGTCCCGCGGCCGCAGCGTTTTCACGACCGCTTGCTGCAACTCGACAACGGGGGCATCGCCGGTCGGCATCGACCCGCGGGCCGGCGGCAACGCGTCACGTCAAACTTCCGTCGAACTCTCCTCGCGCCTCGGCCGCGTCGGTGCTGCCGGCGCCGCGGGACCCGAGCACGGCGATGTCCCTCCCCCACCACCACCGCCGCCGCCGCCGCCACCACCCCGACGGCACCACCTCGGAGGAGAGGAGTCCGCGACCCGGCGGCAACTCATGTCGAAAGCCCCCGGCCGGCCGGCGCGTCATTATCGACGGGAGCCCGTCATCCAACGCGGCCCCTCGACAGAGACATGAGCTGTCACTCCGCGGCGACGCCGACGCCGACGCCTCGGCGGGCCGTGCTCTCCGCGACATGCGTTCTGACGCGGACGGACGCGGCTCCGGCGGGGCGGAGGGCGAGACGCGGCGCCATTGTCCGGCCCACGGCACACAAAGTCCCCGACGCCGCGCCGCGCCGCGCCCGGCCGGGGCGTCGTCCATCACGGAGTGCGCGGCGGCGCCGAGCGCCCGCGGCGGCACGGGTAGGCCGGCCCGCACGACGCGCGTGCACGCGCCAGTCGCTGGCGGCCTAACTAGGGAAGGTGTGTGTGTGTGTGTGTTCACGGCGGGGGATATTAGACTTTCAAATCGCGCGCGCAACAGTAAATGGCGTCCGTCCGCGCGAGACCCCTTACAACGTGCCATGGCCCCCGCCCACCACCCCCGACACTCGGACCCCGCCCCGCCGCCGCCTGTCCTCGTATTCCGGGCTCGCGCCACCCTCATCAAGGGCCCGGCGGCGCGGCGGCGGCGGCGGCGTACGCGCGCAAGTCTGCGGCGCCAGGCGCCAGTGGGGCCCGGGGGAAGGGGGCGGGGGGCGTGAGGGGGCGGCCCACAAACCGTAAGTCTCGTTCCTTCTGTCTGAGTGAGTGGGACTTCAGTCCGGGACTTGGACTTGTGTTCGGCCGGGCCGCCAACAACAACTTCACACCGATGCAGGCGCGATAGCAGTCCAGGCCGAGTAGTTCGGGCCGCGGCCGCGGCGGGGCGCTACAACTAACTATTGTGCCGCGGCCCCCTCGGACGACGTGTCGGGCAATTTGTCCGCGGGGAGCCGCCGGCCCGGAGGCCGCGATCAGTATTAGTGGGGAAGCCATCTCTCTCCCTCTCCCTCTCTCTATCTCCCTTTCTCCTTCCTCGTCTCTCTCTCTCTCTCTCTCTCTCTCTCCACTGGAACGGGAGCGATATGGGAGCTGTCTCTCCGGGACCGGCAGAACCAGCCAGGCTGCCAGGCAGCAGAGCGGCGCTAGGGGCAGCTGCTTTATGAAGACGCCGAGACGCTACCCGGCGGCAAAAAAAAAAATAAGAAACCCTCCGACCCAACGACTCGGTAGCAACGCGTCGCTGTCGGGCCAACAGGTTACGGGCGGGACGTGGACGTCCGCGGCGCAGGCCGGCGCAGCCCGCGGCTGTGGACACGGCGCGCGCGCGCACACACACACACACACACACAGACGCCCCGGACCCTGCTGCCGCGGGCCCCGCCGCGGGCCCTGCCCTCGGGGCCTGGTCCCTGCTGGCCGACACGCGGACCAACTTTCCAATTCGGCATCCGAAACGAAATGACCGGGGGTCCCGCACCGGGTATGGTGGCTGCTGCGGGTCCTCGGGGGTCCTCGGGGGTCGGAGGTGAGGTCCCCTGTGACCCCTCGCGGGCCGCCAATAAGTCAGGGACGCAGCGGGGCAGCGGACGCGTTCGATTAGTCGAATCACGATCGGCGTGACGCCATCGGCGGACAACTGGAGAAGGAATGCGTCGAGCGGCGGCGGCGCCGCGGCGCCGACCCGACTCGCAGGGCACGCGGCACGTATATTCAATTACACTAATTTCCATGACGGGGAAAATAATGAAAACGCCGGCACGAACAAAAAAATATATCGGCATTGTTCCAGAGCCCAGGCCAGCACCGCGCCGGCCTGCCAGACAGACAGGGGAGGGGAGAGGGGGCGGGGCACCGCATTACAGTCAACACCCACGGCGCGGCGTCGCTCGGGGAGTAATGGTCCAGGACCACTCAATCGCCGTGTTATTCTCGAAAGCGAGCGATTTGAGGCGATTCCGTGGGGCGGGCAGAGGCAGTCAGTGGGCCGCGGCTCCCGGGTCCTTCCGCCGAGCCGGCGGCGAACCGGTCCCGCCCGGCCTGGTCCGCGGGGATACTCTGAGCGCGGTAAGCCCCGCCTGCAGCAGCGCCCGAGGCCGCTCCGTGACTCAAAACGAGATCAGAAAAATGTTATTTAGGGGCCGGAAGGCACGGCGTGCCGGAGGGCGGGGGCCGCGGGGGGGGGGGGGGGCCGCGGGGGGCCGCGACTGCCCCGGAGCGCACTGCCTGCCCGCGCTCCACTCCGCTGGGAGGGACTCTGGATGCTGCGGCCGCTGCCGAGGCTCGGACAGCCCGCGGCCACGCCCAAGCTCAAGGGCTTTACTGCCGTGCAGCGGTGCAGAATGTCGTTGGATATCACGACGTGTACCGGGCAGGGACCAGTAGGGAGAGAGCGAGAGAGAGGACCGTGGGCACCGCATCGCATCGCGCTCACACACAGCCACCCAACCGCCCGACCGAGGCCGGCCGCAATGTTGGCTTTAACGAGAGCGGCGGCGGCGGCAGCGCAACATCACGTAGAGCCGGGCAGGGCGTGGCGCGGCACTGCACGGCGCTATCCGGGCCGATGGGCGATGGCGCCGGGGCCTGCGGCGGCAGGGGGGCTGTCCGTAAGCGAGGACACGGCGGCGCCACGCGCGTGACTGGCACGCGCCGCGACACGCGCCGCGCTATTAGCGGGACAAGATGGGGCTGATGGCACGGCGGCGGCAAACCGGGTACGCGGGTACGGCCCCTGCCGGCGGCACGCGCCGAGAAGCACTCCCGCGAATATCAATCACTGTCCGGCGCCTCCCCCTCGCCGCCCTGCCGGCCCGCCCTATTGGGACGCCGCACGCACTCGCCGTCGACCCCATCGACAGCAGCGGGATGTTAGATGGCTACACGACGACGGGGAGGAGGGAGGAAGCCGCACCGGGAGGTGTCCATCCGGGTTCACGCCCGGCCCGGCCCGGCCCAGTGACCGAGCCCCCGGAGCCCCCAGCCGAGCGCCCCCCGCCGCACGCCACGCGGCCCATATCAGATGCTGGGCTACTGAAATATTCAAAACGCTGTCGGGGGGGTCGAGCCGGGCCCGAGACTCGAGCCGACGGGCTGACGCCGCCGGGGGCCGCGCTCACAAGCGGGCCACTTACACACCCAATCGATTACACACACCCGGGGCGGGACGGACACCCACGAGCAGCAGCACGGCCTCGAGGGGCCGCGGCAGGACGCGTGCGGCGCGGCGGCGCGGAGGAGGAGGAGGAGGTCCTTGCCAAGCCGCCGCGACTGATTGACTCGCACGAAAACCGTTTCAGCGCTGGGCGACCAGGGCGGGGCAGGCAGGCAGAGGACAGGGCGCTGATTAACGACTTCTGCAGCGCGGACGCCGACATGCAGTGGGCCGGGGGGGCTGGCGCCGGGCCGGAGCCGACGGCTGCAGGGCAGGCATGCTGCAGGCCGTGTGGCCAGCGGCCATTAGCTAATCGAGTGGCCACGCGGCGGCCGTGGGGGGTGGCTGCGGCGGCGGCGGCGGCGCCAGGGGGTGGCGGGCGCTCCACCTGACCGGACAACGGCGCTCACACGTGACTGTAATGCCCGTTGTCGTCTGCTCACAGCCGGCGGACATGGAGAAGAAGATGATGATCGAGGACCTGGAGATGACGTCCCCGGCGCGGGACAAGGGCACGCTGTCGCTGTGCCGGTCACTCAGCCTGCGCGCCCCGGACCCCAGTAGCCAGCTCGCGTCCGCGTACCGCAACCAGGACCTGGAGACCTTCACGGAGCTGCTGTCCGGTAAGTCGTGTGGGCCGTGGCCGCGGCGGCGGCGGCGCGGTGGTGCAGCGCGGTACAGTAACGAGCCTCCCTCCCCCCGGCCGCAGGCACGCCGCCCGAGGTGGACCCGGACCACTGGTACGACGACCCCAACTTCGCCACGATGCTGGACCTGGCGAGCCGCGACGAGGGCCGCGTGGAGTACGTGCGCGCCCTGCTGCAGGCGGGCGCCGACCCCAACCGCGTCAACCGGGTGCGCAAGAAGGCGCCGCTGCACCTGGCCGCCGAGGTGGGCAACGTGGCGTCCCTGGAGGCGCTGCTGCAGGCGCGGGCCGTCGACGTCAACAAGCAGGACAACACGGGCAGCACGGCGCTGCACCTCGCCGCCAAGGAGGACGTCGCGCAGAGCGGCAGGGCCCGCGAGGAGCTAGAGCACCGCTACCGCAGGTACGACTGGCTTTGTTCGTTTTCGCACCTCGTAAAATCAACGGCCTAACACGACCCTCTGCTCGGCCCCGCGCAGGTGTGTGCAGCTGCTCATGCAGCACCCCCAGGTCGACGTCAACAAGCCCAACCGCAAGGGACACACCCCCATCCACTTGGCGGCCATCCACGCGTCGCCGGGCATGGTGCGGCTCATGCTGGCCGAGGGCGGCAGCCGGCTGGACGTGGACAGCTACGAGGACGCGACCGGGGAGACGGCGCGCCAGCTCATCGTCACCAAGTACGAGGAGCTGTCCAGGCTGCTGCCGCCGCGGGCCGACGCCGCGCCCGAGCTCACGTCGGACAGGCTCTTCTTCCACCTCTACAGCCGGGAGAGCGGCCGCTTCCTGGACGCGCTCGCCATGCGGCCCGCGGCCGACGTCAAGGCCAGCGTCCTGGACGCGGACGACGGCAGCCACACGCTGCTGCAGCTGGCCAGCGAGGTGAGCCCGTCAGCCCGGCGGACACCGTCCGAGGGAACCGCACAAATTTTGGTTTTAGAGACATTTTGTTCCTCCGACTGTCACGGGTTTTAAACATCCACAGGTAGGACTGCACGACGTGGTGACCGCGCTGCTGGAGGGCGGCGCCGACCCCAACCGCACCGCCGCCGCCAACGGCCGCAGCCCGCTGCTGCTCGCGTGCCACCGCGGCTACTACCGCGTGGCGCGCACGCTCGTGGCCGACGACCGAACCGACCTGCGGGCCCGCGACCGCGGCGACACGGCGCTGCACGCCGCCGTCAAGGGGGCGGCCGAGAGCACCGCCACGGGGCTGGCGGCGAGCCGGGCGGGCCGCGACCACCGGAAGTGCGTCCAGGTGCTGCTGGCTAAGGAAGTGGACGTCAACGCCGCGGACCTCAAGGGCAACACGGCGCTGCACTACGCGGCGCGGAACAACGACGGCGACGTGGTGGCCGCCCTGCTGCGGGCGGGGGCCTACATCGGCGTGCGCAACTGCTTCGGCGAGCCGCCGCTGGCCGACGTGTCGCCGCGCGCGCTCGAGGCCTACCTCGACGAGTGCGTCGTCACCAACGAGCTGCTGCCGCGCGAGGACAACTACGAGGTCATCTTCAAGTACAACTTCCTGGCGAGGGCGCACGCGCCCCGGCAGCAGCAGCCGCTGCAGAACCACGTGACCGTCAGCGTGGACGAGGACGCCAAGCACCTCGTGAGCGGGCGGCCGCCGCCCGCGCCGCTCGCCTCCGAGACGGACCCCCTGCTGTACATGAGCAAGTCCGCCGACCTGCGCTACCTCCTCAAGCACCCCATCATCACCAGCTTCCTCTACCTCAAGTGGCAGCGCATCAGGGCCTTCTTCTACGTCAACCTCGCCTTCTACCTCGCCTTCTGGCTGCTGCTCACCGCCTACGTGCTGACGGGCTACAGCGAGCGCCCCGACCAGGGGCTCATACCCGCCGACGGCGACGCCGCCCGCAGCCCGGGGTCGGCGTCGGGCCCCGGGTGGGCGCAGCGCAACGCCTCCGCCAAAGGGTAAGCACACGTCGCCGGGCCGCCCCGATCCCCGCGCGCCACACGCCTAACGCCCGCTTCTGTCATTCCAGGGACGACTCCGGCCCGACCGTGATCTCGGCGAGCGCCGGCCCCATCCTGGCCGGGCTGCTCACCCTGTTCCTGCTGCTGCTGGCGGTGCGCGAGCTGTTCCAGCTGGTCGTGTCGCCGCACAAGTACGTGCTCAGCCTGGAGAACTGGATGGAGGCCATGCTGATCGTGGTCACGGCCGTGCTGCTGCTGTCGCGCCAGACCAACTCGTACAGCCGGCAGCAGCTGTCCGCCATCGCCATCCTGTTGTCGTGGGCCGAGCTGGTGCTGCTCATCGGCCGCCACCCGCTGCTCGCCACCAACATCGAGATGTTCAAGACGGTGTCGCTCAACTTCCTCAAGTTCCTGGCCTGGTACTCGATCCTCATCGTGGCCTTCGCGCTCAGCTTCTACACGCTCTTCCGCGACTGCGGCGGCGGCGGCACCAACGCCTGCAAGGAGGCCGACGACGAGAACTTCTTCCTCAGCCCGGGCATGTCCGTGTTCAAGTCCATCGTCATGCTGACGGGCGAGTTCGACGCGGGCTCCATTCCGTTCCTGTCCTTCCCCGTCACCAGCCACATCCTGTTCGTGCTCTTCGTCTTCCTCATCGCCATCGTGCTCTTCAACCTCCTCAACGGGTTGGCCGTCAGCGACACGCAGGCCATCCGCGAGGACGCCGAGCTGGTGGCGTACGTGTCCCGCGTCAAGCTGGTGGCCTACGTGGAGAGCATGCTGGTGGGCGAGGCGGGCCCGCACCGCGGCGGCGGCGGGGGCCTCAGCCGCTGGCTGCGCGCCGCGTTCTGCGGCTGCCTGGACGCCTGCCGCGGCGTCGCCTGCCTCAAGACCCTCAGCGGCCGCGTCAACCTGTTCCCGGACGTCATCCCGGACCAGCAGATCCACGTGCTGCCCAACCAGGGCAACCGCATCGAGTTCTCCACGCGGCGGAGCTGCACCCGGAACCGGGCCATGTCCGTGGACGACGACGACGACCTGGCCAGCTGCGCGGCGCAGTGCGCGCGTATGTCCATGGACCGCGCCATCATGAGGGACGCCAAGGAGCTGTTCCTCCGGCGCAACGCCCAGGCCGAGACCAGCCAGATGCAGAAGATGATCGACCACTACGAGAAGGAGATCCAAGTCTACAGGCAGAGGATTGAGCACCTCGAGAAATCGCAAGGAGACCTGCTGGAGATTCTCAAAAGTAAATGATTGAAAATCTCACGCCGCTCGAATCGGGGTGTCTTAATGTGAACCGTGGACATTCTCAATTACAAAAGTGGATTCACAGAATTATGGTGAGGCTTGCGCTGAAATTAATTTATGGACCCAAGCACCCAGTGCATCTCAATCTCCGTCCATGTGAGGATGCTGACTGATAAAGAGCAAATAGGGAGCTTACTTTCCACATTCCCAACTGCTGTCATCAATTCATACCTAAACAGTTGTTGATCTTCTTTAGTTAACAACTTGGATAAGACTACTCCTTTGATAAGCAATTCTGTACCAGATGCTGCTGAATGTTTTCTTTGTTGTAAGAATTTATGTGTTATGTAAATAAATTTTTGCTTACTTTCTACCCCAAGACACTTATTATTACCACAATCGACCCACACTTAGATCATTTTGATCAATCCCACTCCATGGAAGAAGTATTGGTACTCACCTTGCTCATCTTCTCCAGGAAGTTGTGCCAATTCGGTTCAATCACTTCCACCATCATATAATATTGGAGATTCTGTACACAGTTGAGCATTCTCTGCCTCAGGATGAAAGCAGGACGATAGCTCTGCGAGGATAGGACCGGGAACATCTTGCAGACTTTGTTTGACAGCCACACCCTGGATGGTAAAAGAGTGTGGAGATAGGGAAAGCAAGAGGGTCAGATCACATGTGTCTTCAGACAGTAAAATCACAAGTAAATAAATGTCATAAAATAATCAAGCGCACCTGCATAGGAGTCGCTCAACATGTTTGCAATACAGGAGATGTCGGAAAATCATCTGATAACATGCTTTGGTTTTGAAGTTAAGCACAAGTGAGACTGGCCATTTCACTTCATAGCCAAATGAAAATGATTCAAGTCCTATAAGCTTGTCTGGAGAGCTTGATCCTAAACAGAGACATAAATAAAAATTGAAAATTTGAAAAGTGCATTGATTTAGAAAAGGGAGAAAGGAACCAGTTTACTAACGCACCTGCATACTTCTGGTTATGAATACCATGAATTCTAAACATTTGATGCATAAGATCAAAAGGTAGCAGCTCAGCCCTCATATCATCTTTGTAGGGATCACTATTAGCTGTGGATGTACGTAAAGCCAATTCCAGCAAAGACTCCAAGCGATGTGGAACAATATCATTTATATTTTTGGCTAGCTCTCCTTCACACATATCCATGAGTTGCACAATGAAGTCACCTTGATCATGCAAGAAGTAATGTTTAACTGACCTGATAAACAGAAAGTGCATGTGATGTAGAGACAATCTCCAGCGTGTAAGAGCCATTTTCCATAAAATAAATTGCACATGATAATTGATGGATGATTGATTTCAATACCTTAGCCTGCCCATCAAATCATACTCTTTCATTAGTAAATCAAGTAAAGTCTGACTTGCAAAGCAATATGCCTGCTCAATGGCTTCAAAATATTCACTTTCTGCAAGAGTATACTTTAACTCTTGTGCTTGAGGTGACTTGACATTTTTGCCTGTACAATGTAAAAAGACATAAAACATATGTTTTGTGAGAGGCATTTATCAAATGTATGATTGTATACATACCACACTGCCGTATAACATTCAGGTACTTTCCAGTCCTTAGGATAACATCAGATATTTTTTCTAGGAATGTAGGAATACGATCACGACATATCATGTAGCACTTCTCCCAATAATCATCAGAATAGTCAACTGGCAAGTCCTCCCTTTGAATGACTTCATTGTCTTCCACGAGAAACTGGAAATGATAAGAAAATAAAATAAGCACAGGAGAGGAAAAAAACACTGAAGGAACCACAAGCCAGAGAAATATTCCAATGTCACCAAAAAAAAATTCTGGAACCTTACCTCTTCATAAGGATCTTGGATGATTCCTATGTACACCCACTTTTGTAGAATTTCCATGTATGGGACACTAGCAGCCTGAGTCAAATGCATGCAAAGCTTACGCAACTTGGGATCGCCAGCAGAAACAGTTTGCTCATGTAGAAGACTGAGCACCCTTCCACCCTGAGCACTGGCCTGAAAAATATGACGTAATCTTATCTGAATGATCCCAAGAACACAATTAAATATACATGGTTTTTTTTTTTTCTGATTGTTCGGGGCTGCATTTTCACCTTATTGATGGTAATAGCGATGTTGGCAAGAATTTCCATGGTGCGCAGTGAAGGTTGAGCATAAAACCATATTGATTGGAGATTTACATTCTCTTGGTGAATATGCATTTCTAGCTGAGCTATGAATACCTAATACATAACAGACCAAAATTTTAATTTATTGAAAAAGAAAGAGGTAACAATTCAATACTTCAGTTTCAGTTTACCTTATATTCATAAATGAGAAGGTCCATGGCTCCTGCTAATGCTTGGTTGACTTGTCCATAATGATATGAATACTTTTCTTCAATAAACTTAACAATGATAGAATAATAGGATGCAAGGGGAAGAATTTTCTCTACTAGTTGCTTGAGTGAGGGATCTACACCTTCACCAACTGCAAATGTGCGAATCTCATTGGGACCCAGAGGAGGGCAAGGGACTATGTATTCACCCTCCAATCCAGATAGCACATATAGAACATCTTCCATGAGTTTGCTTTCTTGAGAATGCACGGGGATATCATGCAAAGGACGCGGTGTCAAGACCTCTGCGCCAAAATCCAAACTCATGTGGGGGCGTAGCTTTCCCCAGTCAGGAACAACGGGTGCCTGGTAAGTTGGGTGTCGTTGTCTCCTGTCTTCTGCCCCACCAGGTCTATCCTTAAATCTAAGAGGAGTCTTTTTTGAATCTGAAGTAACCTTTCGTAGTCGAGACATAATCTAAAATGGAAAGACAATTACAGTACAGTGATGACCTTTGACAACTTCAATGTTTGCCATTCAAGGTAAGTACAGACATTACTTACTTCTGGAACATTCTGTTGGCTGATCGGTAATTCTCCTGAACGAGGGGGGGTTTTGTGATCAGGTGTGTTAGAGCTCCGAATTCGGGGCACTGAAGCTCCAGGGTTCGAATACTTGTTGGCTTTTAATTGTAGATAGCCTCTCAATTTCTTGTCACAAGAAATATGATTAAGAACGGACATTACATTCGGCAATGCTGCAACTCTGCAACGAAACAGTTGGCCAGGCGAAAGTTAGACCACTTGGCAATAGCAATATAAAGACGGAAGTGGCAATAGTTGTTACTATGGTCCCACAATGGAAAGGCTTACTTCTTGGACTTCAGCTCTTCATACTTCGCTAATAATTCAGCAGGGTTGGCGCTTCTATAAGCCAGAGACCGCAAAATACTCTCCAAAACACTTGCTGACAAAGTTTCACCGCTGCCAGGATGAAGATTTTCAACAAAATCTGCAGGTGATGACGAGGATCTAATTCACAATAAGAGAGGAATCAGTAAGTTCACTCGTTATTCATTAACTATCACTGACTGAATTTATAAAATAATCACAGAATAGAAATAAATAATAGACTTCAAGAGGTTAAGTTTTCTGCGATATAAACAGAGGCACGGGGTTATTAGTCAGTGAATTGAAAACACCTACCCAAGATTTGTAATTAGCTCCTGTACGAGCAGATGTAGCCTGTACTCGCCCATGATGTCAAGTCGGTGCCGGTGGGCGGACACCAGACTATCAATCAATCAATCGACTACTATTTTTTGTTTGTACTTCTGCTCACTTGACAGACAGAAAAGTGCGCGGGAGAACCGGGAAAACATTTGACTTGACACACCTTCCCGCGAAGTGCGTCCAGTTAGAAAACGGAAACAATCGCGAGGCTCAAGAGAGCGGGCAAATATGAATAAATGCGCCACTCTTGCTGAGAATGAGTTATTAACACGTCAAGCTCAGTTTAAGTCAATTTTTAAATGAAAAAAAAAGGATGAGTTCTACGGAAAGAATGCTGATTATACTGAAGAAAGTGAATCAATGGAGTTCCAAGTCCAGCCCGCAGATGGCAGCACCGTCGGAGCAGCCGTTTCCGTTTTCCGGCACCGCCAACCACATGATGAATACGAATGCGGCGGCAGTTCCGGAGAGGAAGCATGTTTGTGATTGCTCACCAAAGAGTCCTCGGGACTAAGGTACAACAAGACAATATATGCAACAAGATAGTTTCACTTCTTTTTTTTATTTTGTATGTTCTACATTTTTTTACATTTTTTTATGTACACAACAGGAGGGTAGACTCACAGAGTCTGAAAATAGTGTGAAGGGGCCATATTCAACAGAATAGAAGAGGTGAGGTTCAGGGGGCTGGTGCCGCCGCTGTTCTTACTCCTGGTCACGGTCGCCGTTGCGGGCGTTGTACTCCAGGGAGCGGGCGATGGCCTCGGGGATTGGGGGAGGGGTGGGCAGCACGTCGCCCTGGGGCTGGTAGCCGTTCTCGTCAGCGGTGTAGGAGATCTGGACGGGGGTGCCGTCGTCGGCGGTCCAGCCGAAGCGGCCCTGGACAGACTGGACGGAGCCGTCGCGGCCGGCGGCCTTCTGGTCACCGACAGCCTCAGCGTGGATGCCGTTGCCGGTCTCGTAGCTGCACACAGTCAGTAGGAGAGAGTGAGAAGAGCTCGCCGGAGCCTATAGGCAGGCACCCAAAGTGAGACGTCTGTGAGATACTTA
The DNA here is from genome assembly GCA_026979955.1 of Megalurothrips usitatus. Taxonomy (NCBI): domain Eukaryota; kingdom Metazoa; phylum Arthropoda; class Insecta; order Thysanoptera; family Thripidae; genus Megalurothrips; species Megalurothrips usitatus. The sequence continues at coordinate 9,795,509 of CM049594.1, read as the reverse complement.
CGCGTACTGGAACCTGCCGTCGGGGAGGATCTGAGACTCCTGCCTGACGATGGGGACCTGGTTGCCGTACTGCTGCTGCCTAGCGTACTGCTGGGGCACGAACTGCTGCTGCTGGGCGAACTGCTGGGGCACGAACTGCTGCTGGGCGAACTGCTGGGGGGCGAAGCGCTGCTGGACGAACTGCTGGGGAGCGATCTCCTGTTGGGCGAAGCGCTGCTGGGCGAACTGCTGGGGAGCAATCTGCTGCTGGGCGAACTGCTGGGGAGCGAAGCGCTGCTGGGCGAACTGCTGGGGGACGAACTGCTGCTGGGCGAACTGCTGGGGGGCGAACTGTTGCTGGGCGAACTGCTGGGGGGCGAACTGCTGCTGGGCGAACTGCTGGGGGGCGAACTGCTGTTGGGCGAACTGTTGTGGGGCGAACTGCCGCTGCGCGAACTGCTCCTCGAGCTGGGCCGAGGAGGCAGCCACCAGGAGGGCCACGGCGAGCTGTGGGAGCACACACACACAGACATAAGGATGAAACTTACTAAAGGCTTTGGTGGATCGGCAGGACCAACAAGTTAGCACCCAACTCACCACGAACTTCATCATGTTTGCAGTGGGGATGTTGTGCCTGGGACCTGAGCGCTGATGCGACTGATGCCTAATCCGGGCCAGAATTCGCCTTATATACCCTAGCCGGGCCGGCCGGCGCTGCCCTCCCACTCGCAGAATGGGGATCCACAAAAGAAAAACCGAGTGCCATCCTCTCTAGCCGCTGCTCTGCTCTGGTCCGGTCGAGAGCCGTGTGACAGGTGCCTCCCCCCCCAGACCGGGTGGATGAGCCCGTACCGGACCCGCGCGGGCCCAGGGAGCTGGCCGCGGGGCTGTGGGCGGGGTGGGCGCGTCCACCGCGTCCGCAGCCTCCACGGCCGCGCCGAGAGCGCTGTGCGTCGCGGCGCTTTCGGACTCGGACTCCACGGCGGCATAGCGCACAGCGTCCACACGTGCCGGACAAAAGTTTGGTTTACGGCCCAGTTTTAATGACGCCCAACGCGCCGCGCGCGGCTCTCACCTATTTTCGGCATTTTCCCCGCACCTTATTTTGTGTTTCAGCGCCCGGCGGCGTTCGCCAAAAGGTCACCTAAAACACTGCGAAAAAATGATGCGCGCGCCGCCGCCGCCGCCGGAAAAATAAAAAAAAAACGGATTACGGAATCGTAACAGCGCGCTGCCCCTCTGGCCTATTCCGCCTATTCTAGTCGCTCCGGGCTGCGGAGCCGCGGAGCCCCGGAGCCCGCGGGCCTGCTCACGTGGTCACGCGTGCTCTATAGCCGTCCGGCTGGTATACGCTGTCACCCGACGAGTCCGGCCGGCCGCGCTTCATTAAGCCAACATGCGGGCGATATGGAGAAATTGGAGGACTCCGTGCCCCGGAAGGATCCTGCCTGGTAGCCCATGTCGAAGGCCTTTATTTGCCTTGTTTGTGCGGAGCACCTCGCCTCAGTGCTGCGACACAACCCGTCAGCAGATGCAATCGATTACTGAGGCATGAGGCGACGATCGTATTTGACAGGCGATCCTTTGGCGGAGCTGGCTTTATCTTTCGCTGGGCTATGCTAGCCACATAGTTGCGGTAGGTTTGCAAGTTGGGGGGCGGTAGCGGTGGGTTCGGTTTCACGTCAAGTGGGGGAGTATTTTCCTCTTGCAATTCTTGTTTGTACAAATGTGTTTGTTCTTTTCTTTTCGTGCGAGTACACCAGGTGGTTCAGAAACGCCGCACTTTTTCTTGGATATGCAATATGCCGCGACGCACCATCTCCGTCTCTTACTGGCTCGGCCGGACGCGCGTGAGACAGAACGAGACGGAGCTAGTGCGTTGCGCGTTGCATATCCCAGAAAACACGCGGCGCTCCTGAATGCGCGTGGAAGTAGAAATGCCCGAAAGGGAAAAGAGGAGGAGATGCGGGCACGCGAGAGGGCGTATCGTGGAGAGAGGCAACGCCGCCGCCGCCGCCGCTCGCCTGCCGCTCGCCCGGTGTGCGCTCCGAAAAAACCAGAGCGAACTCGTCAGACGGGAATCGTCCTCTTTCGGCCTTGTTCAAACAACAAGTGTGACAACGCGGGGCGGCGTGTAGACCACAGCCTCCTGGACACGGCCTGGCATCAGGCTGGACACAGACTGACCGCGGCCTGGACACAGCCTGGACACGGCATGGCCGGCTTATGGTGTGATCACGGCCTGAGCACAGCCCGGTCAGGGCCTGGTTAAAGCTTGGTCACAGCTGGGTCACAGTCGTCTAATCACAGCTTGGTCATAGTCTGGCCACAGCTTGGTCACCGTCTGGCCACAAGCTTGGTCACCGTCTGGCCAGAGCCTGGTCACGGCTTGGTCACAGCCTTTCCACTGTCAGGACTGAACGATAAGCAGCTAGCCAGGACGAATTTTCGGACCGGAAAGCTTTGGGGGGTTTCGAACCCGCAGCGAACGTGTGCTCCAAATCGGCGTGGCGTGAGATCGTGGGCCGATCCCGCTCGCACCGTCCACAGCCCGCGGGGCGCCTCGCCTCACGTCCGCCTCGGCACAGAAAGTGAGATCAGCGCGCACGAAGGCTTGCCTACCTCGCCGGCGCCTCCGCCCGGCGCGGCACGGCGCCGTACGCTGGGCTGCATACCTGCGAGGCGCCCGCTGCAGCTCCCGAGAGCTCCACGGAGGACGGGCGATGCGACCAGCGACCATGCCACTCGTCTCTCGCAAAATATGCCATCGGAGTGAGTGTCACAGAGGAGTTTGTCGAATAATGTCGTGCAGCGGGACGCTGGCGAGCGGGTCGGGGGCAGTGTGCGCCGGTCTGCGCCGTGCAGGCGTGTATGTCTGGGGTCTTGGCCTTGGCCGTGCACGGCGGCAGCGGGCGCCACGGCACGCTACCGCGGGCCCGGTGGCCAACGCCTACTTGGACAAAGGTGTTCAAACAGGGCGTGGCCGTCGTGGCCGAGTACCTTCGTGTATTTATACGGTGCGGCGGGGAGCGAGGCGAAGCGGGGCGGGGCGGGGCGCCCGAGACGGATGGGTTGCCTAGCGCGCCCGGCGCTGTGGGGCCTCCACGAGGAACGAGTCCAGCGGTGATGTCACGACGGACTGGGGTTTATTGACACAGCTTTTAATAAAAAGTCGTGACCCGCCGGTCGTCCCACGCTGTGCCCCGGTCAAGGCCGATCACAGTAATACTCGTTTCTGATTTGACCCCGCGGGAAAGGATGCGCATAGCAGGGCGCCTGTATTTATACAGTGCGCTGACGCAGGGCTGTGGGCGAGCAGGCAGAGCGGAGCCAAGGACTCTGGGGGGGCCCCGACTCGACACTCCGCGTATCTGGACATCCCAGACCCAGATATCCGGATCCGGCCGCGTCGGCCGCGCTGCTGGGGCTGTTCGGCTTCGATAACTTCTCCCGAGGGTATACTCACGTCATGGGCCCGGGAAGCCTGGCCAGATAAGGGCGCGAGGGCGTTTTGTGTTGACTTCTTATTTTCACATTTTCGGAGTAACCATTATCAAGGCAAGACGTCAAGCAGCGTTAGCGGCAAAAAAAAAATAATTCCAGGTCGAACTGTCTAAGGATTCGGTCCAACTAAACATACGGGCCGTGACAGAAGCCGCCTCCATAACCGCGGCTGTTCCCGTGGTGATAGGTGTTCTGAGGCGTGAGATTCGACACCTCCGTGGAGCACTGCTGACCGCCTTAGCTGAATACCTACTGTGCACGCGCGTATTCACAATCGTGCAATGCGGTAGCACTTGCGTGAACAGAGTCCAGCCAACTCGGAAACTTGTCGAGGCTTGGCTGCTGCGCTGACATGAGCGGGGGCTCCGGGCTCCGGCTGGACGGAACGTGATCGGGCCACACGACGGTCAGGGCGAGATGCCGCGGAGGCCGAGGTCGCGGGCAGACGCGGGTCACTGGTCCTGCCTGCGGCCGGACTCGGGCCTGGTCACGATCGGGCTCCTACGCTCTTCTCCTTGGCTGCAGGAACCGCCAGGATATAATACTCGCAGGACTCGGGCGGGGGGACGTCGGGGACGCTGCGGCGGCGACGCGGCGTGGCGGCCGGGAGGCGTGGAAGTGGAGGGGCGTGCCGGCCGTGCGGCGGGGCGGGGGCCGTGCACCGCCACCGCGGCCGCGCCAGTCTCCGCGGAGAGCTTGCCCGAGTCGTGTGTGTGTGTGCGTGGCGAGGCGAGCCGTCGTGTAGCCTAGCCGGGGCCCCGCCGCCGTCCCCGCCGTGATATCGTGTGCTGTGCTGTGTGTGGGGGCAAGCAGTGAGGCGCGGCCGCGCCGGCATGTGACGCTGCCGACTTAGCGCGTCAAGTGTCCTGAGGAGCCCGCAACGATGGCGGCGACGCCGACGACGACGCGGCGGCCGCGGGGGCGGCGCACGCCCCCCGCCACGCCGCCGCTGCTGCAGCTGCTGCAGCTGCTGGTGCTGCTCTCAGCCGCGGCCGTGGCCTCAGCCGCAGGTAATGCAACCTGGAGGGCTGCCGTCGTTCTGCAGTCGCGGACCGCGAAGTGATGTGTGCGGAGCCGCGGAGCCCGTCCCGGTGAATCACTGACGACTGACGAGTGACGACGCCGACGGCGACGCCTTTCCCTTGGCCGTCCCCAAGTCTCGGACTCAGCAGAGGTGTCATTCATTGTCGGCTTGTAGTTTTAACTTTCAAATCCGTATAGCGTAGCTGTCGGCTGTGTAGCTACCCATACATCCCATGCCATTGCCGTGCTTCCCCGGGCGGCCCGACGGTGTTGTTCTTCGGCCCGGACCCCGGGCTTAGCTCACCACTCACGGCCCGGACGCCCATCGGGTGACGTCACTCACCTGTGGCCGGCCGGCCCCGCCCCGCCCCGCCCCGCGGCCCGCGCCTACCTCAGCCTGGCCTCTCCCGCCTTTGCTGAGCTGTCACACGGCGCTCGGCGGGCGCAGCGGGGGCAGAGCAGAGGGGCGTACCGCGCCGGCTGAGGCGCGAAGCGCGGCCGGTATAGGCGGCACGCTGCCTAGCCGAGGCTGAGGCCGCGGTCGCCGCGCCAACGCGACGCAGTGGTAGAGTCCAGCTCGTGTCCTGTGTGCCGCCCCGGGACTGCGTGCCTGCAGTGTGGGCCTCTTCCAGCCACTTCCGGCCCCCGCACCCTTCCCTTCTCCCCTCCCCGCCGCGACCCTTCCCTTCCGGTTAGCGGCCGCGCGCGGGCCGGCAGGGGGAAGTCCACTATGAGGCATTCCAGTCGAAAAAAAAATCCACTTGTTTTTCGGCCGCGTCATCTAAGAAAATGGTGGATGGTGTTCAAGCGCCCAGAGAGAGCCTCTAGAATGCCTCGATCGCGAACGCTGCTCTGACACTCCTGACGCTGGTCGGTGAACGGCACGGCGGCGCGCTGCGGTTCACTATGTACATCTCTTGGCGCGGTGTTTTACATACCGGGTCACCGACCCCGCGGCTGCTCCCGCCGCACCGCTCGCACCCGTGCCCGTAGACCCGTTACACACGTGCAGATACGGGAGGTGCAAGTGCGGCACGAACACACGCTTCCCGCCGGCGCTGGTCCTCGCATGGGCGAGAGAGAGAAAGAGAGAGAGAGAGAGAGAGAGAGAGAAGCTCCCAGTCCGAATTGCTCTGCAGGCCAGCCGTGTCCACCAGTATGGGTCCAGGTCCAAGCGACGCGCCCGTCACCATTCAGCGCCAGATTTCCCCGTCGCAGCAGCGTGTGGTACATGCCGCGGGGCCGGCCGCTGCAACAGGTGGTGGCGGAGCGTGGAGGCGGAGCGGGGACTCGGACGTAGTACACCGGCCCGCGGCCCGGGGCCGAGGGATTCCCGCGCGTCACGGGCGCAGCGTGCGCACGCAGTCTCCTTCTCCTCTCTCCCCCTCCCCTTCCCCCCCTCTCTCTCTCTCCCTCCCACACACACAGACACCGCTGAGCTGGTGTGGGTGCGGTGCGGTTGGGTGTGGTGGGCCTGCAGGAGAGCTGCTGACCTGCGTGGTACTTAGGAACCCTTCTCAGGAGTCACTCCCTCAGACCTCTACTCCTCACATCAGTCACTCGCCCACTCGGACGTCCGTACGTCACCGGTGTTATCCTGCTGTCGATAAGCCTTGTACTGCCGGGCTCCGCCCCTATCTCCGCTGTAATGCCGCCGTGGCGCCGGCGGCGCGGGCCGCGGACAGGCAAGCATGCGCTCGGGCCGACGCTGCGAGCGCCGTACGTACTATGCACTCCGCCCAGAGAGCCCTTATAAAGTATGCCGGCGCTCTAACTCGGCCGCCGCGGCGAGCGCTCGAGCACGGGCGGCGGCGTGTGTCGACCGCGGTGCTCGAGGAGGGAATGTAGCACCGGTGGCCGCTCAGCCGCTCGCACCGGCTTTGCTGGCGCAGCGCGCTGTGCAGCTGTCGCCACAGTTTCAATTGATTCAACGTGACCGATTCATTCGTAGACACGCCTCTCTCCCTCTCATCCTCTCTCTCTCTCTCTCTCTCTCTCCCACTCTCTCTCTCTCTCTCTCTCTCTCTCCCCTCTCTCTCTCCTGTGGCGGCGTCACATTATTTGTGGACGGCCCTTGACGTCCCCCGCAGCACTCTTATACCGGCTAGCCTTGGCGCCGGCTTGTGGTCGGGTTGGGCAGGGCCCCACCCCACCCCGCCCCGCCCCGGCCCGGGGCCTTGCCTCGCCTCGCCTCGCCACCAGTCCACCCCCGGATGTCTCGATGTCCCCCGTCAGACGTCGTCTCCGCGACACCGCCGCTTCCAAGAATGTCCGAGTGCGTCCCTCAGTCCCGCAGCCGGCACAAGGACGAGGGCAGGGGGGGGGTGCCCTTGCGGAGCCGCGGCCTGCGTTGCCCTGCCAGAGAGAGAGAGAGAGAGAGAGAGAGAGAGAGAGAGAGAGAGAGAGAGAGAGAGAGAGGGTTGGCCGTTGGGCCGTGCCCTTAATCAACGTTATCCCCGCCCCCAATAACAAGTTATCGGAGGCGGTGGCCGCTGGCCGCACCGCAGGCCGCACCGCAGGCCGCACCGCAGGCCGCACAAGACGTGCCGCGTGCCGCGAGGGTGACAGGGGTGACACCAGTTGCTGCTGCGGCGGCGGCGCTGCGGTGTGCGCGGCGGGGGGTGGCTGGCGGCTGGCGGGCGGCGGTTACGTCACAGGCGATGCCAAGGCACCCGATCCTCACCGCCGCCGTCGTCTGGAGGTCTCGACGGCCCCCGACGTTAGGGGGGTTAGGCAAACCGCCTAACAAACGCCTTAATGTAGGCAATAAGCGCGACATATCACCCACCCCCACCCCCGGAACCAAAGTCTGGCTACGGCCCGTGCCGTGTGCGCAGCACAACGCAACGCCGGGCCACAGCCAGAGCTGACACGACAGGGCACGAAAAATGCGCAGTGCAGTGCGGAACGCCAACGCAACGCAACGCAACGCCACGGCGGCGGCGTTCCGTGTGACCTTGACCCCGCCCTGCCCGGACTGGTTGTTGGTGCTTCCACGTCGAGTCCGTCGTGCGGTCCCCATCGCGCGCTCCGGTCCGCCGCGTTCCCACCAGGAGAATAAAAAAAAATTGTCTGTTCAATTTTATTTATTTTTTTTTGCAAAAAGCAATGAGATAAGCCACGGCGGGCACTGATCAGAAACAACTCTTCGTACAAGTGCTTACCGTCGCAATGTGTGAAAAGTGCAAATTACTTTGCACTTACTTGTTCAGGATTTCGACTAAAGATTCTTATCACTGTGTGTCTCGCGAACTCCGAGAGAGCGTTTGGCGTGTGACTCACATGGCGAGTACAAATACGCTGCAGTACACGGAACCCCCTCGTGCCGCTGTCTCATGCCGTGCCGCAGCGGCTCATGACGTCCCTGTGTCATGTCGCGTTCCACCTCTTTCATTTTCTTACTCTTCTTTTTCACGCATCGCGCGCCGCCGCCGCCGCCGCGAAGCTGATACGGCGAGAGTGGTGCGTCGTGTTGTTATCTTGAGAAAGGTTTGGGTTGGCAACACCGCCGCATACTCCCCCTCCACCATCTTTTTCACCCTTTACACCCCCCACCCCACCCCACACACAGGGCAGTGTACTACACACATACCGAAGATACCGAAACCGCGCAGTCTTTAGTCACCGATTCGTTTTCTTTATTTCCCCTCCCAACCGGACGGCCGCATATTTTGGCAGTGTGCCCGGGGGCCGAGCGGGCGCGGGGTGAAGGGCCGCGGGCCGCGAGCCGCGGCAGAGCGCGGTGCGGTGTGCACCCTAAAGGCGTGAGCGTGTGGCGTAGCGGTACCACACCCGGCCCGCGGGCCGACCGTGTGGGCGTGCCATGCCCCGCCCAGCCCCGCCCCTGCATCTGCCATGCACTTCCGGCCCCGCTGCGCCCCGCCGCCGCCGCCGGGGGTCAATGGGACACTGGCCAAACGCCTAGGAGCGGAAGCTCAAGGCGACTGCGCGAATAATTTTGTTTTTTTGCAGTCCAACCACTCTCTCACAGTCGCCCGCCGCGCCCCGCCTGTTCTCCCTCTTTCTGCTGGCAGTGTACAGCAGCTTATATTGGTCGCGCAAAGCCGTGCTGCTAAGCGCTGCCGAGACGCAGAAGGGCGTCGGGCTCGCAGCTCGGGGGCCCTCGGGGCCCGCAGACACCGTGCCCATCTTCATTGAGGCGAATCTCTGCTAGTTTGTTGTTGTGGCGCGGCCATCATGGCCGGGGCCCGGCGAGAGGGTCAGGCGAGAGGCGGCCTCCCTGCGGCCTGAGGCGGGACTGCGCGGCCCGCAGCAGCCGTTTCAGGAAGACTCCAGGATAACGATAGCCCCAAAGTAACCGGCTTAACGGTGTTCTCCCACGGCTCGCACCGGGCGCTGCGCTTGCGTTGCGCGGTCAACGGCCCCAATTTATTCTCCGCGTTTTGGAAAGCGCAATCGGCACGGCGCGGGGGATAGTCGGTCGGGGTGCGGCTCGGCTTTACTGGATCTGCTCCGGCGCGGCGGCGGCGGCTGCCGGCCGGCAAGCCAACGGGCATGACCAGCTCGCGGCCCGGGCCTCGGCGTGCGGAGCCTTGCGGAGCCGCACCGAGACACGGCCGCGGCCGTGTTCATCGCTGTCGCTTTCGCCGGGCAGCCGCGCTTGCACGCGCCGCGTCCGCGCCGCCCGTGCTTGACACGCTCCACACACGCTGCCGTTTTCGCGCTCCCGTGCCCACGCGGCGGCGGCAGTGGTCACGCTGCGTGGCGGGTGGCGGTGCGGCGGGGCCTCCCGCGAGTACTGTGGAGTAGTAGTAGCGCCACTGCCACACGCGGCGGGCGCCGCGCACGACGCACGGTACGGGTGAAAGGATTAGAAAAAAAAAGAAATAATTTGAAAACATTAATTAATATGTATAGTGAGGCCCGAGGTTCTTCACTCCAGAAAGTTGTATCAATTTTTTTATTTTTGTGTTGAAAATTATACTTTTTTTTGTTTTGAAAATTATACTTTTTTTTGTTTTGAAAATTATACTTTTTTTTTGTTTTGAAAATTATCCTTTTTTTTTTGAAAATTATACTCTTTTCGGTCCCTCCGGTCACCAGCGCACAGGTGTGCACAGGTGTCCTGTCGCGTCCCGCGCGGTTTGGAAGGTTAGTGGGCCGGCCGGGCAAATGACTCAGTGCTGTGCAGCAGCAGCAGCAGCAGCGGGTGACGGCTACGAATGCATCTGCGATGCATATGTAAAGGTCCCAGATAGGTGTCCTCGGCCTGCGATTTTTATCCGGCCCTGTCGCTGCCGCGTTCGTGGTTTCACTACCAATAGGACGCTAAGACCACATGTGAGCCCGAAACCTTGCTAGTTTCGCTCAGCCTGTCATCGCGCGCGCACGGCTGTGCCTGCAGCCGGCTCCACGCGATAAGATACGACTGAGATTGCATGCAGGCGGCCGGGGGCGGCCGACGGGGGCTCCTAGGGGGGGCGGGGTACCGTATGTACATACAGGCAGGGCAATGATATGTTGGACTTGCGAGGGAAAATGTGTCGTCGGTATTTTTCAAATAAAAAAATAAAGTGTTCAGTATTTTTTTAAATTAAAAAAAAATAAACTCATACATACTGTATAGCGAGGAATTTACTCAAGGCGTAAATCTTGTCCGGACCAAGACGGTGGGTATGTGAGTGTGAGTCACACTCGCCTGGGCAGATTTGCGTCCGAGTCCCCACGCCACTGCAAGGGATGAGCATGAGCAGGAATCCGTGTGTGTGTCCGAGCGTCGTGTCAGCCGCTGGGCCCCGGGCACCCAGCGAGAGAGAGAGAGAGAGAGAGAGAGAGAGAGAGAGAGAGAGAGAGAGAGAGAGACGCATGAAGATGGACACCTCGCAGTCGATCGAATCAACACATGCAGCGTCCATTTCCGGTCCGACCCAAGTGCAGGCGGGCGGTCCTGCACGGCCCTGCGGGCTTTGGGGCTCTGGGCCTACTGGCCCGGCAGCCGCGGCTGATTCCGTACACTGCTTTCGTAGCGCTGTCTCTGTCGCACTCGCGGGCTGCTCTGCAAGAGAGCGAGATAGAGAGAGAGAGAGCGAGAGGTCCGAGAAGACAGTGTTCAGGATCGCCCTGCGCCCCCTCCCCCTCCCGGGCCTTCACTCATCAGACAGACCCCTTCGCTTCGTACGCGTCAAGGGGATCCGCCTGCCAAAGCCGAATCTGGCGGGACAGCGGCGGCGGCGGCGGCGGCGGCGGGGCAGCGGCACTCCACTCCGCTCCGTCTTCATTCACTTCATTGATTCGGAAATGTAGATTCGGAGGCGGCGGGGGTGTGGCCCGCAGGGCGCGCGGGCGGGGCCTGGCGGGGGCGGGGCCGCGCGGGTGCAGCTGAGAGCGCACCTCGCGTCTCCGCGTCCCCCCTCTCTCTGCCGCGGCCCGGAGCCGCCGCCGGAAGCGGCAGAGTATTTAACGTCGGTGAGCAAGCGTTGTGTTCGCGTCCGCGGGCTGCAGCGCTGCCTGGCCTGCTACCGCGGTGACTCATGCACTGCGCACGGCTGTTGCACGGCGGCCGCCGCCGGGACCTGCACGGCGACCAGGACCAGACTTCCTGCGGTGCACGCCAAGCCCATGGCCCGCCCAGATAACCACAGCGCGGCCGGCCGCTGCACGCCGCACGCCGCACGCCGGGTGCATGCATGTCCAGGCCGCGGCGGCGGCCGCTGCTGTCGACTTTGAGTTTCTGCTCTGCATCGTGTAGTGCACGCCGCGGCTGTCAGCGCCAGATTGTGTGTGTGCCGGGGGAGGAAATCGCGCCGAATCCGATACCGTTGTTTCGCGGGACGCCAGAGACCACCGCGCGTGCCGCACGCCGGTGCCTTGCTGGACCCACTGCTGCAGTCCCTCCTCCCGCACACCGACGACCTTTCCCTTCCCCTCCCTCCCACCTGTTGCAGCAGGTGCAGCTCCCCGCGGCGGCCGTCGGGTGCCGCTGCCGCCACGCGGACTTCCCCCGGCCTCGACTTGCCGCCCCCTCCACGCGACACACGTACCCCACTCCGCAGCCGGTAGAAAAACAGCGGCGTCGTTATATTATTGGGTCCTTTCCACGAAGCGAACGTCCCGTTCTCCCCACAGCAGCGGCAGCGACGCCCGGCGGCGGCGTGATCGAGTGAACTGGTTCTACTCGGCAGGACTGTGCAAGGCGTTCGCGGAAGCACCGCGCCGCGCGGAGTAGAGCCGGCGGAGCAGAGCGGAGGAGACGCCGAGGCGCGGACACGGCTGACGCTGCCCGGTGCTCCGCGGGGCCCCGGCGGCGCCGCGGCTCCGTGGCGGCTCATCCGGCCTCGGCGGCGGCGGCGGCCTCCTGAAGGTGACCCGGGGCGAGATCCTCCTTGCGGCGGAGCACACGTTTGCGTGCACCGGACCGGCGGGCCATGCTAGCCGTCATGTGATTCGCGGGCGGTGCGGGGAGTCGGCGGGGAGCTGCAGGCTGCGCCGCATGCACTGCGTGTCCGGCAGGATGCCCCGCCACGCCGTCCCACGTAGAGTCCTGGACAGCGGGTAGAACCACACGCATCCAGGACTCAAGCGTCCCACGGAGCCGCGCGGACGCCGCGCCGCTCGCTTCCGACTCTGGTCCGGAGCCCACGGTGGATACGTGACGGTGGCGTGCGGCTGCACCGCGGCGTCCGTCGGGCGCGGGCCGCGCGGCGCGGCGGCATCGGCTCCGGCCCGCGGCCTTCACCTACTTCACCCGCCGCTGCCGCCGCCGCCGCTCCCGCTGTACTGTGCCTGGCTGTGCCTGGCTCTGCGTCGGAGTCCGGGATTTTTTTCTGAATTTTTTTGTACTTGTTCGTAAACGTCCTTTTCATATCTCATTGATTTGTCGTTGTTGTCGTTGTAAAGAATTGAAATCCCGCTTGCTCTTGGCGGCGACACGCTCCATCCTTCCTGCGCCCGACGCCGCCCAGTCTTTGTGGAACGTGACTTGGTGGACGTGCGCCTGTGAGTCATTGCCGCGTGCGTCGGCGTCCGCGCCGTGTCGGCTCTCGGTGCTCAGCCGCTCCGCCGGTGGCGCGGCGTGGCGCCTCTAGGGTGCGGCCGCGAGGCGCCAGGCGCCCCCCCTCCCCTCCCCTCCCTCCTCCTTCCCCCCACACGCACTTGACCGCTATAGTCATGTCTGTCTGTCTGTTGTGGTGCGCGGCCAGACGCAAAATCGTGACGCCAAATGGACCAAAACGAATGTCTGTAGTACAGCACCGGCGGCGGAGCTGGCAGGGCGCATTATCGCATACGTAGCCATGGAGCTGGACGCTGGACGGGGTAGGCAACCCGCGTGGCGTGTCGACGCCCAAGCACGCGGTGGTTGTACGCCGTCACGACTGGCCGCGGCTGCCCCGCCCTGCTGCTGCTGCTGCTGAACATTATTTTTGGCAGCGGCCGTTGTTATCAGGGCGGACCATGTGCACTTATCTGAGGCAACGCCCCCACCGAGGAGCAAAGGCGGCGGCGGCGGTGGCGGCGGCGGTCTGCGGGGTGCAGCTCAAACGCTGGCTGCGTGGCTGTTCCATGACCCGCCCTCCCCATCTCCCTGGAGCACAACAACACCCCTCAGGGGGTGGTGGGCGGGAGAGGCCTGACCCGCCGTCGCCGCGGCCCAGATGAAGTACTCGCGTGTAACAGTGGCGGATCTCGCCGCGAGCCGTGTGCCGAGAGTGCGGTGGGGCGTCTGGGGGGCCCCGCAGGCTGGGCAGGCCCTGCAGGCAGGAGCTGCACAAGTCAAGTGAGCCGGCGGCGAGAGGAGAGCACTGGCTGCTTGGCCGGCTCTGACATTGGCAACAAGCGGCTACTTCCTGCGCCGGGAGTCCCCGGCGGCTCGGGCCGCGGGGCCTGCCCTATGGCCAAGCCAGTGTAGTGGCCAGGCCGCTCTTTTGTCCTCAAATTGGGCCCCCGACGCCGCGATCGCACACGAACGAGGAAAGGGGGTGGGGGGGGGGGGGGCAGACTCTGGCCGTTGCGCGGTCGGACACTGTGTCGGTGCAAGCTTACACTGCACCGACCGTTTACGCGGTCCTCGCAGGATTGTTTTTATTCGCGCAGGTGCTTGTGCGAATTATCTAAAAAAAAATAATAATATCACGTGCGCAAGCGTCCTTGTGTTGATTAGTGGCCGCCACCTTATTTTCCCCCATTTCTGAGGAGGGTCTCCTTAATTAAGCCACCGAAACCTTTTTCATTTCCGCAGGAAACATTTTGTCATTTTGTGATTTTCCTCCCCCTCCGGGTCCTCCGGGTCCTGTGTTACTTCCAATTTCAATGTAATTTATAAATGTTCCAGGTCGCGACTTGAGGAGGCCACATGGGAGGCCACGCCTGGATCCCGAAATGGAGGAGTACCTGCTCGACCCCGGCGACGAACTTTCTCTGCGCTGCCAAAGTCCCTATCCAGTCCGATGGGAAGTGCCGCAGGTACCCAAAACTTACGACCGTTCTTTTCAGGATCTAATAGAAATACAATTTTGTTCTTGCTGAACTGTTTTACTGTTTGTTTCTAGGAAGCCAAAAGTGCGATTGAAGAGAACCGTCTCTATGACGGTGCTAGCGATAACCCATATCGCATTTATTTAAAACTACCAAATTTAAATTACATGCAAACTGGATTTTACAAGTGTGTCGACAATGCCACCGATGACTTAGAGGACGGAAGCAGAATGGCAGCAATCTACGTATTTGTAAGAGGTATTGTTAAAGAGTTTAAAAAATAATTTTGTTTTCTTTATAATTGACTTTAATTGACATTCTTATGTGCATAAATGCAATTCATTACTTTCAGATCCAAATCAACTTCTTGCTGTTGAAGAGGACCCTGTATTTTTAACTTTCATCGAAGGAGGAATCCTCACGGTACCCTGTCGACCCACTGCACCTGATATAGATGTGACACTGGAAAAAGATGATGTAAGGATTATGATGACTTCATGAATATTAATTTCAATATGGTAGCATGCTTTTCATCCTTTGGGATTAGGTTGTACATATTTAAAAGGTGTGGGCTTGCAGACATATTGCTTCTGTCCTTTCTTACTAATGAGAACTTTGGTGATTCCCTATTTCACTATGATGATATGTAACATGACTAACAATTCATTTTATACAACCTTAACCCATTATTGGTACTAAACCTAGAAATAATAATGAAGGAATACCATTGTTCTGTTGTTACTGGGTGTGGGGGAAATCTGTGTGGGCTTTGTAATGAGTGCGAATATAGTGCTTTTGCTGTCTGTCAAAATAACGATCTTACAGGAGGAGACTGTCAAAAATGGATCAAGTTTGAATGGTTCATTGGTAATCTACAATCCATATATCGGATTTGTTATTAGGAACTGTACCACCTCTCATGGAGGTACCTATTTTTGCCTTGCGAATGGAACAAGCCATTCCAACAGCCCATTCCTCATTCATGTAACACGTACGTAACTGCCTAATTTATGTTTGCGTGTTTTGTCTACCATAGCTTAGCACTTTTAAACTCTGCTCAGATGAGATTGCATGAATTAGTACTCATATTTTTTTTTTTCATTTTTTTTTCATTGTAAAAGAAAATTACATAGAATGCTGGGTCGGAATATATTAGATTTAAAATGATCAATAATGATAACTGTTAAATGGTTTAAGATACTCACATTTTAACAATTAATTAATCTCTGCTTGCTTGTTTGCATGGCAACCCATATCTTTGCATGCTAACTTTGTTTCTGGTTTCTTGGTTTCTGTGCTTTTTTTTTTGCTGTTTTGGTTTTGCTATGTGTAGTCACTTTTGTTAGCTTCCTAACATCGCTTCACCTCAATTGGTATTTATTCCAGTTGAAGGTAAACCATCATCCTGCACATATTGTTAATTTGTTCTCTAAAAAATTGAAGTCTAAAAATCTGATAATACTATCATTTAACTATTTGTGTGACTGTGCAGAACTTGGCTTCTGTTAGTGTTTTAAACATTGGGGACATTCTATATGGTTTAATTGATTCTTTGCAGGAGTTGGTGGATAACAATGATGTAACCTTTGATCCCAAGATTGGATTTGTTTTAAGACCTCCAAGCGTTTTTGAAGTGAAATGCACTGCCAAAAAGGGTGATATTACTTCTGAGCGTAGCTTTGCTGTCAACATGCTTTGTAAGTAAGACTAGCCAATTGTGCTGTTCCAAATTGGTCTGTGTTTGCAGTTCACTGATGTCATTTCCTTTCATGGAAATAGATAGTTAACACTTTTGTAAGAAACTTTACACAATGTTTTATAGTTTGGTGGAACATCAAATCGCATTCTATCAAGTTCCTATTTTTTAAAGCCAAACAGATAGGATTTTAGTTTCATAAGATGCTACCAATCTATGTACAGTTTTAAAATATTGTCTTTATGCAATGTACCTGTTTATGTTCTTAGTGTATCCTGAACAATTAATTTTTAAGGTTCCTATTTGGTCTCTAAAATCTGTGTATGGTGGTGGTTTGTGCTTTCTTGCTGAGGCTGACTTGCTTTATTTTATGCTTTTTGAATTCCCTAAGTTTTACCTTTTATTTAAATGAAAAGCTCACAAGCTACTTTTCTTCTGCCACTGATGTGTATTTTTGGAAAGCAAGGACTCACCTCAAAAATGCATGTTGATCTTCTTTCACGCCTTACTTCAGTTATAGTTTCTCTGCTTTTTCCTTGCATTTCTTCCTTCTTCTTGGTAAAAAACCTCATCTGCAAGAAAATATATTTGAACTGGTCCAATTTACTTTTGCAGCTGTCGGGAATGTTCCAACTCCACTCATAAAAGCACCAGTCCATGCTATTTTAAATTCAGCTCTTACATTACACTGCTCTGTACCATATATTAGAGATGTTAGTATCGATCTGCAATGGAATTACCCTGCTGGAGAGTCTGTAAGTTTGCTTTCTACTGAATTTCTAGTAATGTGTGATATTGTCAGCTGTGGCTCTATTTGTACCATGATTTTCAGCCAGGGCGGGTCATAGTTGGTGTTCTCAAGGAAGAAAATGGATTTGCAGTGAGAAAACTTGATATTAAGAGAACCCTTGATATTGATGATGGAGAGTACACTTGCACAGCTAGCAATCATGATGGAAGTGACAAAAAGTTTGATCGAAAATACATCCGCGTATTGCGTAAGTGAACCAGTTCTTGTGTGTTTATCAATAATTATCAACAAGCGTCAGCCACTTCATCAGTTATTTATCTCATTTCTTGTCATTCATGTCTTTCAGCACCAGATGCATCCTACATTAACTTAACTGTTCAGGGCAACCAAACTAGTATTACAACCAGATATTCAGCAAATGAATCACTGAATCCAGTTCAATGGGTTGTTTATTACTGGGCCCATCCAGAGCCTGAACTCATCTGGTAAGCACTAGTTGGTTTAGATACTCATTTCTGAGATAATAGTACTGTTACAATGCTGTTTTCTATTTTGAGGTCATAATAGTTTTCCTGTTTAATTCTAGGAGAGGCCCTGATGAGAAAGAAATCATTAACAAGAACGGTTTTATTGTTGAGAAAGATAATACCTCCACATGGATGAAAATAGAACATCCTCTTATTCAAGATACTGGAGACTACTCATTAACAGCTGTCAATCAAGGAAAAAGGGAGACTGTAAAGCTGCATTTGGAAGTGACAGGTGTGTGCCATGCAATTCCAAATGTAAATTTTTTAGAAATCCCTTCATGCTTTGAGAACTGACCTTTTCATCTGTGGTTTACCTTTCTGTGTTGTAGGAAGTCTTGAACCAACCCTGACAATAGCACCTTACTATATGTTTAACACATCAACACAAATTATTTATGAGGTGATAGCTAACCCCCTTCCAGTTGTCACATGGTACTTTCGAGCATGCAAACATCAAGCTGGTGAGGATTGTACGGTTCGAGAAAGTGATGCCCTTGATGTAAGTGATTGAGATAATTTTCTCTAAAGTTTTGTTTCCTATGCTGCACATTGCTGATTGCTAAGTTGTGTTTTATGTTGTCTACAGACTAGTCTATCTGAAGAAATAGCTCTAGGAAAGGTGCGCCTGCAATCAAATTTGACCTTCCATGCAGTACACTCTGGAAATTTGAAAGCTGTGGCCTGTCATGATGTATCACCCATGGATAGGAAGAATAATTGTCCCGCAATAGAGAAGAAAATATTTGTGACAGGTAAGGTCCATTTTTCTATTGATAGTGTAGCTTCAGATGAAATTTTACCACACTGAGAAATGGTCATGTGTGAAATTTTTGCTCAGATGTCCCAGATAAATTCAAACTTGGTGGTCCAAGAATTACTGTTGAAGGAGAAAAAGTTGAATTTACATGCAATGCTTCCGTGCATTTCTATGGGCCTGGCATGAAGTGGAAATTCAATAATGAATTAATCCTCGGGAACAGCAGTGAGTTTTGTCTCTTTACTGTAAAATCACCATTATCCTTGAATGTGTGAGTTTTTCAACTACCTGTCTGACACAGGTTCTTACTTGACTACAATGAGAATCACTGAATTGTCTTATCAGAGCACACTGGTAGTTAGAAACGTTTCAAAGGCTGACCGAGGTACCTATATGTGTGAAGTTGATAGTGACAATCAAACTATCTCCTTGAATGTGATGGGTAAGTCTTTCTTAAAATGGAACTTTGCAACTTTCGTCTACTATAAGGATGCAAACTAATTTAATTCATTTCTGCGTAGATTTAACTAAACCTCGGTTTGAAAATGGAACCAATCTCCTTGGAAATGAAATTCCGGTCACAGAACAACAGTTTTTAACACTATTTTGTATTGCCTCGGGAATTCCAAAGCCAACTATTGTATGGTATAAGGTGTGTTGTTTTAAAATTCAAGTCATATACGTTTTGTGTTGCAGAAAGTTAATCTAATCAACATAATTTTTTAATTTTTAGGGTAAAGTCAAAGTCAAATCAGACTTAATTTCAAATGACGGTACAAGGTTAATAATTCCACAAGTGAAATTGGAAGATGAAGGAGAATACAGTTGTGAAGTCTCAAATCGCGCAGGAACTATTCGGAGATCCACCACTTTGAGTCTTGTTGGTAAGTTAGAATTTTTTTCCTCATGGCATATATTATGTCCCCTGTCTTTGATGGACAAGCACACTCAGTCTTCAACATGCTTACTTAATATCTGTATTACTTTTTTAATTTGCAGGCAAACCAAAAGGAGTAAATATAGGACTAATTGTTGGTCTATCACTTTTTGCTGTGCTACTGATATCTGTAATAGTATATCTGTTTGTCCGAGTACGACGGGAACAAGTGGGTCACACTCATCCTTTCACTTCTCCCAGAGACATTTTTTTTTCCACTTTCTAAAATGATGCATTTTGTTCTCACAGAAACTTCGTCAGGAGCTCACAAAAGTGGGTCTCATGAACTTTGAAGAGGGGGCTATTGCAAACTTGAACATGGATTTGGGAGTGGAAGATCAAGCTGAGCTGCTTCCATATGATCGTTCTTTTGAATTTTCCCGTGAAAAGTTAAAGTTAGGTATGTTGAAAGATCAACAAATTCTAGAAAACCAACTAGAAATGTGCAGGCTGTATTCTTTAAATTGAATTTAACTTAATTTTCAGGCAAGACCCTAGGGTCTGGTGCTTTTGGGGTTGTGGTAAAAGCAGAAGCTTTTGGAATAGTTGAAGGCGAACCCGTCACCCCTGTGGCGGTCAAGATGGTTAAACGGACAGCTGATAGTGCAATCATAAAAGCTCTAGCATCTGAACTGAAAATTATGGTTCATCTTGGGAGACATTTGAACGTGGTGAATCTCTTAGGAGCTTGTACAAAAGGCTTGAACAAAAGTGAGTTTCACCCACATGGCAATGGTGACAAAGGAATGATGCACATGTTATTTTCATTTAAGACTTGTTACATTAATCCATTTTGTATCCTCTGCAGTGGAGCTCTTGGTGATTGTTGAATATTGTAGATATGGAAACCTACATAATTACTTGATGAAGCACCGCAACAAATTCATTGACCAGATTGATCCTGTAACTGGCCTTATCGACCCAACACGAGGTGTGGAAGCATTGGCAGGTCTTCAGAATGGACGAAATAGGTTTGTTCACAATTTCGATTTTACCTCCTAGCTCCATTGGTTCAGTTTAAGAATGGACTCCTGTCACTCTCCCTGCCGGAATTACTAAAAATATGATGCATAACTGCAGAAAGCTATTGTAAAGTCTTCCAGGAAGTGCATGCTGGTTGTTGGTGGTGAGGGTGATGGTTGTGGATGTCTAACAACTCCTTTTTTAAAAAAACCTACTAACACTGCCATCAACAGGTTGAATTATGCAGCACTTTCCTTCTCTAACAGTGGTCACTCAGACTCCTTCAGAGGAGAACAGCATTTCTTGGACTCCAAAGCTGACTATCGAAGCCAGTCTGATTCGTCTGAAAACTTCGCTACTGGTGCTACTGAAGCTACGTTTGTGTGCATGACACCCACAGGTAAGCTACTTCTGCATTTCAAGTTATAGATATCAGTGAGCTGGACACACTCCACTTAGTTTCTGACATGTTCAACTACCAAATTTTGGACAGGTCATTTTTATATAAGGGCTGTTGTTAAGATGTCTAATTACAATTCCTGTCAACAGGAGAAGAAGGACTGTTAATGAGCAATAACTCAGCACAACCTGACTGGCGATCAAACTATAAGGGAGATTACAAAGGAGGAGTGAACCCCATTACCACAAGAGACCTTCTATGTTATGCATTCCAAGTAGCTTGTGGAATGGAGTATCTGGCTAGCCGTAAGGTAGTTAAACTACTTAGTATGCTATCTTTTCCCCATTTTTAAAAGAAATTATGAGCTATTAATGAAGCTTTTCCTGAAATTTGCCATGTTAGGTTTTACATGGAGATCTTGCAGCGAGAAATATTTTACTAGCTGACAATAATATTATTAAAATTTGTGACTTTGGTCTGGCAAAAAGTGTTTACAAGGATGAAAATTATTTGAAAAAAGAAAATGTAAGTTAGATACATAGCCGTGATACTTATATCTCTAATCAGTCTCTAGTACATACTGCATCCTTAAATTTGTTTCCTACCTGATTTTTCTCTGAAGGGGCCTTTACCAATCAAATGGATGGCAATTGAATCTATCAGAGACAGAATATTTTCAACACAGTCAGATGTCTGGTCGTTTGGTATTGTTGTGTGGGAGTTCTTCACACTGGCAAAAACACCATATACTGGTAGGATTTTTGTTTTCTTGTGTTATCATGAAAGGAATGTATTCTGATCAATCAAATACAAGTTTGGAATTACTGTATGATTCACATGATTACAATTTTTATAGGAATGGCAGCAGATGAGCACATGTACAAAAAGTTGGAGGAAGGATATCGAATGGAGAAACCTCCCTATGCAACAGATGAAATGTGAGTTATTGTATGGTCCACCATTACACTTTGACCTGGGTGTTGTGTACTGAGGTACAGTAGTTGATGTGCTTGCATTTAAATTTGTAATTTTTTTTTCTTTTTAGATACACTATAATGATGGATTGTTGGCAAGCAAGACCAATTTTACGTCCATCATTCACAGAATTAGTTCACACCTTGGGATCTATGTTAGAAGATAGTGTACGAAAGGTACTACCTTGCTCTCTTTGTTGCACTTGGTTACAAACGCTTAATGAAACAAATTCTTGAATTGATAAAAAATGTTGTTTTCAGCATTATGTTGACTTAAATGAGCCATACGTTCATATGAATAACCGCTGGCAGAGCCAAGCAGGTCACCAAGACTACTTAGGAATGTTGAATTCCCCTACATATTCTAACTTCGTTTCACCTCCACTAGAAGAAGAGGAACCTCAAAGATACATGAATATTCCAAAGGGTGCGCCTACTGTTGTAGCTGATAGCAATCTGCCTGGTTATATGACAATGAAGAGCCCATCACCTACAGATCTTAATAATGTATTTAGTCCGACAAGACCAGGTATGAAATGTAAATGAAAAAAATCATGAAAGCTTGCATGTTTTTCACTTTTATCGGCAAATCTCTGCTAGTGTTACTTCTTGTCCAAATTTTTTGTTTTTTAATTCTTTTTAAAATTTTTAGGTAGCCAAGGTGGTAATGTTTTTAAATTTCAAACACCTCCTCAAGGCAGAAGACAATTGCGTGAGGCAGAAGTTAATGACCATGTTGAATTACGGCCTATGCTCAGTGGAGGTAGTAGAAAATCGGATTCAACAAGTGGCCATGAGTCAGACTCGGATGCCATGAGTCAGTACACTGCAGTGCCAAGCAGTAGGCCAGTCATGCCTAATTTTGATGGCAGGTATGTATTGCAACATCCACCACAACCTTTCACAGTTAATTTGTTAGATGGTATTCAAACAAACCAGTGTCCTTGTGATGTGCAGTTCAGTGCAGCACTTCTCTGAAAGAAGCTGGTGCAAATATTCTATGCCGCTATGGTTTTTCTGTATCTTTTAATCAGCAAGAAAAGAAGAACAGGAAGTCACACAAGTCACACATGCACTGCTTTTAAACTTATATGCAGAGCTTCTCGAGGTTGTGGGGCATGTTTCCAAGCATGATTTTTTTCTTCCACGTTGCTGTGTAAATTATTATACACAGATGGAAACTATATTCACATATAATATTTGTTTTCCATTGTTATAAAAAAATTGAAAATCTAAGTGTTTTTTTTTTTGTGTAGCTAAGCATAGACACAAAGTTTTGGATTGTGATGTGTTTCTGTTTAGGCCGCCGAGCGAGCGGTTCAGCAGTCCCATCGACGACATATCTTTTTCCTTTAACTAGGTAAAACCACCCATTCATTAGCCTGCCTTTTTTATGGGGTTTAATTTTGGTTAAAATTCACTATCAGTGCTGATTTCGTTTATTGAGGTTTGGTTAATTAACAGCGCTCTGATAGTGAAGCTGGAAAGGATTCATATTCTTCCTGGATGCCATCTGTTTGTGGCTTCTGTTATTTTTGTTCTTGTGATGGTTGGTGTGCATTTCGTCCCAGCAAACTGGAATGAAAATGTTGATATCTGCTTTTGGGGGATAACGTGGTTTGGTAGCATGTGTAAATTGCACAGATTTATGTTTTACTGGTGGTTGGAAGTTTTACTAACTTTGAAACTTTAAGCATGTTTCAGTACTAACATTTTCATCAAACTGCATATGCATTTCCCTGAGAAACTTCTTATTGATGATGTTTTATACACAATGAGGGTGTGACTTCTTGTTACAATCTGCAATAATTTACTAGTCTCTCACAAACTGCCACATAATTTGAGAGGCAATCAATCTTTGCTCATGTGTGTCCTTATGACCTATTGACAAACATTTGTGTTTAAGGTTTTTATTGCCACAATTCCTATCTGACATTTCAGGAGAAACTCAGTACGTCCGTATTTCCTCCCACTTTGAACCGAGCGCCTGCGAGAGCTAGCGTAGGCCAGCCCGCACGACACGCGCACCTGCAGAAGTCGTGGTTGCCTACCCAACAGGGGCTCTTTGTGCTCCGTTGGTCCAATTTAGCTTTCCTCCATGTCAATTCCATGGATCCTTTATTAAGAAACTCTAGAGAATTTTATGCACATATTGTTTGTCTTTCTGTGGATTTAATGGAAAATTGTGTTGCGGATGTATATTGTTGGTGTTCTTTTTCCTTGTTCCTGGTGTATGTGATTTGATTTCTTCATCTCTGTGTTGTTTTAATTTACGTGAAGCTTTCTTTTAACAGCGTCCTGATTCTTTCTCCATCTGTCTCCGTAGCCTCATTCTATTTTAAATTTATTGCTGTAGACTTTTTGTGCATGACTAACCATTTTTGTATTATGAGTATGACATAATTTTTCTTTTAGTTTACGGATAATTCTTTGAAGATGGGTATATTCAGCCGCATGCAAAATGGAACAGATGCAACCAAAACTAATGAACAGAGCTTTCTAACAACGTGACCTTATCATAGGTTTCATTATGGTTGCAGGGGCTCCACACTAAAACCAATCAACCAGAGCAAACTGCCCAGCTTTTCGAATCCGAGCTACAGTTTTGCACCTGATCTAGTCACATCACTGGACAACTATGTGAATTATCCAAAGCAACGAAACATAAACAATCAAAAACCACTAGAAGTGATATCCAATATTCCCACTCCTACTTTCAGCACATTTGGAAGGAAGCCTATTCAAGATGTCAAACTTCCAGCTAACTATGCCAACATTCCCGCGCAGCGAGCTCCTTTAGCTTTAAGTGAAGCGGATTTCAATGAACCTGCATATGTCAATTAAAATTTTATGTATAGCAACTCGAATAATTTATATAAGTATGGGTTCATCAAGATTGTTATTCTGCCATACTGATTTTAAAATTTTGTTGAATATTTGTAAGAACAAGAGCATGCTGGAAAAAATTCTTGCGTGTTATGGGCAAAAATAATTCCTTACAGCCCATGAATTATCTTTTTGTGAAGGAGAATTTCCGTGTTCTAGAGGACATGGTTTACTGTGATAATAGGGAAGTAATTTTCTAGCTGCATAGTATTAACTTGATGTTGAACATATGAATGTTGATGCCTATTTTCTTTTCTCATGCATGTCACTGTAAAATCCAATTTTTTAAAACAGTGCCATGTACCGTAAGCTGTTTTTCGTTCTGAAAATTTAAACAGCAGTTAAATGGCGGTAAAGATGTGTTCATATCAGCGTCTTAGTCATTATAAAATGAAAATGTAAATACTGTACAGCTTTTTTTTTATTAAGTAGGCTTTATCTAACAACATTATACATGACTGAAACGACTTTGTACAAAGTAAACTTAAGTTAATGTTTCTGCCTTCTACGATGAATAAAAAAACAAATTGTTTTATAATTGATTTATTTTTACAATTGCAATCAATCAGCTTTGTCGTCCCGCCCAACGCCATACAGTGACACGCACCCCGCCCCGCGTCCAGGGACCCCACCTCAGGCGAACCTGACCCCTCCCTGCTTCTCCTTCTCCCTGCGCTGGAAGGCGAGCTCGGCGCGCCGCTCCCTCTTGGCGCCCTGCACGCGACTGTCCAGGGCGACGCGCTCGGTGCGCGCTGCTCGCCTCCGCCAGGCCCTGGGGTCCGGCAGCCGGCCCAGCTCGTAGCAGCTGTGTCTGTCGGGCGAGCAAGAGACCTCGGAGTTAGAAAAGTGGAGACGGGACGGAAGCCAGCGGAGCCAGCGGGGCGCACTCGTGTTCCTGTTCAGAAACGAAGACAGGGGAGGGCGGGTGGGAGCCCGCAATTTAAACCAGTCTCTCTACGGGCCCTGTCATCTTCCGAAACTCCCCCACCCCCCCTCGAGCCGGCACTGTACTTCGACGCACGGCGGCGGGGTACCTTGCAGGCTTAAATCACCCCTGGAGCGGAAGGGGGGTGAGGGGGCCGGAGTAATTCTCCTTCCAAAGGGAGCCACGGTCACGGATATGGCTGGGGAGAAGGGGCTTCAGACGAATTTACAATGGGAAACGAGGCGGTACGAAGGCTACCGCGTTTACCCGCCTAGGCGCGGGGAAAAAATATATAAAAATTTCCGCCGAGCAGCCGGCCGGGTTCTGGCTGGACGGATGTCGAGAGACAGTGATCGGTCTCTCCTTGACAGTAGGGAGGGGTTGTGCAGGGGAATTAAACCTTCCCGACCCCGTGGGCGGTGTGGAGGGTCGTTCCCCACTGGCTTGCCGGGGGCTATGTCCGACCGTGAAGGGATGACCGGCTTGTGCTCGTTGCCGTGAGTCTGGACAGAGCCGAGCGGTACTTAGCAAAAGGCGAAATTGTCTCTGTGTAACTATCTGATCGGGGGAAAAAATCCTAATCAGACGGGTGAGATATCTGGAGTCCTGTACTAGCATCCTGGCATTTTTGATGTTTGAGATTTTATTTTAAAAATGCCTGCTAATTTGCCGTCATCTTACTTGCCGATGCATGCACTGCATGCACGCACGCACGCGCACGAATTAACTACACACCACGCTGGCCTGGCGCGGCGCTGACGGGCCCGGCAGCGCATGTGCATCCTCTTCTAGCGTTTGCCGCGCGCGGCGAGTCGAGTCGCAAAGCCGAGCCGCCAATCGATGTCAGAAGTCGTTGTTTGGAATGCCGTGTGCCGTGCGGGCATGCGATAAAGACGGTGGAGGGAGGGACGGTTTCTGCCCGTTTCACACACTGCAGCCCGTAACGGCTCGGCACAAAAATAGCGGCCGCTTGTGCCGTCTGGGGAGGATAAGCGAGGACGACCATGGCGCGGGCGGCGGGCGCTCCTTCACGGAGGACGGGTTACCAGCCAGCGACGCCGTTACGTTACGCGCTAACGCAGCTTACTTCTCCGACGGGATGCACTCGCGCGTGCGCAGCGAGAGCGGCACGTCGTGGATGGTGGTGTCGGCGAGCCCGCCCGAGTCCCCCGGGCCCGCGGCGGCCCGCGTCTGCAGCAGGTGCAGCACCAGGTCCCGCCGGTACTTGGCCCAGTCGCGGCCGTTGAGGAACTGCTTAAGCAGCGCGTCCTAGACAGAAATTTTCATTAAAAAAATCGCAAAATAATAACCCTATTTCAAAAAAAAATCCACACAAATTTTACGCAATGTTAAAAAAAAAGTGAGACAGACCCCGGGCCTGGACCACCAACCTGCGTAGGGAAGCGCGAGTTGAGGAAGCGCCGGATCCTGGCCCAGAGGTTGCCGCGGCCGCGCTGCTGCAGCACGTAGCGGGGCACGAGCAGCGCCGACACCGGGCCGTCCGCCACCACGCGCCGGTCCACCATGTCCTCCCCTGGAGCACGGAAGCCGTCAGCGGCGGCACGCGGCACGCACGCGGCACGCAAGCGGAGCCACGAATACGAACCCACGCCGAAGCACTCGCCCTTGCTCATTATGGCGACCTGCATGAAGTGCGTCTGCGTGCCGGCCGGGAACGTGGTCGCCCCTGCGCACACGCGGTGTACATGAGGTCGGCGCGGGGCCGACGAGGGACCCGAGCTCGAGGACGGCGCCTACAGTTACCTGGCGGCAGGCAGCGGTACTTGACGAGCCCCGTGCGCGAGAGCCTGGGCACCAGCAGCAGGTGCTGGATGAGCCGGGCGCGGCCGCCGATCAGAAAGTACGCCATGTTCTGCTGGCCGTGGGCGTCCCCTGAGGCAGACACGAGCAGCACGTCACGTCCTCCAGTCCTCCGGCACCCCGAGGCCCCGCCACCCCGCCAGCTCACCGAGGATGGTGTCCCCGGCCTTGTAGTGGCAGATCTTGGCCAGGATGCACGTCTCCCGCATGGCCACCTCACCCCAGTGCTCGAAGTACGGGAAGGTGGCCATGGCCTCGCGCACCTCCTCCCACGTCTTCATGATGGAGGCCTTGAGGACGTTGTCGAAGTCGCGCTTCTGCAGCAGCAGCACCTCCACCACCGCTGCCGACAACAACAAGGCCCCCGCGGTCATGCACACGACGTCGAGGGCGTCTCGCTCCCCGGGACCCGCGGGATCCTGGCAGGCACGCCCGCACTCACCGCTGCCCCACCGGCCGGGCATCTTGGCCGCGGCCGTGGCCAGTCCTCCCGCCGCGGTGGCCATCCTCCTGTCCGGCGAGGGCCCCCCTTAACACCCTGAGCTGCTGAGCGCGGTGCTGAGCGCGGTGCTGAGCGCGGTGCTGAGCGGAGCGCAGCTGAGCAGCCTGCAGTGGCGGCGTGGACTCGACTGGCGGCGGGAGTCCCGCCCCGTCTGCGGCCCCGCCCCGGACCGGAGCCGTGAGCCAAACAGCACAGCCCCCGCCTGACGGGGCTACCACTACCAGCCCTCACCCTACTTTCGCCTCACGCCACGCGGCGCACGCCCCGGCCCGGCCCCCGGCCCTCGGCCCGCCTGTTCTGACAGCGCCGTGCCGTATCGGCCACGCAGCACCCTTCAGCATCCCCGAACACCTCACCTCAGCGCTCCGGGGTGGATATCCCCGGCTGCGCGTCAAAGAAGGTTCACCTCTGTTTCCCCTGGAAATGTCTTACTCTGCGGCGTGAGCAGAGAGGAGGCCGCGGGGCGGCGGGGGCCGCGGAGGGACAGTTTCAATGACGGTAGTTTGCCGCCGACCGCGCGCCGGGAGCGGGGCAAGAGGGGAGCGGAGGGGCATCGGAGCTGTCGGGGGGGAAAAACTGTCGAAAGTTGATGCTCGGGTAGAAAAGTTTTGACGATGCGGACGCGGGTTGCCGCGGGCTGCCGCGGGCCGGCTGGGCCTCTTGGGGGCTCCGGGGGGCCGTCAGAGACTACACTGTCGCGAATGCATTCATCCGAAACGTTCTGGAGGGACTCCCCTCATAGAACACCAGGGGAATTACGAAATGTGTTACAAGTGCTGTTATAAAAGAGTAAAATCTCAGCTACTGCTTCACCTCCCCCCATAAAATCAGGAACGCGTTTTCTGGCTGTTTCTTTTTCAGACGGCACGCGCCGGTAGGTATGGTGGTTCGGGGAAGCTCTGCGCGGCCGGAGTTTCAGTGCGGTCGAAACCAATTCAAGCATTGAATCAATTTGTGCGGGGTTGGCGGGAATGCGAAAGCCACCCAATAAAACGTAAAACCCGCACACCGCCAGGCCTCTGCCGTGCCGCCCCCTTCCCCTTCCCTCCCCTGGAGCGGAGCGGTTGGAGCCGCCGTCCGCCCTTGAATGCGAGCCGATGCCTGCCGGGCCCTCCCGCTGTGCCGTTGCCCAGTTGGCGCTTAAGGGCGCCTAAAATGCAGTCAACCCGCGCCCTTTTCCGCCTGTAAGCAGGATAAAATACCCACACCGCCCCCCTCCGAGGGCCGGCGGCCCTGTGCACGCCCCTGCCGGGGCCGCGGCCCATGCGGCATACGGCCCATGGCCGGGCCCCCACAGGCCCCGCACGCTAACAGCCTCCGTGATAGACGTGGCCCCCACGGCCCTGCACGCCCCCCTCCCCCACCCCCCTTCCTGCGCGGAAGCAGGTGTGATCCTCCCTCACACCGCACACCTCCACCACCACCGGGAGGCAGAAAACAAAAGCGCGGCGCGACCCTCCCCCCCCCCCCCCACTCAACCCCCCCTCCACTCACCACGACCCCGCGGGGCAGTCGATACGCGGAAAGTGAATGCAGACATCCCATATATCCCGCTGCCCCTCATATACCCGCCGCGATTCAAATAATAAAAATAATAAAAATGCCGCGCATTTCTGAAAGTCTCGCGTGCCCGCAGCGCAGAACATCTCTGCCTCTTTCCGGCCCTCCGACCTGACTAGAAGAGACGGAGCCGTACTGCGTTGCGGGCACACCTTAACGCGAGATCGCCTGGCCGTGGTGGTCAACTGACTGGTGGTGATGACGGTGGCGACGCGGGCCGTGTCGTGCAGCAGCGACACCTCGCCGAGGGCGTCGCCGGCCTCCAGCGTCTTGTGCTTCTTGAGCGCGGCCCGGCCGGTCAGCGGGTCGTGCGCCTCGCGCCACTCGTCCAGGGAGCCGCTCAGCACGAAGTACATGCCGAGGGACTTGTGGCCGATGCGGGTGACGGTGCGGCCGGCGCCGAAGCACTCGAACGACACGAAGCCGGCCATCATGCGCCGCACGTGCTGTGACCGCGGCGGACACGAATGCTCAGCGTTTCGCACAGATTCTACAACAGGCGAAACCATGTCAGTGCAAGTGCGTGGAGTATTTACAAAAGAACCGCCGTATGTGACACGTTTGCCGCGATGCGAGAACGCCGATGTCGCATCCTATGGAAAGCATCTCAGCATCGTACGAAATAATGTTCAGTCACTGGCTGTTTTCCCGTCCCTTTCGAAGGACACGACGTGGAATGTTTTTCTTTCCCGCCACGATGAGTAGATACTCCACGCGCAAGCGACACGCCCCGGCAGCGGACCGTCGTCAGGTCTGGGGTAGCGCCCTGCCTCCCTGCACCTTGCGGGAGAGAGGGAGGGAGGGGGGGAGGGGACGGGGGCGGAGGCGCACGTCAACGACTCAGTCCTGGTAGCGGGCGACGGTGACGGGCGAGGAACAGCGGGCCGGGCCGGGGCCGCGCACCGGCATGCCACCAACTACATCGCCTTGTCCTTGATGAAGGCCCGCCGGGTAAGAACTTTGGACAGGTCTGATAGGACGGATGAAGCGGGTCAGCACAATAAGCCAGGGCCCCCCCGCTAGGTAAGTGCGGGAGGGGCTCGGACGGCCGGCGTGACGGCGTCACTCCCTGCAGCATAACGCGGCCCTAATGGACCAACTTCCCACACACGCTGACGGGCGCCCTCACATGGAATGGCTCGGAATGGAGCGGATCTGGGATTGCGCGGCGCGGCCACGCGAGTCAAGTCCCCGCCGCCGCCACCCGCAGGTGACGTCGGCACGAGTTTGGAGTCGATCGGGGGGCGCGCGGCGGCGGCGGCACTCCGCCCCGAATAACTCGAGCAGGGAACTGAGTTTCCAGCAGAAAGCGAGGCTTAGTGATCCGTGCCGTGCCGTGCCGCACCTCCGGGTACCGCCTGAAGCAGCGCAGCCCGCTGAACAGGCTGGCCAGCAGCTCCTTCTCCTGCTCCGTGCGCTCCGCTAAGGGCCGCCGCAGCAGCGCCTTCTCCTGCGTAAGGGCCAAAAGTTTGGTGATATCAAAACCGCTGCTGCGGTGAGGTACCAGGAGGAGGAGGAGGAGGAGGAGGAGGCGGAGGAGGCGGGGGGGAGGAGGAGGAGGAGGAGGAGGAGGCGGAGGAGGAGGAGGAGGAGGAGGAGGAGGAGGAGGAGGAGGAGGAGGAGGAGGAGGAGGAGGAGGAGGAGGAGGAGGAGGAGGAGGAGGAGGAGGAGGAGGAGGAGGAGGAGGAGGAGGAGGAGGAGGAGGAGGAGGAGGAGGAGGAGGAGGAGGAGGAGGAGGAGGAGGAGGAGGAGGAGGAGGAGGAGGAGGAGGAGGAGGAGGAGGAGGAGGATTGGGGAAAACGCGGTGCAGCCTGACGAAACAAGCGGCGGGGGACCGGGGGACTCGGCCGGGCCGGCCGCGCGGCACTGCCTGCCGCTGACGTTGGCGCCGCGCGCCGGCCGCCCGCTCGGCAGGTATTCGAGTGACGTACGTAGATGGAGAGCTCGCCGGCGCGCTTCCTCCGCATGGTGAGCAGGGCGACGAGGTTGACGTTGCCGGGGACGTCCTCGTCCACCGCCAGCCAGGACAGGTGCGCCAGCACCTGCCGGACGGCGCTGCGCCACCGGGACCGCGGCCGCAGGCAGCGGAACCCCAGCGGCCGCTGCGGGTCCAAAATGTTCGAATACCAGAGCCGGCTCAGAGGAGGCGGGCGGCAGCGGCGGCGGCCAGCCGCAAGACCGTAAGCCCGTTCTACTCCCCGATAGGCTGTTCCGGGAGAAACTGAAACGACCCCTATCCTCCCGAGGAACCCAGTTGGCTCGCCAAAGGGGCGCCTGAGAGTCCCCTGAGAGCCCACGAGTCTCTGTCGCCCGTCAGTAGGCAAAAGAACACACGTGGCCCCCCTCCCCCGGAGCTGACCCTGTGCACGCCTCTGACGCCGTTGCGGACGCGGTCTGCGTGGTCGAGCAGCGCCAGGACCACCATAACGGTCCAGAGGAGGGCAAGGGCACGGAGACACCTCCTCTGTGGGGGCCGTATATCCCCCGAGGCCGCGATTTAATACCGTAGGCCGGTCTACATATAAGTGGTCAGTTAGCCGCGCCCCGCGCCCTTCGCTCCACGCTGAGGCCCTTTATTGCCCGCTCCATGCCGTAATTGCCTGCCATCACCATTATCGTCATTCGCCCCCCCCCCTCCCGCCCTCTCTCTCACTAACTCTCTCCCCCTTGACGCCGTAATATGTGAACCCCCCTTCTTGATCATGACGTAATGATCCGCTTTGGCGCGGCGGGGGCTTCGGCAGGAGCAACCGGCTCGCGGTCACGGCGGCCACCCTCCTCTCTCTGGCCCCCCGCAGCGCCGCCGCCAGCGAGGATGCGGGCCCCGAAAAAAAAATGATGCGAGACCCCAACCTTCCTGGCAACCTCCATCTTCCTCTTGATAAGTGAGAACGTGTCCGGCTGCCCTAGGGCCGGGGGCTGCAGCTGCTCCGACATGATGTGGCCGGGGGCAGGGGCGGTGCGGGGGCGGTGCGGGGGCGGTGCGGGGGCGGGGGCGGTGGGGTCGGCGTGGCGCCACGCGGGGTCCGGCTGCGGGGCAACAATCACACCAGCAGGGGCAGCAGCCGAGCAACCACCACGAATGAATTATATGCGCGAGTAATGGAAGAGAGGAAAGCAAGGCCGCGCGTGCCTTACGTTACTCGTGTGCGTCCAGGCGGAAAGCGCCTGCCAAGAGCAGGGTAGGCACTCCCGCCGCACGCGCGTGCCCGGCGGGACGGCCTGCCTCACAGGCGCTAGGCCAGCCGCCGCCGCCGCTGGCTCCTGCCAGCCGCCCAAGGCGTTACGGATGCGCGTCAGGTGTGCACCGTACGCCGTGCCGGCGCCCTCGGCCCACGGCTCGGCCCACGGCTGTCAGCGTCTGAAAAGTCACGCTTTGAAGTGGTCGCAATGCTGAGCAATGCTGCGCTGCCACTAACGCGTCATAACGCGTCTCTCTCTCTCTCTCTCTCTCTCTCTCTCTCTCTCTCTCTCTCTCTCGTGCACCACCCGCTACAGTCCACGCACCGGCCACGCGCCGAGCACGAGCCGCGGGGCGCCCCGCACACGCACCAGCAAACGCGCACGGCCCGAGACCTGGGAGTAATTTCCTCCTAGGCCCGGTCCGAGATTGCGGAGCAAGGAGAGCCTGTGGGGCATGAGGTGCCGGGAGAGGGAGGTGAGCAGGGGAGTGGAGGGGGGGGGGGGGAGCGATCCCGTCTCTCCAATGCCGCCATATGTAGCCATATGTAGCCGCACGACGTCATGCGCATGTGCGCTGTAAGAGCTGAGGTGTGCCGCCGCCGGCAGCCCCTACGAGGCGTGCGTGTGAGGTGGCGCGTGCGTGCGTGCGTGCGTGCACGTGAGCGCGAGGAGACTCGAGAGACTGTGCTGTGCTTCCCGCGCACCCGCACCCACATTCCGGCTTTTTCATGCAATTTATGAATCGATTCGATTGACGTGTAGTGTATTAAGTAATTTTTTTCCCGTCAAAAAATTAAGTTTTATGGAACGTCCCATTTCCTCAACCATAAATTTAATTGAAAAATTTCGCGGCCCTTCGACTCCGCAGGAGCGCCTCCCTGCGGCTCGCGCCGACGGGCTGCAGATGGGCAGATGGGTAAACAACACTGACCCTGCTCCTGGCGCGGCTCTAGAGGGGCGCGGCGGAGGGGCGAGACGCTTCTAGACCCTGCCCGTCCTGGTCTCGGCGGTCTTGGGCAGGCCGCCAGCACGCCGCCGTGGGGACCCTGGGGACCCTGGGGAGGGGCCGGGAGGCTCGTCGTCCCGTGGCCAGGGATTCACTTGGACACGAGACGAGCGCCCCTGTGGACACTCGGTGCGGCAGCAGACGACGCAGCAGCAGACGACAGAGGCAGCAGACGACAGAGACAGAAGACGTTCGCCCGTCGCTATGGCACCCATGAAGAAGAGCGCCTCCGTCTCGGAGCAGGAGCGCCACCTGGAGAACGTGAACGTCCTGCTCTTCCACAAGGGCAAGGTGTTTAGCGGCGCGGACGACGGCAAGATCAAGGTAGGCGGCTGCCGCGGTGTGTGCAGCGTTGTGCTCGCAGGGCCCGCGGTGCTGACGTTCACACCGAGAGAGAAAGGGCGAGGAGAACGACCCAAAAGTTATGATCTTCTCTTGTGCGAGGGTGTCTCTCGCAGCCGAAGTTGGGTGACGTTCCTCAGTTAAATATCGGCAAAATTTGAGTGAGAGATTTTCCTCGTTCGTAGGTCGTGTACATTGTCAGTGGACCCGCGGCCCCGTCTGCCGTTGCCGCGACAGCGCGAAATTTCCAAACAATGATCCGGAAATTTTCTACCCCTAATTCTTTGGAAATTTCCAAAGAAGTTTTTTTTTGCAGTGCTAGGGTGATGATTCTTTTAACACTTCAACCAAGTTTTTTTTTCTATCTTTCTAAATTTTGTATTCCACAGAGCACAATTTTTTTTTTGCTTCTCTTCGACCGACAAGGTAGCTCCAAGGCCAGATCTCGGCGATCTCCACCACTTTCCCCTTTCTGCCCCAACTCTGTGGCGCTCTCTGTCCGGCCCGCCTCACGCGCCGCGCCGCACGCGCGCTAATTCTGCCGGCTGTGTGTGGCGGTGCGCGGATGTGAGCGGGGCGCGGCGGCGGCGGCGGCGGCGGTCAGCTGTTGGCCGGCCGCCAACGTCAGAGTGCGCAAGATCAGGATCGCCTGGCCGGCGGCCGGCTGCTGGCGCTACCCGCCGTCCCCTCTGCCAGGCAAAAGCGCCGGGAGGAGGGGCTCGGCTCGGCCGGCGCAGCCAGGGGGCTATGGACGCACGGCTAAACAACAACGACGCCGCACAGAACAACGAACCCGCCGCCGCCGCGCCGGCCGGCCGGCCCCAGGTAGTGGGTCCGCCTCCCGCAGCAGCCCCGGCCGGCCGCGCCCGCCCCCGCCGGTGATGTGATGTGACCGTATCCCAGCCCCCCTCCGCACGCTCTCGCAACCGCGCCACTCGAAATAGCGCGAAAAAGGAGCGGGCGCACGTCACCGCACCGCATATTGCGTCACGTCGCACCGCTCCGCACGCTGGCCGAGGCCGGGTGAGGCCGGGCTGCTGCACCGCTGCAGAGCACAGTCCGTGACCGGCCGATTCTCCCCGAACGTTGTTGGTAGTGTTTACCGACGTGCGAGAGGCACGACAAAGACGCATTACCTGGCGCGTGAATCCTGAGGAGCTCGTTGTCGCGTTGCCCGCGGGGGGAGGAATTGAACCCTAGGGATACATTACCATCCCTAGGGATTCTCTATCCCCCGTAAAGTATCCCTTGGGATCCCTTGTAATGTGTCCCTAGGGACCCCCGGTTATGTATCCCTAGGGATTTAGGGTAAGCGGGTATCCCCTGCACGCTGACACAGGCTAACCGAGTACACTGAGAACCAAAAACTCACGATCACCACCCAGTTTTGGGCAATAAGTTTTTCGGAAACTAGAGCTCAAATTCAGCCGGTGACCCCCGCCGCTCTCGTTTCAGATGTGGTCGCCGGACCTGAAGCTGGAGGCGGAGGTGCAGGCGCACCCGGTCAACGTGTTCTCGCTGGCGGCCGACTGCGACACGCTCTACTCGTGCTCCAACGACGGCTCCATCCGGACGTGGGACATCACCAAGAACCTGGCCGCCGGCAAGGTCATCAAGGAGGACTGCGCCGTGGAGACCACCAAGCTGAAGATCGCCAACGACAAGCTGTACGGCGGTGACGTTGACGGCATGGTGAGGGCTGCTCGCTGACAAGGTTTCCTTCCCATCTGAGGAACGCCTCGTTTCCGCGATGCGAGGCGGCAGGTCGCGCTCACCCGATCACCGTAAATCGCGTCAGCGCGACGGTGGAGGCAGGCGGAATGACTCGCAGATGCTTTAGGAGCGCGGAAGCGCAATTATAGACGAAGGCCGGGCCGGGCAGCCGTGGGCCATGGCAGGGCACGGCCGGCCGGGTGCATGGCAGCGGGCCTCCCACACCGCCCGGCCCCGGTGACGCAGGGTGCTGCCCTTCCGAAGTGTTTACCGTATTTTTAGTTTCGCAAAAAAAATAAGTAAATGAGCGGAGAAATTACATTTAAAAAAAAACCTACGATATCCTCGGTTGCGTGTGTGAAGGCTGCTGCATGGCGTATGATGAAATGTGGGTTCCGTGTCGGGAGTAACGCCTTGGCACCCCCACACGGCGTGACTCAGAGGCCCCGCCCTGGCGGGTCCCGCTCCGCCGCACCCCGAGTGGGAAAAAAAAATAATACTTGGCTCCGCTCGGAGTCCGCGTTCATCAACATGTGTGCCCAGCTGTCACCCTGCCGCGGCTGCAGCCGTCGCCTGTGATGAACAGGGGCGTGGTCGGCGCACGCGGACGGCGGCGTACTCACACGCAGCCTCCGGCCGCACGCTCTGGGTGACACCGTGTGTGTTGCAGGTGACGGTGTACAAGGGCACGAAGAAGGTGAAGCAGTACGAGATCCTGGAGGAGGTCGGGGACATGGAGGTGCTCGACAACCTGCTGTACACGTGCAGGGACACCTACGTCACCATCACCGAGATGATCGGTAAGGGCCGGTGGTGGACCCAGTCGTCGTCACGAAGGGGCGCGAATAACCCGAGAACGCCCGCCGCCGTGTGTTGAACAGGGGAGAAGAGCGCCTTCCAGATGCGCAAGTCCATGCAGGGCCGCATGCCGCTGGCCGTCTCGGAGAGCAGGCTCGTCTTCACGAGCAGGGACGGCCGCTGCATCCAGATCCACGACAACAACAAGGAGAACAACTTCGAGGAGGTGGCGGGCGTGCCGGTGAGGACTCCATCCGTCATTCCGACACACGTCGGCCTCGCCCCGTGGTTTATTCTCTTTTTATTCCGACTCCCTTTCCCCCCGAGCGCACCCGCGGGTCGTTACGTCGGCCCTAACGCACCGCCGCCCCGCCCCCCTGGCCCCTCACCCTCCGCACTCTTCTTCTCGTTTCTCCAGACATTGACAGCGCTGTGTTCCTCTCTCTCCGCAGGCGCACGAGATGATCATCAACGCCATGTGCATCTCCAAGGACGGCCGCTACGTGTTCACGGGGGGGTACGACCGCGTGGTCAAGCGCTGGGACCTCGAGTCCCCCGCCGAGTCCGGGGTGACGGGCGAGTTCAGCACGGAGCCCGTCATCAGCAGCCTTTGCGCGGGCGACAAGGGCCAGATCTACGTCGGCGGCACCGCGGGGTACCTCGTCCGGGTGGAGGCCGCCTGAGCGCGCGGGCGCCCACACGAGGCGGGACCATGTGCGGCCCGGGACTCGGCGGCGTGACGGAGTACGCGTCGGCGGAGGGCGTTGGCGGCGGACACAGCTGGCCGCCGCCGACGCCCGGGCCGAGGCCGCGGGGCTTATGAATGGGGGGGCCGGCGCCGCCGCGGAGGGGTGTCGCCGCCGACGCCGCCGCGGGGTGCCGGCACCGCAAACCGCACCTGTCGCAGAGCCGCGACCGCAGTGTCGGGGGCTAAAAGCCGAGGCGCAATTTGGCGGCGCATGTTATGCGGTACGCTACGCCCCTCAGCTGCGGCGTCCTTGTCCTTGCGGCGGGGCCCGGCGGGGCCCGGGGGGGTGTGTGACGCTGAGGAGAGCCGCCCCGCAGCGGCCCCAGCCCAGCCCCAGCCCCGGGGGGCAGCCAGCTGAGCCTAGCGGGCCGCGCGCCGCACCTGCGAACGCACTGCAACAAATCATTTTCTGAGGTTACCACAATTATTATTTATTTTCAATGTTAAATCTCGTACTGGAATTCACCCCCCCCCCCCCAAAAAAAAAAGCTTTCGCAAAAGTGTCGGCATTTTGTTTATGTAATGTATAGTTCCTCCGCAAGCACAGTGTGATCAATATTTAGAAAAAAAATTGTGGTTAATTTTGTCAAAATGTGTAAAAAAAACAATCTTGTGATATGTAAAGCCATTCAAAAGAAGCTTTGCCGCTTCATATGTGTTTTTAGATTAGTTTAAGTAAGTGTCTTAGTCCATTACGACTTGCTGTTCCTTTTTTCTTTGTGTATGTATAGTTTTGTAAATGCCAATAAATTACTTTTTGCTGAAAAGTTTGCTTCATTAAATGACAATCACACGATTCTCTTACGGGAACACCATTGTTCATGCATGAAGTCTCTGAAACATTTTTTTATTGCCGCCAAAACGGTCAGAATTTCAACATTTCGCGCCTTGCGACGGCACATGGCTCTCGAGGACATGAGGACGAGGTCAGCATACCCCGACTGTCAGCGGCGGGCCCCAGGCTGGCTGCAGCAGCCGGCAGCGGCTGGCAGCGCCTCGTGCAGCGGCCACCATATGGACGACAGGAGTGACGTCGCACCCCCGCCTGGAACACTACCCCGTCCCCCCTCCGACACCCCTCCCCCCCTCCCACTACTCCCACCCCCCGTGGTGCTTTCGCCCGAGCCACGGCGGAGCCCCGCCATGGGGAGGGGCGCCGCCGGCCGCGTGGGCGGGGGGCGTGCGACTGCGCGCCGCGCCGCCGGGGGGCGTCGCCGGCGCTGCTCCTGACGCCGGCCGCGGGGGGCGAGCTTCGGGCCGCGGCCGCCAGGTGGCGGCGGCGTCGGCGGCGACGTGCGAGCGCCGCTCCGTGAGGGGCGGGCCAAGCGCCGCGCCGAGTGCGCGGAGCCAGCGGAGCCCGCGGAGCTGGGAGCCCCTCAGCGGGGGCCGCCCGGGCCGCACCCGGACCCGGATCGATAGGGTCGGCGATGGCCTGCTGGGTTAGCGCCTGACGTCATAGCCGGGGCAGCCCTTGCACCCCCTCCCCCCCCCCCCCCCCCGCCCCCGCTGCTTATCGCCGTGTTTACCCGTGCCGTGGCGAGCCCAGCCCGGCCTCACCCCCCGCGGAGTGGAGTGGAGTGGAGCGAGGGGGTTGCTACTTCGGCCCGTGCCTCGCTCGCGGCAGCGCTCGCAGGCCTCTGGCGGGTCGCTCGCTCCGTCGCTCGCGGCCGTCGGGGCTCGGTCGGCCCCCGCTGGCGCTGCTGGTTCAGTGCGCCATGCAGCAGCAAGGCGGGCGCGTGCACGCGCCACGCCGCTCCGCCCGACGCGCGGCCGTGGACAAGGCCGCCGTGGGCAGGGCCGAGGGCGGGCCCAGGTGGCCGGGCCGGTGGGGCCGGCGGGGGGCCTCGGCGGGGCTGCTGTTGCTGCTGGTGCAGCTGGCCGCGGTGCTCGCCCTCGGCCAGGCCGGCGGCAGCGCGCCGCACGTCTTCACCAATTCGTTCCTCGTCAGGCTCAACGGGGACCTTGGCAACGACGTGGCCCACCGCGTGGCGCAGCGGAATGGCTTCGACAACCTGGGGCCGGTGAGTGCGGCGCGCCGCGCACGCTGCCACGCGCTCTGCCACGCGCCCGCCACGCGCCCGCCACGCGCGCGCAGCCACGCGCCCGCCGCTCATGAATGGCTGCCGCCTGAGGGTTATGTTGTTGTTCAGAAGCCGTGCCCGCTGAATGCGCCTGCACGGCGCGCGGGGACCAGGGGCGGGACGGTACGTCCCGGAAACTCATCGGTCGCTCACTGTGAATGTCGGGCAGGGTGCGTGAGGACCGAAACACTGCGGCCAGCCGCCCCCGCGAGCACGCGGCGAGGAGTATTGACACCGCCGGCGAACTCGTGGCGCGTGGCGCGTGGCGCGTGGCGGGCGTTCGTGGACGATCTGCATGCTCTGTCCGTCCATCGCGCACATTACAGGACGTCATCGAAAACAGCGGCCGCGTAGACCGCCGCCCTCCGGTGTTAGCTCGCCAGGCCGGCCGCCTCCGCGGCGGAGCCAACGGAGCGCACCGCGAGAGGTTAGGTCGCGGCCGCGGCGCGGAGCGACAACCCGTCCAGCCCCTCCTACACTCCCAAGTCGTTACGGACAATATCGCGTGCTGCCGGAGTACGCGAAAAATTAAAAAAAAAAGCACGAGACGAGCAGCTGGCCAGTGCGCGGGTTCATAGACCTTGGTTCGGAATTGCAATTTTGATTGGTGCCCCACAAATTTGTTCATCGCTACGTGCCAAACGTTGTTGCACCGACAAACACGCCCCGCGGGGGCGGTGAGTTAGCGCCCCGAGCAAGATGCAGCGGAAATGTTTGCGCCCGCGTCCTCAACGACCTGTTGTTTATTTTCATGACCTGTGGCCATAAGATGGGGGCGCGGCCCACGCCTCGCCTTCATTAATTATAGTTTCTGCGCACTCAGCTCGCCTCCTCATGCTCTCGCGTTTCTGCCCGGCCAGCATGGGGAAAGTGAAAAATGCGAAGGAAAGGCGAGGGCGTGGGGGGGGGGGGGGACGAGGATGAAATGACGACCGTCTGGGTGCAAATGGAAGCTGAAAGAAGAGAAGGAGAGGGATGTGGAGTAGGGGGAACAGAGAGAGAGATAGTGAAAGAGAGAGAGAGAGGAGGAGGAGGAGGAGGAGGAGGAGTAGGGGAGGATAGGGGGGAGAGGCAGGAGAGAGAGAGGCACAAGTCTTGCGCCACCCTTTCCGGCCGGGGGAAATGGGGGAAATGGAAGAAAATGGTATGTGCCCCAATCACGTGTTGCGCGGCGGCGGCGGTGGCCGGGAGGAGAGGGAGGAGGAGGAGGAGGAGGAGGAGGAGGTGGAGGGAGCCTGGGAGCGCCGGGCGGGTAGGCAAGCCGCCGGACGGCCGCGCCCGAGTGCTGCCTAAGCCGGGGGGGCCCTCCGCTCTCGGCCCGATCCCTCGTGCCCTGCTCCTCCGGCGCCCTCCGCCCCGCGCTGCTGTTGACGGCGGCGGCAGCGTCTTGGCCGCCCCTTGAAACCCCTTTCGCCTTGGCCCCGCGAGCCACGCCCACACCCGGAAGGACACCCCAGCGGACCCCCAGCCGCGGACCCCCAGCAGCGGACCCCCCGGGGGGGGGACACCGTGTGACGCGTGCCCCCGGCTGCCGCCGCCCCCGAAAAGTCGACGTCGCGGCTCCTCCGTCAGCGTCAGCGCGCTACTTTGGCCCAATCATGGAAATGTCGCAGTAAGTCGCGGCCCGCGTTAACAAGCCGCGCGGCGCCGCGGGCGCCGGCAATTGGAATTGCAAATGGGAGGCGCGCCGTGCGGCGAAGGCCGATCCCCGTCCCGGACGGAGCACTGCGGAGCAGCGCGGCAGGACGGTGGAGATGCGCGCCGGGCCGCCGGTAATCGATTGTCTCCCACAGCATATGGTGCCATGTCCCGCGGCTTCCTTAAAAGAGAGGGAAATGGCAAAAACAGAGAGAGAGAGAGAGAGAGGGAAGGGGGGGGGGGGGGTAGGGAGGACAGAAGAACGGGCGTGCTAGCGAGAAGACCCGCAATTGGAGCGGCACAGCGGCGCCGAGCCGGCCGGAGCCGGAGGGGGTGCTTTTTTTTTTCTGGGATCTCCATTTGATTCCCATCTTGGCATTGTCCCCCCCCCCCGCGCCCGCGCCGTGTCAACAGATGCCAACGCCCCGCAGCCCCGCCCGACCGTCTCTCAGGGCGTGTCGAGTCCTCTAATTTTTATATTGGCGAATGAAAGGCTTTTGGGGCGCTGGGTGGCGACCGGGCGCGGCGCGCTGGTATGACGGCCTTTTCTGCGCGGACCTCTGTAGGAGCCGCCCTGCGCGACCTCCATATAACCGCGCCGCGCGGGGCGGGGGAGGGGAGGAGGAGAAGGAGAGAGAGAGAGAGAGAGAGAGAGAGAGAGAGAGAGAGAGAGAGAGAGAGAGAGAGGGAGAGAGGGAGGGAGGGGGCGAATCGAGCTTGCGTCAGCGATGCGATTACACAAGTAGTATGCATCGCCGGAGACAAGGCGGCCGGCGGTGGGTAAACAGCGGGAGGGGCGCAGAGCAAACGGGCGGGGACGTCAGCAGAGACGAGGCCCGCGTCCAGTTTCGCTTTGGAGTGCCTGACGAGGTTTCGGCCGTCCCCGCTCCACTCACATGTTGACGTGATGCAGACTCCGGTAGGGGGCTCTGGTGTGTACAGGCAGCTTGCTGTGCCCTGTGTGGGACCGTTATCGGCGCACTCTCCCATGTACGCCCACTGCAGTAGAAGCAGAGCGAGAGAGAGCCGTCCTCACGAATATTTAGGCGATCACCAATTTTTAGTTGTCTATTTCCTCACCTTTTCATCCCCAGTGCGCAACAACGGCACCCGAGTGTTTTGAGGGCGATTATGGCTCGCGGCTTTTTTTTTGGGCCTGCTTTTCTGCGGCGACACGAACCGCAATGCGGTCAGCGAGTGGTGCCTACACCCGGCTACCCGGCTGTGCGGAACACGCAGCGCGGGTACTTGTGCCCGTGCCGGCTCCATCCATATGCTTGCCGCGACGCCCTGTCCAGCTGGAGGCGCGCCCCCCCCCCCCCCCCACCACCCCGCCGCCGAGTCCTCGACCAATCACGGAGGGATTTGAGACTCCTCCCCCCACCACTGCGGCCGGGCCGCCCTGCTGCTGCCCGGCCCGCACACGACAGACTCCCTTTACCACGTCTCGTTACCCATATAGCCGCCCCGTCCCGCCCCGGCCGCGGGCACGCGTCTGCGGGGACTGTGGGGTTTCGCGATTGTGACCGTAACAACGAAAAGCACGCGCCACCGCGGGCACTGCTGAAGCAGCTGTAAGCAGCTGCAGCAGCTGTAAGCATCTGTAAGCAGCTGTAAGCAGCTGTAAGCAGCTGCAGTCCCCCGGCGGGCGCGACAGTGGCGCTGCGGCGGCGGAGCGCATTGATTCGCCGGTTCGTTTTGTGACGCTGATTGGAATGCAAACGACGCGAGCGCGGCGGCGGCGGTGGCCACACACACACACACACGCACACACACATAGACACACACACCATGGAGTAAGACATGGCTCCACGCGCACACCTCACCTGCCTCACCTCTGTACGGAGGGCGCTCGATCGTGGCGGAGGGTGGGGGGGGGGGGGGGGGGGGTGCGGAGGAGAGATAAGCCCCAGCCCCCCCTACACCCCCGCATCATATCGCCGCGTACCCAGCATGGAGCCGGCCGGGGGCGGGCGGGAGAGGGGCATGCGGAGGGCGAGGGGGTGCAAACCCGCCGCGCGTTGGACCCCCGGTGGACTGGGGGCGGCGTTACCCGAGTGGAACGGGAGCCCTATCACAGCTGTCAGCGCAACAACGTTTGCAGACGCATGCTCTCTCTCTCTCTCTCTCTCTCTCTCTCTCTCTCTCTCTCTCTTATCCCACCCTCTCTCTCTCTCTCTCTCTCTCTCTCTCTCTCTCTCTCTCTCTCTCTTTCTCGCCTGAAAGTTGCCGATATTGCAATACCCATTTCGGCCGCGCCCTCTCCAAACGCGTAGCCTCAATACAAAACCTACGGCCGTCTCTTCGCTCCGCGCCAACCGGGACGTGGCTGACTACAGTATTTCGGTTCCGCGTCACCCGTCCAACTCTCTGGCTAACTCTCACTCTGTCCCGCGAAGCGGCTAACTTTCCGGATATTCTCGACCGCCGCCGGCCCAGCTCCCGCATGGCTGCACGGCAGCTATAAGTGCGGATACCCGCGCTGGGCGTGCAGAGCCATGCCGAACACCGACTTTCGGGCACTCCTAGAAAAGGAGAGAGGAAGGCCCAAATAGGTGATGTCGGTTCCGTCATCCCTGGCAGTGAGCGGCCTAGACTCGGCGCTTTCGGACGGCCCCCCGACCCCGCGCGGCAGGCGGGGCGGGGCGGACGGGGCGCGGCAGGAAGTTGGCCGCCATGCGGGCACGGTGACCTCTGTGCTGCGGGGCGGCGCCGGCGGTGGCGGTGGCGGCGGCGGCGGCGGCGGCGCGGTGCAGTTGTGGTGGTATCGCGTCGGCCCACTGCGCGGCCGCCCAGCTATGTACACTCCTTTCTCTCCGGGAGACGACGCCGGGGCCTCCCGCGCTGTTGCCGTCTGCTCCGAGAGGCCGCTGGGGGGCACGACGGGGGCGGTGGTGGTGGCAGTGCGACAGTGTTGCGACGGTGTGCGGCAGCGTGCGGAGCAGCCCAGGGATCCCGTACTGATTGGAGTGCCGGGCCGGCGCGGCGACTCTGTGCTCCGACCGACGTACTCCCAGAAGGCGGAGGCGGCAGCACCGCCACGCGCCGCCACGCGCCGCCACGCGCCGCCCCGGACGCAGCTATCTATCTGACCTCCAGACCGCCGCCGTCGTAGCCAAGTTTGCGTTGCAGCGGCGGGCCGACGAGTGCGAGGCGCGGACGGCGGAGGCGGCGGGGAGAGAGTCCCCCAACGGTGCCGCGGACGCAAGTTCGGAGAGACACTCAAACGGCTCAACTTTTCTTTGTATTGTATTGGTCAAAAGATGCGCCGGGAAAGGAAACCGTACCGCATTAAAATGGAACGAAAACAGAGAGAGAGAGAGAGAGACAGAGAGAGACTTTGAGGGAAACATAGAGAGAGACAGAGAGAGAGAAAGGGAATTACTAGCGGCGCTTTTCTGACGCAGCGGGAGGCTGGTGCTGGTGCTGCGCGCCCCTGCTGCCGGCTTTTCCTCCTGCGGCAATTAGGTCAATGGCGGCTTCCATGTACAATGCAGCAGGCCGCAGCAGGCCGCAGCAGGCCGCAGCAGGCCGCAGCAGGCCCCACCTGACCCGACCCGCTGCTCCCCGCCCCCTCCACGTACCCCCCACGTGCCCTCCACCCTGAGCATCGGGCCCCGGCCGCATCCTTTCCTTGCTGCCGCATGGCTGTCCATGAATGATGCCGCAGCTGGACTGTGCTGGCGCGCTCGCGAGGACACACAACGTTCACAACGAACGCTTACTACGCAACCTGAAGGCGGCGTCGGGAAACCGATCTCACCTAGTCGCTTGCCGGCGGTGGGTTCTTCTTCTCCCGCGCTGCGGGTGCCCCGCGGGGACGCTGCCGCGCCGTGCCTTTGGCTCCGCCCTCCCCCCCCCCCCCCCCCTCCCTGTGGGACTGACCACCGGACCCGACCCCGATCCCCCTAATGGTAGTGGTTAACTGTATTGATGGTGAGCCGCCACCGGCCAACAGCCGGAGAGAGAGAGAGAGAGAGAGAGAGAGAGAGAGAGAGAGAGAGAGAGAGGGGGGGGGGGGGGGGGGCTGGCCGGGCCGCGACAGCGTCCGACCAGACGAAGAAGAAGCGGGGAGTAAAATTCCTGGTGAATGGCAAGCCCAGGCCCCCGCTAAGTGCAATTGCTGCTAGCGGCGCGAGGGCGGGGCGGA
The DNA here is from genome assembly GCA_026979955.1 of Megalurothrips usitatus. NCBI lineage: Eukaryota > Metazoa > Arthropoda > Insecta > Thysanoptera > Thripidae > Megalurothrips > Megalurothrips usitatus. The sequence continues at coordinate 9,751,210 of CM049594.1, read as the reverse complement.
CGCGTAGAGGGCGGGAGATGAGGGGATGATGGGGGGAGGGGCGGGGGGCTCCGGAAGTTTAGGATGTGGCGGGGGGCTAGGCGGGTAAGCCGAGGCCAACCACCCGCGCCCCGACGGGATCAAAAGTATTTAAGGGGCGAAAACTTTTTGGCCCCGCGGTTCTTCTGACAGACCGGCGACCTTCGAGGCTTTCGCCGCCGCCGCCGCCGCCGCCGCCGCCGCCGCCACCACCGCGCTCCCCCGGCCTCGCCCGCCGGGCCTCGCGTTGCGAGTTAACGACCGTATTGAACGACACAGACTTCGACTTAATAATTTTCCGGCCTGCGCCGCTTTGTCGACACCAGACCGCCACGCCGCCGCCGCCGCCGCCGTCACGCCTCGGTCCTAATCGGAAGATATTTTTTGTTTTTGTTTTAGTCTCTTTCTGTTTGAAAGGGCGCGGTCATGGCGCCCTGCATAGAGAGTAGTCTCCGAGGGCTCGTGTTAGCGAGTTAGCGAGCGGCGCCGGGGGGCGACAGCTGCCGCAGCACGCGGCTTAACGCTGACGGCACTGGCGGCGGTCTCGATAACTCACGCACTTTGGACGCGGCATCAGCCGAACGCGAGGCGTGAATAACGCCGCCACGGGGCGGCGGCGGCGGCGGCGGCTCCGCCCCGCGCCCCCCGCCGTCCGGCACACACCTTAATCCCACACAACCAGCAACGGCACACTTTGAATTTTTCATATACGCCGCGTCTCGAAAGTACAAAAGTTCCGTCCATGAAAATTTTAAAGCCTTGCCAGCGCGTTGGCCCGCGCTTGTCTGTTGAGCGCCGCTTTCAGCGACAGTGTCCCCCCCCCCCGCCTCCCACCCCTCGGGCCGCCCGGGCGCGCGGCTATAAGAGAAAAGAACAGGAGAACGTGGACGACGGCGGCGGCTGGGAGGCCGTAAAGCTCCTTCGCCTTCACCGCCCTCTCGCCTCTCTGCCCTCCCCGCTCTCCCGCGGCGGCGGGCGGGCTGTGGTGTGGTCTGTCCGGTCCAGCCCGGAGTCCAACCCGACCAGCAGCAGCAGTGGCAGAGGAATTTCTCATTAGCACGCGCCCCGCGTGCGGAGCCCCGGGCCCCGGGTCCTGCCCCGCACCGGCTGGCGTGGAGTGCCGCCGCCCGGCCCGAGCCCCGAGCCCCGCGCCCCGAGCCCGGCTCGGGGGACAACGGTCACGGTGTGTGTCGGTCCGAGTCCTGCGGGCTGCCTGCTGCGCGGCCCCTTTCCTTCAGGGCCGCGCGGTCGTGGTCCGAGTGGCGGCGTCACCGGCGTCACACCCCCTGCTGGTGGTCCGGGGACCGCAGGGCACCGCTGGCCAGGCAGCCGTTCAACTTCTGATCGATCTCCGCCCCTCACAAATAGACGGACACCAACAGCGGTGCGCGGCGAGGCGCGGTGCCGCGGGCGTCCCCGTGTTGGCGGGGGCGGCCGTCCGGCGGGGGTCCGCGCAGGGCCCGCACCCCCGATATAGACCCCCTCTGTTACGTGGCCAACTCAATTGTCGTCAAAACCGCGACGCAATACAATGACTTCTTCAATAACACCCCGCATCAGTTTCGATTTTCGTTCCCCTTTTTTGGGATTGATTCCTTACTTTAACGTGCCTAAACGTTTTAACACCTGAACACCTGGACACGTTTTGTGTTTCTCTCGTCAAAAGTGCAGCAGTGGCGGCTCGGGTGGCTGCGTGGGATGCCGTGTGCCCTCCCCACACCACGGCGCCCCGCACGTCGCCGTCCCCGGCCGCCGCCGTCATCCTCCCCCTCGTCCTGGAGGCCGACGACGCCCACGTGCCCGTTGACGACAGAGCGACGACGGCGACGGCGGCCCGGACGACATGTTTTGCCTCGTCGCTCTCGCCCGCCGCGCCCGTCCGCCGCGCGGCGGTGTTGAAACAAAGGGGGCAGCCGTGCGGACCGCGCCGTCTTCTCCCTCCCACCCTCTCCTCCTCTCCGTTCCTCCCTCATCTTCTCTCCTCCCCTCCTTTTCTCTCTTTCGTCTCATATCCTCTCCTCTCGCTCGCTGGCGTGGGCAACGGTCTGTCGCGCGTCCGGGCGATAATCTTGGCGGAAGGCGGGCGGATCTCTCGCCAAAAAGCGCCCAACAAACTTCATTCATTGCTTGAAAGAGCTGTGTGCCTTGCGCCGCTGTGCGGTGCTGTGCGCCGTGCCTCGTGCTGTGCGCCGGGCGCCGCGCGCGCTGATGTCGGGGCCGCACCCCCGGGCTGCACGCATCCGGAAGGATGGATGGGGTGCTGCTCCAACCCCCTCCTCCCCTCCACCGCCCCCGCACCCTGCATCCGCCGCAGCCCGCAGCGCCGTTCCCAGTACTCGTTCTCTGTGCGCGGCCATCTCTGTTCTTCGTCGTAACACATTTGCGCGGGCTGCCAAGACGATAATTGCTTTATTGTTTGGGCGACAAGGCCGCCAGGGCGCTGCTGGCGGCGGACCGGGGGCGGACCAGGGGGCGGACCAGGGGGCGGACACGAGCACGCGAGCCTTCCACTGCTTGCTGTCGGGCCGAGGACGACGCGCCAGAAGCACCCACCCCGTCAACACATCGGATCTGCCGAGCGGCCGGGGCCGGCAGCAGCACCACACTGTGCGGAAGTACGCCCTCCAGAACACTTGCTAAATTTACAGTGTGGCGGGGAGAGAGAGAGAGAGAGAGTGTGTGTGTGTGTGTGAGAGAGAGAGAGAGAGAGAGAGAGAAAAGAAAAAGAATGGCTTGTCCATCTACTCCGAGGGACCCAAGGACGATCCGTCCCAGCGTGAAACACGGCATGGACGGAAGAAGCGAAAAGGGGCCGAAAAGGGGTCCGGCGGGCGCGGGGGCGTGGTGGACGCGCAGACCAGGCCGGGGCACGCCGTGCTGTCGGCACCGTCTTGGGTGTGTCAAAGGAGAAGCCGCCTGCCGGCCTGATCCTTGGGCCGGCCGCGGCCGCCGTCGCAGAGGCGAGGCGGCGGCGGCGGCGGCGGCGGCGGAGCAGCAGGGACCCTGATGAAAAGGGGTGTCGATGACCATAGCCGGCGAGGTCGGGGCGGGCAGAGCAGAGGAGAGGGGAGGCGGGCAAGCACGCAGAGCCCGCCGCTCCCAAGCGCGGCCCGAATTTTCGTCAAGGCAAGTGGAAATATTCTCCTCATTCCATTTACGCCAACATTCTGACCGAGGTGGAGGGGGGGGGGGGGGGGGGGGGGGGGTCCGTCGTTGGCTTTGTCGGCTGCTGATGGGCAGGCCGTGCCGCGGCAGGCATTCATGGCGTCTGCATGCCGCCGCCGCAAAGCTATTCAGAGGAGGCCCTCGACCGCCGCCGGTCCCTGACAATGCCGTGCCGCGCCGCGCCGTGGCGCACGAGGCCGTTGCTGCAGGGCGAGCTCGACGGCAGGGGGCTGGGCTACGCTACGCCGCAGCTACGTCCCGGGCAGCGCCAGCCGCCGGCAGCCGCGCCGGTGGGGACGGACGACGGCCTGCCCTCTGCCGCCGCGCGGCCGCCAGCCAGGCGAAGGCGTGCGCGTCGCTCTCTGGGAGCGCCTGCGGATCGGAGCATAGGCAAGCCCGCCGTGCAGCGGTGCGGTCCGAGGGCCTACCCCCCAGGCGCTATGACGATGCCGCCTGCGTGCGTGGAGGGAGACGGCGGGAGAGAGAGAGAGAGAGAGAGAGAGAGAGAGAGAGAGAGAGAGAGAGAGAGAGAGAGAGAAAGGGGGGATGCGGACAGAGGGAGAGAAAGGGAGATGGGAGGACAGAGCGGAAGAGGAAAGAAGAGGGAAAGCGCGTCATCATTGCGCGCGGAGGAGGAGATAGCGATACGGCCGCCGCTGCCCTTTGAGGCGGGACAGATAGACCTACACGCTGCTGCCGGTACACACGTGTACCACGCGAGCCCCGCGGCGAAAAGGTCGCATAAAAAAACAAAAATAAAAATAAAATAACAAAACAGCACAGCAATGTTGGGCGCGGCGGCGGCGGCGACACTGAGGTCGTCCCGCACCCCCCCCCCGCTGACCCGCGGTGTGGCCGCTTTGTGGCGTAATGACGAGGGGCAGCGCGCATGATAGCAGCGCCGCCATCGGATGGTGGAGCTCGTTATCACTCTAATTATCACTCCGATCACGTTCGGGGCGGGGCCCTGCGGCTGATAAGGGCACGAAGACACTCACTTGACGCCCCCTTCCCCTCTTCCTCCTCCTCCCCGCGGACCCTAAATGATCTAATCATCTTCCCCTCCTTTTTTTCCCGACGTGAGATTTTTTTCTCAACGCAAAAAAAATGGTGCTGCGTTTGAAAGAAAAATAGACACCAAAGGCTTTGCGCCGCACATATTTTTGTTCTTTTTGTCGTCGGACTCGGTGGTGGATGTGATTGCGAATGTGTCGTGTGGCTCCGGGAATAAAGTTGAAGGTTTGTTTGCTCTGCCGGGCCGCGCTCTCCTCTGCGCCCCGCGCGCGTCCGCATCGGATTATTCCCTCCGCAAACACAGTCCTTGCGGCCGCGTGCCCACGCAGCGCGCGGCCGCGGCGCCCGCGGCACCCATCGATATCTCCGCGGGGGGTCCGCCGTACGCGGATCATGCGGGGTCACAGCCGGCGCCACACAAGGGAAAAAGTAACACTGGTAAAATATTTTTCGTCAATTAAATTTTGTTTGATATTTTTTTTTCGTCACACATGCGCCGAAAATTCGTCCCAAAAACAATTGCATCTGGGAATGATCTGGGAAATCTATCCTTTTCATGTTGCTCTTTCGGGCGGCGAATTTCATAAATATTTTTTATCAGTGTTTCTGTCTGGAGAGCAGCGAGAATAGATACGAGAATAGATACAAAATAATGGTGCGAAGAGAGACTTATATCGCTCTCAGATTTACGCGCGAAGCACGGGTTTATTCTCCACGCTGTCGAACACCCGCAGTGCACCCGCCCTTTACGCTCGCGAACCCCCGCGGCGACGACCCTCCGGGCAGCGGAGCCGCGGAGCTGCTGCAGGGGCACGGCGGCACAACTGCCACAGAGCGCTGTAACGAGTCAAGAGACCCTGTGTTTCCTGGAGCTCACTTTCGGGCCGCACGCGCCGCCGCCGTCCTCCCCAAGTCTACCTCTCTCTCTGTCTCTCTCTCTCTCTCTTCTCTCTCTCTTTCTCCCTCTCCCCTGCCCCGCCCCACTGGCGCACGGTCCGCGTGCTGCGCCCGCACGGGGCGGCCGGCAGGGAGGGGCCCCGGAGCCAGCGAGGATCGACTCTCGCCGCCGCGGCAGCCGTGGTCATGTAATACGAGGCGCTTTGCTGACGGCGCCCGGCCGACACGTGAGCTGCCGGGGCGACGCGTCGCTAAGGGCGATCCGCCAATATTAACGCGGGCCGGCCTCGCGCCGCGGGCTCCGCGGGGACTCTTATCGTGGGAATTTATGGTGCGGATTGGGAAGCGGGGCGGCGACCTTGACGGCCAGTCGGCGTCGGCGTATATCTCGAGTCGGCCTCATCGCTGCCGGACCGCCGGGCTGGGCGGTGGCAGCGGCGGCGGCTGGGCCGAGCTTTGCGGCCTGGGATGAGAGAGAGAGAGAGAGAGAGAGAGAGAGAGAGAGAGAGAGAGAGAGAGAGAGAGAGGGTCGAGCTGGCCTCCATATGGTGGCCTGGGGCCGGCGGCAGGCGCTGCGGCCGGGGCGGACCGGGCCGGGGCCGCCGTGGCGCCGGCGCCGATACCCGAGGCGTCCGATTCGCCAGGGATCGCCCTCTCTCTCCCACCCTCCCGCTCCGGCCCGGCCGCCGGCAGCGCTGTCCCCGCGGCGAGTGCCCGTGCGCGCGGTCGGAATCTCCTTATATCCGGCCCGGCGCACCCGGCCCGTCCTTCGCCGCCAGACGCGCGGCGGCGGACGTCCGCGGCACGGACGCTGCCGGCTGCTGCCGTCCCGGACCCGCCACTTCCCCTCCGCCGCTCACCAGCAGCGGCCTAACCCTCCGCGGCAGGGCCCGCGGCGGCGGCGCTTGTCTTCTGTTGTCCCCGAGCTGTTTCACACTCGCTCGCCCCGGCCTTGGGCGGGGCCGTTGCGCATGGCCCAGGCCCAGCTGGGGAGGGCCCAGAGAGGCTGCGGCTGTGGGGGAGGCTTCCGGGGCCGCCGTGGCCGCCGGGGTAATCAGGTGGCGGCCGCTCCGCCCGGCGGGGGCCCTGCTGCGCCCTGCTCCGCCCTCCTCTATGTGGGCACCGCTGTCCTCACTGGGCCGAGCCGGCGAGCCTCCCAGAGCATCCGCCGCACGGCACCAGGGAGGAGGGAGAGGGAGGGGCGGGCGGCGCCCCGCATATCTTGTTCGCCGCATTTCGCCTCCTCAAAGGACCAGGCGAGGCTCGCCGTCGGCTTGAGTGGCGACACGAGCTCCCCCTGTCCATTACTGAACTCGGCCCCGCCCGCTCCCTTTGTCTCCATATTCGCCTGCCGCCGGCGGCGTGCTGGCGTCACTGCACAGCCATAGTTGTCGTCGCACGGGACTAAAATCACTCGTGCGCACTCACTGCTCTCCGCTCCTAAAAGCCAAAGAAAAATGGATAAATAAAAACACTGCAACATCAACGTGTGCGCGTGCACATACCCACAACAGTCCTCTTACGAGCTCTCCGATGCAAATTCATTTATCGATTCATTTTGTGCAGTGACCACAATATGTGGCTCTGCCGTATAAAAGGTCACACACATATCGCCGCTCCCGCAGGCCGGATTGCGAGCGCAGCCGTGTCGCCGAACTTTGTGTGTTTCCACACCGCGCGAGCGAGCTCACCCTGGCCGCATATTTTTTTGACGACCCCCCGCGGCCGCGAGTTCCGCGTGCCCCGCCGTTCCGTCTCGTTGTACATTGATCCCTCCCAGCCAGCAGCCCCCGTAATATTTCGCCGTCATCTCTCTCCCCGGGCTGCCGCTTTTGCCAGGGGACCGCAGAGCCTGCGCCCGCGGCGGTGTGCGAAGGCAGAGAGACCCATCATCCGGATCCGAGCATAACTGTGCGTGACCTCCCCTCCCCCTCCTCCTCCACACACCACCCCGCACACCTCCCCGGGCAACCACTGTTGTTGTCCCGCAGCCCCGCAGCAGCGGTGGTGTGTCCCACGCGCAACACACAAACACACACACACACGGGGGGCGCGTACGTGCGTGAGCTTCAAGTGAACAGTGTGAGCGCGTGGCTAGGCGGGGCGTGGCGGGGCGTGGCGGGGCGGGTGGTATAGCGACCGTGTCCCTAATGCCTTCGGGGTTCTCCTCTCAGAGGGCAGGCCAGGCCGGGGGCGGGGGTCGTCATGAGAGCCCGGCGGCGGCACGGTACATGAGAGTGACGGCGCGCGCGCGGGAGTCGGCACTCGGCGCGAGCTCAACAGGCTGGCCCGGCGACACGGCACACGACGCTGCACGGCCCGCGGCAGCGCGCGTCCAATCCAGTCCGTTTCGGTGTTTAGGTGGCGGAAGGCATCGGCCGGATGTAGGTGGTAGAGGCAGGCGGGCAGCCGGGTCCGACCCGAAATAGTCCGCGGCCGTGTCGCACGCAACACACTAACCCCTTTTTCTTGTTTTGGTAGAGCCAGCCCATGAGAGGGAGAGGGAACGAGAGAGAGAGAGAGAGAGAGAGAGAGAGAGAGAGAGAGAGAGAGAGAGTGGTGGAGGGGGCGCTAGGGGTGTGGGTTATGATCGGGCGAGGAAAGAGGCCAAAATCGGGAGGAGGGCGCGGTGGGTGGGCTGCCCCTCGCGGGCCCGTAGTGGGTGCCGCCGCTAGAGGGAGGGGGGAAGGAGGGGCGTGAAAATAGGCCGACGGGCTGGCGGGCTGCGGTTTGCGGGACGGTGCGGTCTTCCATAGCATCCCTCTGCCGCCCGACCGCCCATCCAGATCGCGGCCACCGAATCTTCACGCCGTACGCGGCGCGGAGAGGAAAGTAACACCTTGCGTACTACGCCAGCAATTCAGATCGTGACCACCGGATCCACCCACCACTCCCCCGATAAGGACTTGTGGACCTCAAACGACACCGAGCGCGCCCGGCCGCTAATTAACCCCCCGCCGCGGCGAACGAAAGTGCGAACGAGTGCACGTCACGAGGCCGCATCACCGCACCATCATCACCGCACCACCATCACGATATCTGCTGAGTGGCGCACGGTCCGAGCCGGTTTTCGCCGACCCCCGCGCGCTCGACTAATCCGACGGCTGATCGGGGCGCCGCCGCGAGGCTCTGGCAGCGGAACACCGTCATTTACGACTGAAAGGGATGACTGATTGCGCGGGGCGGTCCGCGGGCAGAGCAGCCCCCGGCCGCGGTGGTGACGTCACCGCATTCACATCCCGGACAATGGCCGTGCAAATAAAACCCGGAATGATGAACGCGCGCATGATCGTCGTCGCGCCGACGTCGGGAGACATATAATAAATATGGCGGGAGGTGAATTCCCCCGAAGGGTCTGCTGCCGCGCGCCCCTCGATGTTTACTTCTTTTCTCTCTCTCTCTCTCTCTGTCTCTCTCTGTCTCTTTCAAAGCGTACCCTCCCTTCCAATCGACCCCGTGAAGCGAACATGTTGATCTTGAACGCACAATACAAGCACACACACACACACATGCATAAATGCGGGAACCGTGTCGCGCTGTGTAGTGTGCATTGTGCTGCAGATTTATGGCTCCGGCCTGCAGCCCCGGCGGCCCTCGCCGAGCTCCCTCGCCGGTGCGTTGTTTGTGGGTTCCGCAGGCGGCAGACAACGTTAATTGGTCGTATGCGATCAAAATAATAATAATTTAAAAGAAAAAAACTGGTATAGGGAAAGGCCATGATTACGCAAGTTACGGCCGGCGGTGCGGGGCGGGGGGCGGCCCGGCGGAGGCAGCGCTGGCTGTATTTATGGCAGCCGCCTGTTGGACGCCAGGAAGAGAGCGGAGCGTCAGGTTTTCTCTGCGGGCTCGATTTGCTTCCTATCGCCTTACCTCTGACTGTTGCGGGGCCGCACCGCAGCCGAGATCCGCAAAAGTGTTTTCCTTCTTTTTGACTCTCCTGTGCAAAAAAAAAGAAATATAATGCGACGCCACACCGGGTCGGGCCGGGCAGGGCTCCCGTAGGCTGCCGAGTGGTAGCCGCTGCTGCCACCCGTGCAGCCCCCGGCCGCCCCCGGCCGCCCCCGGCCGCCCCCGGCCGCCCCCGGCCTGCCTCCGGTTTGCCTCGGTACGTTTTCATTATCGTTCTTCGCCGGCAGAATAATGAAATCGCCGATTCGCTCCTCTCCTCCTCTGCACCTCCGCCCCTCGGCGCCTCCCGTTTTTTGCCGCCCGCCTCTCCTCCTGCCCTCCGCCCTTCTCGTCGGGTTATAACGAAGGGGGCCAGGCACCCCGGCGCGGCCGGATTGGACTCCGGGCCCCCGGCTCCCCCGGATCCCCCGCGGCGCCTGTCTGTTCCTCGTTGTGATGCAAAAGTGTCGGCACCGGCGCCCAGATGAAGCCGAGGTGGGAGGAGACGCGAAAAACTGGCGCGCGGGCCGCGCAAGGAAGTGCTGGTGAACGGTGGTGGGTAGATCAAGGCGAGTGCGTGTAGTGCGCAGGGGGCACAACAGCCACTTGCAGCTCGGGGCCACGGGAGCCACGGCTGGCTGATGCGGCCCCACAGGTCCTCCCACAGGCCCTATACGCCCGCGCTGCTTGCACGCAACGCGGGCGCGCTCTTATATATGGCGGCCGTCGCCGCGATCTAGCCTCGCCAACAAATCCACGGCCCGCCGCCCCCGCCGCCGCCGGGCGCCCTCTGGGACCCCGAGCTCAGGCAGCACCTGCGGGCCGCTCTTATTCACCCTGCACGCGAACCGCTGTAAACAGCTGCGCCTCGCTCTGTTCCCAGGTCCTCGGCTCCTCGAACGAGTTTCACTTCGTCCACCGCGCGCTGCCGGCCGCGAGGACCAAGCGGTCGCTGTCGCACACCAGAAGGCTCAAAGTGGACCCCCTGGTGAGTGCGGGAGCGGGGCAGCGGCCGAGAACCGAGGCCCGCAGCGGAGCACCGTGACTAGAGTCCTGTTTATCCTCCTGCAGGTGTCGATGGCGGCGCAGCAGTCGGGCTTTAAGCGCGTCAAGCGCGGCTACAAGCCCCTCAAGGTGGAGACGCTGGTGGGCCCCATCAGCCCGGGCCAGGACCCCACCGACCCCTTCTTCAGCTTCCAGTGGTACCTGAAGAACACGGGCCAGAACGGCGGTAAGCCCAAGCTGGACCTGAACGTGGAGGCCGCCTGGGCGCAGGGCGTCACCGGCAAGAACGTGACGACGGCCATCATGGACGACGGCGTCGACTACATGCACCCCGACCTCAAGTTCAACTACGTACGTTCCGATTACCGATTTTATTTTGCACTTTTAATATAAATTTTGGCCAAACCGAAATATCCGAAATTCTGTCCCGTAGAATGTGTACCGGTAATTTTTGAAAACTCGTGCTATACTGTACGCATTTCGGAGTTGTTTTTTTTACACCCGATTGTTTGGTAGAGATGACGGAAGGCCAGATAACGCTAACTAAACATTCCGCATTGACACATGTTACAGTTACCCACGGTTTGGCTAGAGGGAGGGGGTCTATATGAATCTATTTATTTGTTGACATACACCTTCATACACGTTGGCTAACTCGTTATTTTACCCTCTTCGATTTCTTCTTCTCAGAACGCCAAAGCGAGCTACGACTTCAGTAGCAACGACCCTTACCCGTACCCGAGGTATACGGACGACTGGTTTAACAGGTAAGTGAGGCCGCTGCTGGAGAGCCCACGGGCTTTCGTTTCTGTTTCGTGGACACATTCCGTTTGAAAAGCACATCATATACACGAGCCGCACAAGCCCCGTGTAATGCAGACAGGCGACATCCTCCGACCGTGCCACATCCGATCCGACCTTCTGCCGAGCCGGGTCGTCCGGGCCCTGGCGCGGCGGCACGGCGGCACGGCGGCACGGCCGGCCACGCTGTTTACCCTCGGCGCGCGCGCAAATAGTGGCCAACAGCGGGGGGGCCGCGGGAGGCCGCAGGAGGGCGGGGGCGGACGTCACGCCTAGAGCGGCGCGGCCCACATATGGGGGCGGCCTCACCTCGCCACATTCGGCACCGCGTCGTGCTCCGGTCGGCGCTTTGCCGGCGGCGGCAGCGCGGGACGCGGCCGGCGCCATATGGCGACCGCGGCTCCGCCCGGCCCCGCCCACCCCCCGCGGCGCACCGCGACACAGCCGCCCCCGCGGCGCGCGCGCGACCCACCTCATAGTTGGTGTGACTTGGCTCTCGGCGACGTAGATTGCGCCCGAGTCCTATCCTGCCGCGCGATGCCCGCACGGCGGGGGAGGAGAAACTTCGGGGGCCCCCTCCCCCACCCCTCCCCGCCTCTCGTCGCTGACGCGGCGCCCTGCTACATATTAAACACGTGTACCGGAGCCGGCGGGGGCCGGCGGGGCCGTGAGGCGGCCGCCTGTGTGCGCCCCCTCCCTCCCTCCCCGGCCCGCCGACGTGGGGACGCCGCCGCCGGAGACCACGTCGGCGTCTAGCCGCCGTCGCACCGCGCTGCCCTGCCGGCCCGCCTCGCCCTCGCCGAGCCGAGTTTCGTTCAGGCAGAGAGTAATTTACTTAATAAAGGCGGGGGCCCTCCAGGCCTTGTGGGGGGGGGGGGGGGGGAGCCGAGTTAGCGCCGAGGGATGATGTGCGACCCGAGTGGCCGCTTTTGCAGGAATGATTTATTCAGGAGAATCCCTACGCTGCAGGGAGCGCCGCGCGCACCGCGGCCCCGCGTCCTCCGCCTTGTACTTCTTTGTCGAGAATGATCCGGCCCCGCTCGGCGCGGGGGACGGGTTCCCCGCCGCGTCAACTCCCGTGGGGGTCTCGGGGATCAGGGATGAGCCGGGGGGGGGGGGGGCGGCTGATTGAAGCGCCCGGACCCCGCCGCCGGCAACACCACCGGACCAGGTTCCGGCCGAGGTTCGCATAGGGTGCCCCCGGGGGCGGGGCGGCAGGCTCGGCCGGGCGCAGCGCTGCGCGGAGGGTGCGAGCCTCGCCGGCCTCGCCGGTCGGGCCGCCTGCCGGGTAGGCAGCCGCCGCCTCGCTCCGCGCGGGCGTGTCGCGCGGGCTGGCCTACCCCAGTGTTCGCAGGCGCTCGGGCCGCTGGGGAATGTACGCAGCGGGAGGCGCCTTTTGCGAGTGCCGGCGGCGGTGGGTGTTTGCGCCGCACGCACTGATTTCCTTGCGACATTGTGAGCGCGCGTGCGGAAGTTTCCTAATCCCGGCCACTGCCGCCGCCGGCTGCCGACTCCCCTGCCTTCAGTCCTGGCTGCGCTCCGCGGCCGCCTGCATCTGCCAGCCTCCGCCCGCCCCGCCGCCTCACTCAGCCCGCTGCGCGCCGCGCCGCCCCGCGGCACCAAGCGCGGCACCGAGCTCCCTCCGCCGCGGCGCGCGGCCGCGCAAAACCCATTTCATTTCAGGCTGGTTGTGCCGGACGAGAAAACAACTGCAAAAACTAAAGATGAAGTGGGGAAAAAAGAGAAAACCAACTCGGAGTGAGATGAACACGGTTTTGCACGGCCCGCTCCGCAAAGCTCGCCCCCCGCCCCCTCCCCCCCCCCCGGGAACCAACTCCAGATACTTCCCTTCTGTAACGTGTTTCATATCATGTAGTGCGCTAACGAGAGGGCCGCCGCGTGTCAATGAGAGGCGCCACGTCTCTCTAATTAGAGGACGCTTGCTCCCTTGCCCCTGGCGGCGGCCTCTCTTCAACGGCGGGATTCACCAACGAAACGACGCACCTCGCCGTGGGGACGGGGACCGTAGGCCAGGTATATGTGAGCCTTAGGGGGCAGACAGAGAAGGAAAGAAAGGAAGAGAGCGAGAGAAGAGGGACGATGGGTCATAAGTTCTGCCCCCTCGGAGAGACAGGGTAGAGGCAACGACAGAGGCGACTATTTTACATCAGATTACTTGTCCGCCTTTCCGAGTCTCGCCGTGCCGGAGGACCGACGCGGCTCTCTCTGTCTATACTCCCTCGGCCGGAGCCCAGCCCGTCGTGTACCTTTGAGGCCCCCGCCCTACTCCATACGCACTGCGCCCTTCTGTAGCGCGCGTGGCGGTGCGGTGCTCGGCGCCTCAAGGCTTAACTGGATGAGCCCTCCCCCTCCTCACCCCTGTCTCGGCACTAAGTAGGGTCACGTCCGGCGCGTAGCCTCGCCTCGTCTCTCGCTCGGGCGGACGGACTGGAGTCGGTGTCGGACGAGCGCTGCATGGTGGATGGAGGCGGCCGAGCCGCGGGCTCATGAATCAGGGACAAACGAGACTTGCCCGCCCGGCCCGCGCCCTCCGAGGCCCCCGACCCCAGCTGCTACTCGCCCCCTCGGATCTCGTCCCGCGTCCACACCCAGAAAAAAAAAAACCGCGTTCACAAAAGCATACTTTGCGATAAAATCCAGTGAAACTTTGCGCTTCACCCGGGTGAACTTCACCACATCTTAGCCTACTGCTCTGGCCAAAATCCCGCGGGACTAAAAGCGCACTTTTCTACACACCGCAAACGCTTGCGCGCGGCTTTTTGTGCAATTGTAGAACGTCGTGCAATGATCTTTATTGCATTCATTTTTTTTTGGTGGGACATTTCCCATTTCTACCAGTCCATCATTATCCTCTTCAAAAAAAAGAGGGAAATAGTCAAATTGTCCGTGAGGGGCGGAACGCCTCGTCAACGGCGCCGCGGGGGGTGGCGCGCCCGGATGAATGTGGGCGGTAAACTCCCGAAAACGCCAGAATGGAGATGGCACTCGCAGATGGCCGGCGTGAGTGGCGGAGGCCGGGGTCCGCCGCGGGGGGTCGTGGGACGGTCCTGGGACCCCCCGCGGAGTCGCGGCGGGGCCCTCGAGCCGATTCTTCATCCTGCGAGTTAAGTGGAGTGGCCTCGCCGCACTCCCCCTCCGACCGGCGGCAGCGGAGCGCCCCACGCAGGTTCACTCGAGTTTTTTTCCCCCCTGAATGTCCTCTCGTCCTTCCCGGAACCCTCTTTCTCCCCACGCTCACGCCGACCGCCGGTCTTCGACGACGACGGCCCTCCCCCAGCCTCCTCCGCCAAGGGTCCCTCCCCCTCAACCCTCCTACGTGCTCCTTTGTTGCAGCCACGGGACCCGGTGCGCGGGGGAGGTCTCGGCCGCCCGCGACAACGGCGTGTGCGGCGTCGGGGTGGCCTATGACTCCAAAATAGCAGGTAAGCCGATACGACGAGACTTCAAAGGCATCAGATTCCGGCGAAACTGGAAGGCGGGCGATTTCCGATACTTCATTTCGAGCGGCGAATGCTTCCACGAAGACTGGATATATATAATATATTCCTGCTAACGTGCCGGGGCCTTGTCCCTCTCCGTGCCGCAGGCATCCGGATGCTGGACCAGCCCTACATGACGGACCTGATCGAGGCCAACTCGATGGGCCACGAGCCCCACCTCATCGACATCTACTCGGCGTCGTGGGGGCCCACGGACGACGGCAAGACGGTGGACGGGCCGCGCAACGCCACCATGCGCGCCATCGTCAAGGGCGTCAACGAGGTGCGAGCCACCGTGTACTCACACCTCTTGTCTTCTTCCCCTCTATCCTCCCCTCTCACGTCTAGCCCAGTTAGAAATCAATGTTTTTTTTTTCTCTCCCCTGCTCGAACACGAACTTTCCCGCGACAGACTTTCCTTTCGCCCCGTTTGAATTATTGCTGTTACGTCGCTGTCTCCCTCCCCCGGCGCCGCCCGGCCGCGGGCTGTCCTCCGCCGTGTGCCCCGTGCGTAGGGCCGCGGCTGTAACGAGTCGCTGGGGAGCCTTGCCCACCCTCGCGGTGCCTCGCGGCCGTGATAGCCACCGCGCTGCGCCCCTCCTGTCGGTTTTGTTTTTTACGACCCCCCCATGCTCTGCTCTCCCCACGCACGCGTCCGGCCGGGGACGCGAAGCACTTGCAAAGTACCCCTACCACCACCACCGCGCGCTGCTCTTACAGTTCAGCCATCCTCCCCGGATTGGCGCCAGCCACACGAGAGAGAGAGAGAGAGAGAGAGAGAGAGAGAGAGAGGGGGGGGGGGGGAGGGGATGGGGAGGGAGAGAGTGCGAGCGATAAGCTAGGCGCCAGCGTCCACCACTGGAGTCCCACCGGACTCTGCACGAGAGCCTCTCTAATGCGGCCCCCCAGCCGCGCGCGGCGCCAGCGATACGCTGCAGGCGCGCTTCGCACATTCGCTAAAGCCGACGGGGGAGGGGGGGAGGGGGGGATCTAACTACACACAGCGCACCACAAGCGAAGCCGCCTCTGCCTAGCGCTTTCACAGGATGTACTTTTGCAGTCAGGAGAACACACACACACGCGCGCGCGCGCACACATACACACGACCCACGTTTTCTTTGCGAGTCCCATGTGTGCGCGAGTAAGAGGACAAAAGAATACGTGCGGCTGTATCGGTGACAGTCCCGCCCTGCAGCAGAACTCGGTGCGCGGCGCTCTACTCGATAGTTTTCCTCCCCGAACGCAGTACAGAAGGAACGACCCCCCGCGGATCATTAATGCACGCCGGGAAGCTATGACGAATACGACAAAAGGTCTCGGCGGGGGCGGCGCCACGCCTCCGCCCCTGCCGCCGTCGGAGGGACGCCAAAAAGTTGCTTCCCGAGCGGGGGCGGGGCGACACGGGGTCTAGTCGACTCCACCGCGCCGGACAGCTGGACAGCAGCTGGACAGCAGCTGGACAGCATGTTCACTTCGTTCTCCGCGTCGCAGTACACACTGGAAAGTAAACTTTTGCGACGCGTGCCGTTCTGCTGTCCTGCCATACCTTCTGAAACGACGATCCATCGCGAATGTTTGGCGATGCGTATTAATGTTGCAGCAGTCTGTTTGGGCTGCGGGGACATGGTTAGAGCGGCCTTTCAGTTTGGTTTCGACCGCCAAGGCCGGTGGGCGTCGTGGGGGGTCGTCGTGGTTTAGGCCGCAAGGCCCGGCCTGACCCTTCCTTCGGTGATATGTACAAACTTTGACTTCCCCGAAGGCCAGCCTGCTCACCACCCCTTTTGTGGTCTTGCAGGGCCGCAACGGCCTGGGCAACATCTACGTGTGGGCGAGCGGCGACGGGGGCGCGGACGACGACTGCAACTGCGATGGGTACGCGGCGTCCATGTGGACCGTGTCCATCAACTCGGCCATCAACGACGGCCAGAACGCGCACTACGACGAGAGCTGCTCCTCCACGCTCGCCTCCACCTTCTCCAACGGCGCCAAGGACCCCAACACCGGCGTGGTGAGTGTGACGCCGCAAGTTTGTTTTTTTTCGAACGGCGTTTCTTATTCATCGGTTCGTTTTCTCGTTTCGGGCTATTTTCGGAGGATTGTCAGTTTAGAAACTTTCGAGGAAATTAGTTTGGAACGAGTCCTGCGCACCGGGATGCCGCTGCAGAACTACCTGCCAGTGCCTGGCAGCGAAGGACGGGGAGGCCGGGCAGACTTTATTTGAATTCCCCGCTCGGCACTGTGTGCGCGGCGGGCGGGGTCGGTCTGTTGGCCCCCCGCCGCCAGGCCGGGACCCAGGCCCCTGGCTGCCACCGGCTGCCGCTCGCGAGTCCATCTGGAAGGCGGCAGGGGTGCTACAGGAGAAGGGGAGGGCGAGGCCGACAGCTGGGAGGGGCTGGAACCCGAGGCGTAGAACGGACGAGGAGAAGTGGGAGGGGGATGATCCGGGGGGTGCTGCTGCGGCATCCACACATGACGTCTGACGTCTGATTGCACTCCGAGCAGGCCGGCAAGGGCATATGTACACCTCCACAACCAGGGGTGCTCCGGCTGCCAAACAAGTGGAGGCCAGACGCACGGCTGCTCCACCTAAGTGGGCGGTGAGGTAGGAAGGTGGCTGGTCAGGGTTGCGTCTCTCCCCCCGAGGGCCCACAGAGGGCTGCAACTCAACTCCACATCAGCTCGGACAGGGCGCGGGGGAGCCCCCAGACCCTCCCCCACCGGCAGCCACCAGCCCGCGGGCCCAACCCTCAGACCGGCGCCCGTGTCTTTCCGCGTGGATGCCTGCCGTGTTTCAAGACGCCGCCGACGCCGCTGGCCTGGCGCGTCCTGACGAGGCGAGGCCTTGCGGGGGAGGCCTGCTGCGCAGGTGCTCGCAGCCGCCCCCGGCTACCACCGCACTTTAAAAAATTTCCAAACAATTTGGGATAGAAAATTTCCGTCGTTCCATAGTTATTAATAGTACGAAAATAAAATGAAACGTGTTAAAAACATATTTGGATTTTTCTGAAAAATGTTAAACATTTTTAGAAAAATGGGGTAGAGCTTTTCCTAACGATAGTTTGGAATTTTCCAAAAAAGTTTCTTACAGTGCGGCCGACCCTGGGCGCCCCTCGGCAGCCCGGACGTGTTTGGAGAGGCGGGGGTGGTCGGAAGGCGGCCGGAGGGAAGCGCGTGACGACATCGTTACGTTGTATCCTTCCCTGAGACGAGCCCGGCAGTCTCGGCTCCCGAAATATCTGGCGCTGCCCGCAGCCGCCTGCTGGCGCCTGCCGCCGCTGCTTACCGTGTGTGACGCGCCCGCAGGGAGCGTAAAACCCGTGACATATGCTCCGCGCTCTCTTGGTCTGCCTCTGCCGCAACCGGGCCCGCGGCGACGATCAAAACACGATGGGGAGTGCAGGAGCAACGTCCTGACCGTATAATCCTTATTCCTCGGAAAAGAAAATGCACGAGACGTATGGTGAAGTGTAATACACGCGGCGACGAACGGAATATATAAGCAGGCGCGTGACCCACCCTTCGTGAACCTGTAAAGGAGAGGTATTCAATCACCAGGGCTCGCCCTCTCGGCCCGACCGGATCCCGCTCAGATTACGCATCATGAGAGCGAACACGGCTGCCTCGCATGAGGTGCTCCGTTGCCATTGGCACGGCCGCGCACGCCGCGCACGCCGAACACCTTGTGGCACCAGATGGCGCCCAACATTCATATACCGGAACTCGACGTTTCGACCTGTGAGAGTCGGGAGCGGAAGAGATGCACGATTGGATGGATGCAGAGAGATCCGTGCCGCACATCAACGGAATCCTGCTGTTTTAGTCGGTATTTTCAGGGGACCTTCTGGTGGACAGAAGGTCAAGAGAAAGGAGTGCCGCGCTGGCGAAGGCACTGTTGTTGTGGCCAGAGGAGTTTCAGCGACTTCTCTTGCCGCCACGATAAGGGAATTAACTCGTCTTCAAGGACAAGCTGTTGCCAGTAGGGTCGTACAGTCATTAGAGCCCGGCCCGTTTTGAGCACTGGCTTTCATCCCTCGACTCACGGACCTGGAAAGTCTAGGGCTGAACAGCCGGAGAAGTCAATCATTTTGCCCCATAAAACGTGTGAAACGCAAACATATTTTGGTGTAAAATGTTCTCCTAACGGCACGTTTTCTATGTTCCCAGGCCACGACAGACTTGTACGGAAAGTGCACCACCACCCACTCGGGCACGTCCGCCGCCGCACCAGAAGCCGCCGGCGTGTTCGCATTGGCGCTTGAAGCCAAGTGAGTGTTTGCTTTGTGTGTTTGCTTCTGCATGTAAAATGTTTGTCGGCTCGCATTTCGTCCGGGGCCTCCCTGTGGCCTTCGCTGTTTAGAGGCTAGGAAGTATAAATTAATTGGGGTACATTGCCGGTTCTGACGAGAACTTTCTTCGCCTTCGCGGCGGCCGCTGGTGTAGCTCAGTCATGTCCACGTAATACAATTGCAGGGCGGGGCGGCCGAGGCCGGTTTTGTCCCATGGGAGCCCCGTGGTGACACAGACACTTCTGAGGAGGCAGGAGGCCCAATTCCTGCCCTCAAAGTTTGTTGGCACGCGTTGATTTCGTCACGCACCAGGATATTGCAAGGCGCTCCAGTTATGTGGCGTGCTTCTTTGTACTGCAGCTGTCAAATTTTTGTCGGACATGGGTTCCGGAAGCAGGTCCAGCCTGTTGATATTACGACGCGTTGATGTGATAAAAGGCATTGCTTTGACAAGACAATTGTCCTCTCGATCTCAGCCCACAGCTCACCTGGAGGGACATACAACATCTCACCGTCCTCACATCCAAGCGCAACTCGCTGTTTGACGCCAAGGGCCGCTTCCACTGGACCATGAACGGCGTGGGACTGGAGTTCAACCACCTGTTCGGGTTCGGAGTCCTGGACGCTGGGGCCATGGTGGCGCTGGCAAAGCAGTGGCGGACCGTTCCAGCGAGATACCACTGCGAGGGCGGCTCCGTGAAGGAGGCGCTGTAAGTCACACAGAACGCGCCTTTCACACCGTTAAACAACGAAACTGCTGCGCACGTTTTTGTGCGGAGACTCAATTACCCCGTGTCTTCTGCATTCCGCTGCCTGCCATCCCCCAGAAGCAGCTGCTCACAAACACGCCGTTATGGAAAGTCATTTTCTCAGCGGTAACATTTACAATTCACGAGTATTGGCGCCGCGTGGCAAGCAGCGGCAATGCTGCCCGGGCAACTTTTTGGCATGTTTTTGCAATGCAAATGGTTTGAAGTGCGCTGCTGCGGAGGAGAAGCAGAGGCGTAATGCGGACGACCTCTCAGGCACATTCGGACGCGCTATGTTTCTTTTCGCTCTTCTGAGGACGCGATGGATTTGTGTGCAGGGAGATCCCTAGTGATCGGTCGGTGCTACTCAAGATCAACACCGGTGCGTGCGCGGGCTCGGACACCGAGGTCCGCTACCTGGAGCACGTCCAGGCCGTCATCTCGCTCAACTCGACGCGGCGTGGTGATGTCGAGATCTTCCTCACCTCGCCGATGGGCACGCGGTCCATGATCCTGAGCAAGCGTGCCAACGACGATGACCACCGGGACGGCTTCACAAAGTGGCCCTTCATGACGACGCACACCTGGGGGGAGTACCCCCACGGCACGTGGCTGCTCGAGGTCAGTCCCTGTTCGTCACGCGGCGACAAAATTCCCTATGTGCACCCGCCTAGCACTGGTCTCGTTGCGTTGCAGGTGAGCTTCAATTCACAGAAGCCCCAGCACGGCTTCATCCGCGAGTGGACCCTGATGCTCCACGGCACAAGGGACCCTCCATACGTGGGCCTGCCCGTCTCCGACCCGCACTCCAAACTTGCCATCGTCAAGAAAGCGCACGAGGAGCGAAAAGCATAAACTACTCAAAAAATCTCCTTTGATTCCTCTGTCGATGTCTTCATTTAAATTTCGGATGATGTTTTTCCCGTGCAGAGCATACGAAGTCTCGCATTAAGCAGTTCCGTCAGCGTCTGCTGTCGATTAAGAGCAATATTCTTTTCATTTTTAAGTTCATTTGGCACGTATTTCACAAGACTTCGATACGCATTTCTACTGATTCCAAAACACATATAAGGGGAAAATGTATGCTCTGCAACGGTAGAGACACATCCAATAACGCATAAGCCAATATATTGCATATTTAAATGAAGTCTGCGATAATTGTGCTTGGAGGAATCGACACACAAATAACTTCCATTCCAGATCCCCGTATCGCATTTAAAGGTAACGGCTAAATCATTAACTTCGAGGCTGTGCAACGTGTACGTATGAACTTCGCCATGTTGACACCAGTGGGTGGATGGTTTAGCCTTTTCATGGAAATAGTTAAGTAGGGCCCCATTCAGTTTTTTTTCCTCGCAAAAATGCCTGATGTCCATTCTAGATCTTTGAAGTAGAATAGGTTCCGCAGCAACTTCAATTCAATATTAACCGCCCTGTAGGCTACTACCATCGAAGACATAATGCAGCAGGACTGCACCAACACCGTCATTCCCATGTTTCTATCTCAAATGACCCGTGTTTCTAGGAGCAGAAGTCAGATTTTATACGACTGAAAGGTATTTAATTTTTTGGCACAACCACTGGCTGTCAGGCGGGACCTGACAAAAGTGTCTTTATATAAAATTAATAAATCTTTAATTTTTAGAAAACAAGAATCGTCTGAGAAAAACACAAAAGAAACTTTTATGGAATTAGCAACAGGGCAGTTAAAATGATTTTTGAATCGAACGAATAACTTCTGTGCACGCTGTATACACAGACCAATTAGTCTTGTAGTTTTGATCAACATTATTGTGAGAGCTGTTAGGATGAGTGCAGAAGTTTCTTCGTCGAGTTCTTCCGTTTCAACCTTTTCCGTACGCCAGGTCAGGCAACTAGAGTTCTGTAGTCTTTTAACGTTTCAACAGCTTATCATGCGTGGATTGGTTTTTTTCTGATCCAATTTCATCAACATATCAGAATCGCGCTTATTTGGCACTGTTCAAAGACAAATAATCTCTTCTAGAGTAGACACTTTTCGAAAAAAAAATAATGGTGCAGGTGGAGGGAACAGATATGAGGTTGGCGGACTTAGTAATATTATGGTGACGACCGCAGCCTCTGAAAGGACTGTACTATTTTGTAAATCAGATCCCGATTGTCATTGTCACCCATAATTATTCAGAATTGTTGTATGTGGGTGCTCTTTGACAACTTCCCAGTAAACAAAACAATTTCTTACTATTCTAATCAAAAATAGCGAACTCGCCATAACACATCGATATGCGCATATTTTAGTGCTTCCTGTTTTAATACGGTGACACAGCACTATGAAACTTATTTTTATGTTAATTTCATTCTTAATTAGGCTAGAGGTCAGTGTCTCTGTTCTTCGTGGCATGGGCAGTGTTGAAAACTTATACCGGCTAGAAACCGAAATGTGATACATTTGAAAGTCTTGAGAGACGGATCAGCGCGAATACCTCATTTGTTTTGTTTCATTTTAATATTAAAACTAATTTTTCTGAGATAATTAGTGTGTATTGTTCAGTGAATGGGCACGAAATTGGAGAATTTACCACGCACAAGTGGCTTTAAAATACTAAAGTCAGAATTGCTCTGTACTGCAGCAGTGTACACTGTTTTCCTTCTTTAGTTTTAAGGTGGGAGTGTGACTGTCGGTGCGATCTATAATAAATGTATTTATTTGCTTTGTTTGCGGCACAAGGCCAAGATGATGATATTTATTATCTCCATTAACTCTAGTTGACGCAATATAAAAAGCCAATGAACAGCCCATAACGTCATTTTGAAGAGAGCCTCAGGCAATATAGACATAACTTTCAAAACCGCGCACGTCACAAAATCGTCGAATTGGTCCCACTTTGTTTACCTGGAGTATGTGTGGACATATCAACTTTGGACACAGTTAGTCTGATAAACTTTCTAAGCGCCGTACCTTTAGAATATACTATAGCTGTGAAAGTAAAATATCCGTTGTGTTAATATTTTTCTGTAAATTTTCCTTTTCCCACGTATATAGTGTAAGAAAAAGAGCACACTGTGTTAGTCAAAATTTGACGGGTGTGTTCGTTGATCGAACTCTGCGCTTAATTTATTTTTGGAATCGGTGATATAAAGTATGATAACCTACGTTGGAGATTCCCTTTACCCTAGCAGCGTATCGAGCCGACAGAATATATGTGGTGATTGTCTTATTTTGTTCACAGAGAGATTATCGTCTATTGTGGTCGAGTAATATAGATTGAATTAAATATATTTTAAAATTGATTTAATAAAATTCGTCTTCAGAGAGATATGGTTTCTTTTTATTACCATGTGTTCAATATTTCGTCCACTACTATATTCACCTGACCAACAATCTTACACATAGCTCAGTGAAAAAGAAGGCAAAGCGATCGCTAAATCTACAATCATTCAAAACAAACTTCATGGCTGAAGAATGTCGCAGCCTGCTGCATGAACAATGTGCCCTTTGGCACACCATATGGTAGCCTTGGAAATACTCTCTCCCTCACAAACGCCACGACGAGCGGGGAGTATTTCAGGGGACGCTGTAGTGCGGAGTAGAGACGCCACAGTCACCTCGTGCAGACAGTATTTCTGCAGACAGATCCTCGCCATCTCTGTTGACTCAACGGTGGTGAGCTTCATATTTGTTTTCCAGACAAGTTAGGTCTTCATAAGGTGTCAACTACTCTGTACAAAACTGAGCACCAAACCACTTTGTCTCAAGTACCTTACTAAGTAAATAACTACTCTCGACAGTCAATGACCGTATTCTCAAAAATTCAAACGGCGTCTGATATTTGGAAAACTACAGCAAATTCGCTCACCCCAGTGAGGATTAAAAAAAAACACTACATTCCCGAAAACAAATTTTTCGTTTTCTGCAAATTGGGATTAAGGTTGAACACGATCTCTTTCAAGTGAAGAACACGCTTGACATACTCTTTTGGACGGAGTGTGCCTTTTGGAATGTCCGCGTGTATGTGGGGGCAAGAGACAAAAAGCTTGGCCCGAGCGCCTCCGCAGCTCGTCTCTGCATCAGTGTCCGGGCTCCGCAGAGCGGCACTGCAGTGCATCCTGCGCATCCTGCCGCCGTCCTTGGCCAGACCTTGGTCATGGCCTTGGCCAGGCTTGGAGCCGCCTGCAGAAGGGTCGGCGCCAGGGAGGCTGCAGACAGGCGCCAGCACGCGTAGCCCCCCCCCCCCTCTCTCCCTCCCCCCGACGCGGCGGGTGCGAGGGGCGCGCGCGGCAGTGGGACGCCCAGTCGTGTTGGAGCCCCGGTCAGGGAAGGCAGCCGCGCACCCGCGCACCCCGCGCAGCACGCGCAGCCCGCCGAGTCCGCGAAGCCCGCCTCGACCAGTCGGCCCGCCCCCCGCGGTGCCCGCGACAGCACGTGGTCCCGGTCCCGGCCCTGAGCGCGCGGCATCACAGCACAGGTGCGTAAGGCCGCTTCTACTGCCTCTGCCGTCCGCTGCGGCATCCGTTTTGTGTTTTGTCAACACGCATAGTCAGGTCTGTACGCGACTGATCACTGTTCATGTATTCTTTGCGATACTTACCTCGCCGCAAAATTGTTATAAACGAAAACAAAAACAACCGGAAAGATTTATGAAACTGAGCTGTCTTGAAGTGCGATTGCAGTTTGGGCAACAACTCATGTCCACTGGAATGACCTCCTGACCGGCATACCCTCCACTTGTTTATTTCTGGGAGACAACAAAGAGCATTCCGCCGCCTTGGCAAATCACTGTTCGGCTCAACATACTCCGCCATGCCCTAGGCATTTTGCAGCGGGATTCTATCATAACAAATGACCTAATTATAGCGATGTAAAGAGAAACAAAACAAAGGGGACGGAAGGGGGGGAGACGAGGGAGGGGGGTAAGGGATGGCTCGAAACAGAGAGGCGAAGCCCAACTTTTTAAAGAGCCCTTAACAGAATCCCGTCGCAAGCTACCATACTAATGCGCCGTCAGATCTGGCCGCTGGAATTAGCATGCCTCTTTTATTCCCATGGCCGTCCGCAAGAAACGAAAGGGGCGAGGGAGAAGAACTCAAGAAAAGGCAGAGCCTGCGATGCCTAGCAGGTCAATTTATTCTGGTCTTCTTTTTTTTTTCACTTTCTTAGTTCTTCGCTTCCCCTTCTTGATTGCAATGACGACAGACAACTCGAGCCTCTCTTCTTCGCACTCGCTTTCAGGCCCGCACGCCGTGGAATGCACCCCCTGCTTCCCCCGTATTATCCGCTTGCCTGCAAATACGTCGCTACCCCCAACGCGCACATGTCGGCAGGACAGCGGGTATCCCCTGGTTCGCCTAACGCGCGCGGCACGCCGAGGGCCGGGCGCTGCAGCCGGCGTCACGCCGCGGTCCCTGTCGCCGAGCCGAGCGCGCCGGGCCCGGCGGTGCCCTATTCGACTGAATGTCAGGCCTGCTCCGGTACGGCTCTGAGGCGGAGTCAACCGAGCGTGCTGCAGAAATGGGACGGACGGACGGGCGTTTTGCACCTTTCTCCGGCTCGCAATGTCTGCCCCACTCCCCTAATCCGCGCCCGTACCTCACTCTTCCTGATGCACGGCAACAGAGCGACTCGTGTTTGCGAACGGATGCGGACCACACTGCGAATAGGAAGAACGCGGAATCGCCCGGCGAATCCCCCAATGCTTCTGAAATCATAACGCGCATTGCGGTATCATGCTCCTACCTGCTCTCTACCACTTGAATAACTGCCTGGAATCTTTCAGGGCGACGTGAAGGAATATTGATTTAGAAATTTAAAACAATGTGCATTCGCCGGAATGTATTATTTCTGCCTAAATTATATCCCGGCCGTCCGGACAAAAGTTTCAAACGGGGCGAGCTCCTTCCCGAAACAACGGGGAAATTAGTTTGGCTGCGGGGCCTCGCGGACGCTGCCGTCCCTATCTTCGGACAACTTGTTTCTCAACGCGCCGCTACGCGCACGCACATTTTTCTCTCCGGGATGCCCGATGCGGTGGTGCCGCAAACGAGATGATGCGTTGTGCGGGCGAGGAGTGCCTTGGCCGTGCTCGGCAGGGCCACGGGCTGTACGGAACGGCTCATGGCCTCGTGGCGCCTCACGGAGCCTCACGGTCAGCCTGAGCCAAGGCGCTCTCGCACCCTCTTGGACCAGGCGGCCGCAACGCGTGGGTAACAAAAGGAAGGCCACCTTTATTAGAGACCCAAGGGGGCGCGTGGGCAGGCGAGAAACTCATTACATTTCGCTCGCTTTCATAGTCTATGGCTCCAAAGCCTTTCCCCACCCCTCTCTGCCCCCCTCTGTCTCTCTTTCCTCTTTTGTTTGCCCGGAGCTCTGCCCACAAGTCTCGCGACGACGCCGCGTTGTCGTCCCGGCTTCAGCCGTGAAACGTCCCGGGCCCCATCAACTTTCTCGCGAGCCTCCAGTACTAGCAGTTTCTGAAAATCTTGTACCAAAGAGGTGAGGGGAACTTCGCGGACAGCAAGAAAAAAAAAACATGTACATCCCGAGTGACGGGGCCCTCATGCCAAGAGACCCTCAGCCGGAGCTCCGGTTGCCAAGGCAGCGCCCAGGCGGCACGATGATGAGTTTTCCATTCTGAGTCTGAGGGATTCGGCGATAGCGTTGGACGACGCTAGGTAACCAGCGTCCCCCTTGTGGTCCCGTGTGGCCTCCCTCCGCGGCCCCGCGGGTGTTGTGTGGCGTGGGCTTTCGAGCCTCGCACTGCGCTGGAACCGCAAAACTTTTTGAAACTTTACGAAAGTTGGCGTGTTGGTACAGCCGAGAGATGACCTCGGGGGGTGGAGGCGGCTGGAGGCGCCGGGCACCGCTTGCAGCAGCGTTGGTACGTGGTCGCCGGCCACCACCGCCCGGATCCGGATGGGCCGCGGGGGGTCAGCTTGGGGAGGGGAGGGCTCCCGGCTGCTCCGGGCTGCTCCCTCCGGGCTGCTCCCTCCGGGCTGCTCCCTCCGGGCTGCTCCCTCCGGGCTGCTCCCTCCGGGCTGCTCCCTCCGGGCTGCTCCCTCCGGGCTGCTCCCTCCGGGCTGCTCCCTCCGGGCTGCTCCCTCCGGGCTGCTCCCTCCGGGCTGCTCCCTCCGGGCTGCTCCCTCCGGGCTGCTCCCTCCGGGCTGCTCCCTCCGGGCTGCTCCCTCCGGGCTGCTCCCTCCGGGCTGCTCCCTCCGGGCTGCTCCCTCCGGGCTGCTCCCTCCGGGCTGCTCCCTCCGGGCTGCTCCCTCCGGGCTGCTCCCTCCGGGCTGCTCCCTCCGGGCTGCTCCCTCCGGGCTGCTCCCTCCGGGCTGCTCCCTCCGGGCTGCTCCCTCCGGGCTGCTCCCTCCGGGCTGCTCCCTCCGGGCTGCTCCCTCCGGGCTGCTCCCTCCGGGCTGCTCCCTCCGGGCT
The DNA here is from genome assembly GCA_026979955.1 of Megalurothrips usitatus. Classification (NCBI taxonomy): domain Eukaryota; kingdom Metazoa; phylum Arthropoda; class Insecta; order Thysanoptera; family Thripidae; genus Megalurothrips; species Megalurothrips usitatus. The sequence continues at coordinate 9,724,482 of CM049594.1, read as the reverse complement.
GCTCCCTCCGGGCTGCTCCCTCCGGGCTGCTCCCTCCGGGCTGCTCCCTCCGGGCTGCTCCCTCCGGGCTGCTCCCTCCGGGCTGCTCCCTCCGGGCTGCTCCCTCCGGGCTGCTCCCTCCGGGCTGCTCCCTCCGGGCTGCTCCCTCCGGGCTGCTCCCTCCGGGCTGCTCCCTCCGGGCTGCTCCCTCCGGGCTGCTCCCTCCGGGCTGCTCCCTCCGGGCTGCTCCCGGTGGGCTCCGGCGGCCCGGCGGTGCACTGCCGCCCTCACAGCCGGCTGGAAGGATGTGGGCCCTCGGGGGCCCCCGCCGACCCCGCACACGGCCCCCCTGCAATCGTCATGCACCCGAGTGTATAATGCGTCTCTTTCCTTTCCCCTCCCGCAGATGGCGCTGGTGTGCAGCGCCGCGTCGCCCCGCCTGCTGACGTCCGGTTCCGGTTCCGGGTCCGGATCCCACCGCCCCGCCGCCGGCCCGGCGGGCCCGGCCTCCGGCGCCGCGGGTCCGGCCGGCCCCGCAGACCCGAGCGGCAAGGGCCGTAAGCGCGAATAGCGGAGGCCGGGGGCCAATGGCGGTAGGGGTGGGCTTGCCGACGGCCTCGCTGGCTTCGCCACCACTGTCGCAGCTGCTGCAGCCGCCGCAGCCGCCGCCACCGTCACCGGGACCGCAGCGGCGGTGTCGCCGCCATCGCCGCAGCCTCCGCCACAGCCCCCGTAAGTGCTGCGGCCCGCAGAAGAAGACACTCTAAAACACACACGCTCACGAACGTGCACGCGCAAAAGTGAACAAAATAATGCACAAAAAGGAGAAAGACCAGGGAAGAAATATGGGACTTACATTAGAAACTTGAGGTAAAATCCTAGGAGAGTTTCTCGACGGCCGCTCGTCAGGGGCCCTCATGCCGCACCCCTGCAGGCTGCGAAAGGTAGACAGCGCGATACGGAGCGCCCCCATTAGCTGCAGCGACACTCAACTGCGCATGGCGGCTCCGCGGAATAGTTGCTCCGCTGCATGTGTGCCTGTAGGAGAGAGAGAGAAAGAGAATATGCCGCCACCAGTAGCGGAAGTGAGCAGCAAGTAGTAGTGTTGGGTGCGTGTTGTAACGTTGCGGGTGTGAGAGGGACCAGCAATCCTCATCTCACTCTCACACACACACACACACTATCCCCCCTCTCTCCCCCTCCCTTTCCTCCCTTTTGACTTTGACGCAGGCAGTAGCCGCACGACACAGCAACGCCCCCCCCCCATACTCAGCCGCAGCCCCGCGGCAGCGCCCCGGCACCCCCCGCGCCCCCTTGCAGTGTGTGGCGCCCGCCCGGCTGGGCTCGGCTGTCGGGGCTCCGGCGTCATGAGGGCAGTGCCGCAGGGAGGCTGTCGTGCCCGACTGTGCGCCTGCGGTGCAGTGCGGCGTCTGTCTCCGTCCATCACCCGCACTTCCCCCGCTCTGAGAGCGCCCAACCGCCCGAGAGCCGAGCCCACCGAGGCCGTCGAGCCGCTGCCGCCAGTATCCGGCGTCGTGGCAAAAAAAAAAGAATAGAGCCGCAAATTAATATCCGACTCATGAATAAGGAAGAAAGGAAACGAAAATCCTCCGCCCGAGAGGGTTCTCTATTGGCCGACTTCGGTCGGCGGTCCGCCCTGCGACTATTGCCAGCCATGGCACCTTACTCGCACAAGTTTGGTACAGCCGACAAAACTTTGGGACCGCATTTCTCCATTGAGAACTGGCGTCCCCTTTCAACTGCCTCGCGGCTCCGCCGAAACCCTTCGTCGGCTCGACAAACATACACACTCGCAAACTTTGTCGCATCAATCACACCAAAGGTGTGTGTGAGAGAGAGCGGGTTGCCCCCCCCCCCCTTCCCCTGCTGTCTGCGTGTCACATACCCACTCACTCTCAGCATGAGGAGAAGAGGAGGGCACTAGGCGTGACCCAGATTTGGCAAGAGCGACAGAGAATGGAGGGGAAGGGGCGTTAAGACCCGATGACTTTTCTGCCTCAGTGCAACTCGTGGTTTAAGGTGCCCGTGGAGGTGCCGGGGTTTGACGGTGGGACGGGTCAGCCTGTTTTCATTACACCGAGAGTGGGCCCGGCCCCGGTTTAAAATTTACAAAATTCCGTTCGTAACTTGAGATAAACAGCCACGGCCACAAGAGATAGACTTTCATACTCCCCCCACCCCCGTTCCACCCGACCCCAAATCCCTTACCCTCTTCCAGGGATTTGCCGGCGACGGGGTTATTTTCGGAGGCAATCACATGCAGATCACCGAGTCCCTCTCTTTCACGGAGAGGGGATAGCCGCGCTCTCTTTCTTCATGGTCTGACCTTCTCTCCAGCCCCGCCCCGTATCTCTCCCTCTCTCTCTCCCTCTTCTTTGTCCCTCTCTCTCCTCTCTCTCTCTCTCCCCGGTCGGATAACCCGATTGGACTGTCACTCTGTTGGGAGGGTGGTGCTGGAGCAGGCATCCGCGCCGCTTATCCGTCGTTATCGCGCGTCAGTGGCGGCGCTTGCGGCCGCAGAGCCACGCCCGCACGCTGCAACGCCTCTGCCTGATCTGGCAGGCTGTGCCTGGCTGTGTGCCGGGCGCCACCTCCGGGCGCCACCACCGGGTGCCCCGCTGCCAAGGACGCGGCGAGGCTGATTGAGTCATCGGAAAAGACCTGGAGGCGGCCCCGCACTGACTGACTTCGTCCATTAGTTTTGGCCTCGGTTCGCAAAAAAAAAAAGAAAACAAGCTGGCCCGTCCCTCCGTCGAACCTCGGGGCCGCGGTTCCGCTCCGCTCCACCGACACCTCGTTTCGACAGGGGGACTTGGCCAGCTTGGCCTGCCTCCGGCCCCCGCCTGAAGTCACAGTGTGGAGGGGGGCGGTAGGGGGCCGCGTCGCCGCTGTGTGGCCGCCGCTGGATCAGCTGTTCCGGGCCGGGCGGCTCGCGCGGCGGACTCGCGTGGGAAACGCGGAACCCCGTTGGAGAAATCGGGGTGCGGTAGGGCGGCGGGGGCGGCGGGGGCGGCGGCCCGGGCTGACACGGCCCCGCCTCCGCATCGGACTCGGAACCTCATCTACGCCGCCTGTACCACCCCCCCCCCTTTTTTTGTGGCCGCCGAGCGCCGTATACACCCGCGCGGCCACTTAGCGGAAATCCGTCAGTTTTTACCGAAGGATCTGCGTTGAGCTTCCCCTGCTCTTACATTCCGTCCCTCCCGTGCCCGCGCCCTTTTGCTTCCTTTCCGCACGGGATTCCACCTGCCGTGAGGTGTCGGACGTTGTGACAAGCTCAGTCCCTCCCCTCCTCGGCTCTGTTTGCTGTACCGTCCTGCCGCCGTCGCGTAAGCCTCCCCCCCCCCCTCCCTCCCCACACACCGCCCCCCACCCCCGTCCAGTCGGCGTTCTTGCCGCCCTCTCCTAGCACAATCGACGAGATTTTCGTCACGAGAGGCAGCGCCGGGAGAAAAAGCCAGCACGACCCCGACTACCGACCGACTCCCGCAACCTGGCCTGAGACAGACGGCTCAAGGGGGAGTGGCGAAGAGGGGGAGAGAGAAATAAAGAGAAGGCGGGAGACACACGGAGACAGACAGAGAGAGAGTAAATAAACGGGCGTCCGCCAGAAGCACCGTTCTGATAATAATACAATTCAGCAGAGATTCGCAAATTAGTGAAGAATACTTATTCCGCTTGTTTTGATAGAATGCGAAAATGCAAGGTACAATGAAAGAGGCTATAGACTGCTGCTGCTGCCAATGTCAGATAGCATTGCGGTGAAGTTAGAGACAAGACTGGGGGGGGGGGGGAGGAGAGCGAGAGACGGAGAGGAGAGAGATTAGAGAGAGATTAGAGAGAGAGAAAGAGAGAGAGAGATTTACCTCATCCTCCCGGTTCTCTCCCTTTATTTCCTCCCCTCCATCCTGCCCATCTCCGTCGCCTCCCGGCCGATCACCAGCGGGTCCGGGTCGGCCCGGCGCCGGGGGGGGGGATTTATTTATAAATCGCTTTCCCACGGTCCACGTGTCACCGCGTTGACAGCAGGGGAGCGCGGCGCCGCTGGAGGTCGAGGTTCACAGAGAGGTGTCTGGCCAGGCAGTCGCGATCCGCCGCCGGACACGCACGCGCCCCAGAGTGGGTCACGGGGCGACTCGCGCGGGGGGGCTCGCGCGGTCGGGACGCGCACACGTGCGGAACGCAGGGGGGGGGGGCATTCAATCAGGGGCCCTATGCGAATGGGCGAGTACCCCAGACCGCGCGCGCGCGCTTTGGGGGCCGGAGCGGAAACTGTGTGAGAGTGGTGGGTCGGAGCGGCCAGCGGACCAGCGGGCAGCTGTATAGGGCCGGGGCCTGGACGGGGCCATGGCGGCGCGCCGCGCCCCGGGTCACGGCGTTCCCAGGGAAGCGGGGGTGCATGTGTCTGCATGGCGCATGTGCATCTGTGTGTAAAGGAGAGAGAGAAAGGGGGAGAGAGAGACAGACACAGGGAGTGAGACACAGAGAATGTGTACGTAAAAGAGCGTATGTCCCATCACTAAACGTTGATGAAAAGATTTCAGCTCAGAGGGTGTCCTCCTGCCCGGCACGAGAGGTCGTGACCCGTGGTGACCTCGGTGACCGCTGTGAGTGCGAGGTCCCGACGGTGACCGGCCCGTCGCGGCGCCGCGCCGATGCCGCCCCGGATCTGCGGAGGGCCGCCGCCCTGACGGAGTGCCAAGACCTTGTCAGGGCTCCTGCGGGGCCGCGGCCGGAGGGGGGCAAGGAGGCAGGAAGAGTCCACCAACAAAACTGGCCTCCGGTCAAACCGCTCTCCGCGAATCAGTTTTTTTTTTTTTTTTGCCGGAGCGGCGGGCGCCGTCGCTCAATCCGCAGCCTCTTTCGGCGCCACATTTCTGCCGCCAGCCTCCGTCAGCCCCACTCCCCTTGAGCACCGGCGGCCTCCGTGTGCGCGCGTGCGGTGGGTCCCCGCGGGTCCCGGTGGCGCCAGCCCCGTCCTGCCGCAGGCTCTGCCCTGCTTCACACTCTTCTTTTTACAGCTGAGAGAGAGACAGAGAGAGAGAGAGAGAGAGAGAGAGAGAGAGAGAGAGAGAGAGGAGGAGGTCCAAGCACCATTCCGGCCAAGCCATCGGGCCCTCTGGTGGGGCTGAGAGCCCGGCGGGCCCCACACACACTCTCTTGTTTCTGTAGTCCGTCCCTTTTATATTCGGCCGTGGGCTAGGTGGCCCGGGCAGCGCCTGGGAGCGCGCGCCCACCCTAATCCCCGGCCCGCCCCAGCCCCGCCCCGCCACGCCGGGTGTGGCGCCACACACACACGCACACACACAGACACACAGACGCCGCAGTGCCCGGCAACGCCACCGACCGCCACAAAGCCGATTTAGCGGACTCGATACGACTGGAAATGCTCGGGCCGCGGGGCGGCGCGCCGCTGTATCGGGACGATATGTGCCCCGTCCACGGCCGGAGTTTGGAAGGCTGCGCCGCCGCCGCCGCCGCCGCCGCCGCCGCCGCCGCCGCCGCCGCCGCCGCCGCCGCCGCCGCCGCCGCCGCCGCCGCCGCCGCCGCCGTGCCGTCCGGCCAGCGGCAGCGGAACAGAACAGGCTCCATTGAATTATTTCGAGTGTCTGTGCTGACGTCCTTGGCACGATTCCCGCTCGCCCACGAAAGATCTGCAAAGGGGGCGGCGGCGGCGGCGGTGGTGGTGGTGGTTGCAGCGGTGGTGGGGGCGGCGCGGCGTACGTCTCCTCAACCCCCCACCAACGACCCTCCCCCCCGGTACTGACCCCCCCCCCCCCTCACTCTCTCTCTCTCTCTCTCTCTCTCTCTCTCTGCAGGGGGCGCAAGCGGCTTCCTCCGTGTAATTTGGCTCGTCAAATGCGCGCGGCCCTCTGCAGCCCCGTGCTGCATCCCCTCCCTGTCCGGCCGTCATAATTGCCGCAGGAAGCGGTCATCTGTTCTCCCTCTCTTTCTTTCTCTTTCTCTCTCTGTCTGCCGCGTTCGCGTTCTATCGCGCACTTGCTGCACGTGCCCCGCGCGTGCCGTGTGACAGATGGGACGGCAATGCGACGGCGGCGCTGCGAATAATTGAGCACGTCTGTGCATTCAGCATTTTGCGCCATCAGCGATCAGCCGTCGCTCTCCGAATCCGGGTCGCCGCCGGAGAAGTCTCGGCCGTCAGCCGGTGGCGGCGCCAGGCCGGCCGGCCTGAGGTTCGCGTGAGGGCCGCGGTCGGCGTGCTGGGACTGCCGCGCGGCGGGGCGGGTGGGGCCACCGCTGGCCATCGCCGCGAGGGTCAAGGGGCGAGGCCACGCGGCCGGGGGGCGCCGCGCCGCCGGCCGGCACCGCACGGCCCGGCCCGCCCGGTGCACTGCTCCGGCCGGGACGTGGTGAGTCCCCGTGCGTTCGCACCCGCCCCACTTTACGACCCATTCCGTTTTATGATTTCGGAAGCGTCCGCTGGCTGGCTGGCCCGCAGTCCCCGCGTGCGATAGCGCGTTCGGCGCCCCGGCGGCGGTGGAGGACCCGAGGACCGCAGCAAGTCCTCCAAGAGCTGTCCGCCGGTACTTTGGGCCCGGCACGCTGGGACGCGGGTCCCTCGACTCACCCCCCAACCCCTCCCTCTCCCTACTCCTCCTGTACTGCGCGCGCCGGGTAATCTGTATGCGAGGGCCGTAGTCCTTGGCTCTCTCTCGCTCTCTCTCTCTCTCGTTCTCTCTCCCGCTCTCTTCGTTCTCCCTGTCAATCCCCGCAGTAGTTATACTGCCCTCTCCTTCTCTTAGTCCTAGTTCCTCTCTCTCTCTCTCTCTCTCTCTCTCTCTCTCTCCGGTGGGAACTAACCGACTCGAGGACCCCCCTTTCCCTCTCCTGCGAAAGCCTTTTAACGTCGAAAACAGGGCGAGGCCCCCCTCCGCTATTCGGCGTGGTCAGCACTGACGTACGGGGCCCGGCGGCCGGAGCTGGGGGACGCCGGCAGAACCAGCAGCCGCCTGATGCAAATCGGTGGGCGAAGCGGGTCGGCGAATGAGCCATAAGCCATTGGGGACCGGCGGCGCCTGCGCCTGCTGCTGCTGCAGTGCGCCCCGACGCTGGGCTCCGACCGGGCCCCCGTAAGCAGCAGGCGCTGTCACGGGGGAGGCGATGGAGTGGAGAGGCGAGACCTGTGGAGTCCCCGCGGGCCGCCCGGGGCGACCCGGCCCGGCAGCGGCGCTGGAGTGCGAACGCCTGCGGATCGCTGCATAGGCAAGCCCGGCCGGCGTCGGCGTCCGGCCGGTGGCTGCCTGCTGCCGAGCAAGGCGATCCCCCCGGGGCCGGGCCTCATCGGCACGCCGGCCTCTCCCCCCCGCGGCTGCCAGTGGCCGCCAGAGACCGCCCGAGGCGCCTGTGACTTTGGGGTCGGCATGTGGCCTTGGCCGCAGGACTCGCGGGGCCGCCTCAGCTGCGGCAGGAGCCGGTGAGTCGGTGGCATGCCTGACAAGGGGGTGACACGAGGAGATAAAATGTTTATGAGACGTCACTGCCGCTACGGTATTGTGTGAGGAGGGGAGTAATGTGCTACATCGGCCGGGCATAGTCGGTCTTGGGTCGGACTTGGTCCCATAACCGAAATTTTCTGTCTCTGTCCACTCGTAAGAACCACGCGAGTGCGAGAGAGACAGACGCGCGCTCGGTCATGGCCTGGCCTGCAGTACACTAGAGGGGAGGGAAAAGGGGAGGGAGGGGGGGGGGGGTGCAGGTGTCGGCGTATATCGGCCTCCTTGCGAGCGTGGGAATTATTGACAGAGGCATAGCTGTAAATAATGCGGCATGTCGCGACGGCTAACACTATTATTGGCAGTTTCCATGGATACTGTTTTGATTTGTGCGGAGAGCGGAGCATGTACCGGTGGGCGTGTGTGTGTGTGTGTGTGTGTGTGTGTGTGTGTGTGAGGGGATCACCTGAGTTGGCGTTGTTTGCCTGTACACGGCGGCAACATGTTAATTTCCAATAATTGTGGTGGAAGTGGGTGGTGCGATGCCGAGGTTGGATCGCGCTAGAGAGTGCCCGGGGGGGGGGGGGGAGAAGCGGGGAATCAATGATGAAGGGAGGCAGCTGAGAGATGAAGGATGAGTGGGAAAAAAAGTTCCATGTGGCCCGTCAGAACCAAGCGGTAGCCACTTTGCTAGCGACCGAAAGGACAGACATGCCGTGCTGGCAGCGGGCCACGGCGGGGCAAGGCGGGGCAGGGGAGGAGGGAGGGGCGGGAGCCTTGCACCGGCCGCCGCTTCCGCCCTTGCTGTCGGGCGGGGCTGGCTGGAGGCAGCCGGGAATAGATCGTTCGGACAGTACGGGGAGATGGCGCAGTGTGTTCTATACGGCCTTCAAAACATTTGCTCCCGGCACTCCACGGCGTTTTCGCTCGACGCCACCGCCAGAGAGACCGTGTTTACAAACGAAACACTGCGCCCCCCTTTTGCCACATAACCGCTCCCAAAAGAGGGGAGCAGGGGACACAAAGAAAATGATTGCAAGTCTTGCAAGTACCTCCTGAAAGTTTGTGAATGGCACGACGCTTCTATGAGTGCCGTTGATGGCTTCACTTTCTCCTTGTTCGCGGCGACGCCGACCTAATTATAGAAGCGTCGGTGTCGCTTTGTTACGCTCCTCTTTCTCTGTTGTTTCGGATAGTAAATCTCGGCGTCGTCTGCTTGGTGCGGTCGGGGCGGCCCCCGGCGGCCCCCGGCGGCTTCGGCGTCTCTAGCGGCCCCCAAAGGCGGCCCGGCGGCCCGTCTCGCAGAGCAGCCGTCCCGGCCCGACTAGCTGCCGCTTCTCTAATTACCGGGATCCTCGGCACAATACCTCGTCGCGGGACGTTCGTCACAGAGAGAGAGAGAGAGAGAGAGAGAGAGAGAGAGACGACGGGTGGACTCGAAATAGAATAACGCGCCGCGATCGGGAAAGAAACAAACAGCAAAAACCGCTTCATACATCGCTAACTATTGAGTACTCTATCGGTATTACAAAGTGTCTTGAGAGCCCGGACAAGGCTGACGTTGACGCAGCGGCTCCGTTACCAAATGCCCCCTCTGTTCAGGATTCCAAGAAGGGGCCCACCCGCAAAACATGATGTTCAATATTTTTTTATTTTTTTATTTTTTTTCACTAAGGGTCGTGGGTTTAATTTTTTACATCCTTTATGTTCGTCTCTCGCCATGGATGAAAAAATCCCGCCATATGGACTTGCTTCTCCCTCTCTCTCTCTCTCTCTCTCTCTCTCTCTCTCTGCCTGTGTCTATCTCCCCCTTTTCCCTCTGTCTCTCTCGCTCTACGGCTTTATTATCTGCCGGGGTGGGCGGCGGCGGCGCATCGTACTTACACACCCGTCCCGTGTTGGGACTGCGCTCTGCTGGAGTCTCGGCGGAGCGGAGCCGGCGGAGGCGGGGCCCGGCACTGCTGTCGGAACGGCGTGGGGCCCGGCCAAACCCGGCTGAGGAAGGGGCGCGCACACACACACACACTCGCTGCTCTGCAGTCGCGCCACGTTTGACGTACTACCACGTGAGGCGATACCGAGAGCAGAGAGAGAGAAAGAGAGAGAGAGAGAGGTGCAGAATGAAAGGAACGTGGTAAACAGTGGGGTACGAACGAGGCAGAAAACCCAAGGGAACGTCCTCGCCTTCCTATATTTTGTTGCCGGCGTTCGCTTCCCGTTTCGCGCGCCATTCATTCTGTGCTTGAAATTGCTGCGCACTGGAGCGATCACACACTACTCATTTTGAAATCTCGCGCGCTTTTGTTCCCCTGTCGAGCCGAGGTTTGATGGTGGGACGGGCCAGCTTGTTCCCTTTGAAAAACAAATATTGATCATGTGTCTCCCATCCGCCCTCCTTTCCTTCTCTTCCTCCTCCCCCCCCCCCCCCCCCCGATAAACATCGTCCTCGCGTTTCGTTAAAACGATGCTCCGCTTGTTATCAGGGCGATGAAATCCGCGTACGCGTCGCCATCGGGCGCTGCGGCAGCGTCGGCGGCGTCGGCGGGGGACGAACACCACCACCATCACCACCACCACCACCACCACGCCGGCGGCCTGGGCGAGGAGGACCCGGGGCCGACGGGGGCGGGCGGCGGTCCGGGGCCGGGCCGCGGGGCCGGCGCGTGGCTATGCTGCATGCCGTGCGCCTGGCTGCGCGGCCACGCCGGCGTCCACCGCGCCGCCCTCACCTCCGCCACGCTGCTGGTCACCACGCTGCTCGTCGCCTCGCCCGTCCTCTTCCTCATCACCTCGCGGCCCATGGAGCGCATCCAGGCGCTGCCCTGCGAGTCGCCGGTGAGTGCGACGCGTGCGCCGCCGGCCGGCCAGCACGGGCGGCCGCGCCGCCGTGCCCCTCCCCGCGCCCTCCCCGTGCGGCCGCCGGCCCAGAGCGATGTTTGTCGGTGACCTACTTCCTGACGTATCGCGTTTCTACCGCCGCCGCCGCCACCGGTGGCTTTCTCGGCTGCGGCCGGAGCGCGGCGCCGCGCGGCGCGGCCGCGCGACGCGAGCGTGCTTGCGTCAGGTGTCCCCGCCCCCCGTCAGACCACGTCGGAACCGTCGCGGCTCCGTCAGCAACCGTCAGTCGCCGCCGTGCCCCGACGCATTATTACAGGTACCGTCACCGTCAGAGCTGGGTGCCCGGATGGCCCGGGTTGCCGCCCCGCCCCGCCCCGCCGGCTCCGACCAGGATGAGGTCCACCTCGGTGCACCGGACAGCCAATACCGCGGCCGGACAACCTGAAACGACAGGGAGATATGCCGGCCGACGCACGCAGAAGCGGCCCGACCCGTATTACTGCGTAACGCCCTCTGATGCGAGTTCGGCCGCCCGCACACGGCGCCCGGTAGATAGGCAATCTCGGCTCCTCCTGCACACGGGCGGCGTGCGGGCTGGCCTACCCCGGGCACCGCAGGCGCTCCGGCACCGCACCGCTCGCGCACACCCGCCAGGGGCCTTAAGCGATTTTTGTTCTCTTTATTTTCCTATTTAAGACGGCCCACCCCGCACCGGGATCCCCGGGCATGCGCGTTGAATCCCCTCTGCTGCTTTAGATATAGCTTTACACAAATGTAGCGGAAAATTCGGAAGATAACGGGGCGCTCGCAGTACAGGTGAAATGCGATTTTGGAAGGGTATCCCTTCATCACGCGACCCTTCTTCGCACAAAGGCGGTCGTTTGCGTCGGTGGGGTCCCCTCCGGTCCCCTCTCCGCCCGTCCCCTCCCCTCCTTCCCCTCCCTCCCTCCCTTCGCTCCCCTCCCCTCCCCTCCCCCCTCCCCCCTCTGCCACCTCCAGCGGGCCCATATCGGCCCCGAAGCGGGACGCCTTCTCTGTGGGTTAGGTGAGGTCATCACGGGGTGTATCGCGTGTCCTTGCAGCTCGCCGTCGACGGGTCAAGGCCCCCCCCCCCCCATCCTCTACACAGCAGTGCGGTGTGTGAGTGTGTGAGGGTGTGCGTGTGTGTGAATGGGTTCTGTCTCGCCGGGGATGCCAAGCAGTAGCGTCGTCGTGGTTCCAAAGGCGGACTCCTCTTCTCTCTCGCTCTCTCTCTTTCTCTGTATCTCTGTCTTTGTCTCTCTCTATCTCTCTGTCTGTGTCTGTCCCCCCCCCCCCTCCTCTTCCGCCGTCCTGTCGCTTCTCCTACGCCGCGCGCAAACGTCACTGGGCCACCACGCCTGTCAGTGGTGGCAGACTCTGCGGTGTGTCTCCCCCTCCCCCTCCTCTTCCCTCTCCCCCGCCCCCTGCCCTTTCAACCCTCGCGGATTGCATGTCGCGCTCGGCCGTGCCTCCGGCTGCCGGGCTGCCGGCCCCGACGACGCCCCAGTCGCGGCGGCCGTTGTCGAAGCCCGTCTGGAGTTTGGAGATTCGCGTAGGTCCTCTACCGCCGCGGCAGTGGGGGATACACCCGTTGACACACGTGCGATGCGTCCCCAGACGGGCGTCGGCGGCGGCGGCGGCGGCGGCGGCGGCGGCATTCGATGGCGCGCGCGGCCTGCGCTCTCTGGAGCACGCGCGGCCGGCATGCGTAGCGGCCAGCACCACGTACATGCGAGCCGCGTGGAGCCTGCATCGGCGAACCCCCAGCGGTGCCCATAGCTCGGGCAGACCGCTTCCGCAGATTCCCGGCGCAAACAAAAGCGCGGCCCCGATCCTATGGAACCTCCGCCCCCCCGCGGCCCTCAGGCACGCGCGGCCGGCACGCGTTCGGCGAAGGACACCGGGTCGCCGGGTCACCAGGGGGCGGCGGCGGCTGCATCCCCGAGTGTGCTCTGTTTGTCGCAGGACGCCGACGGCTGCAAGGACGGCTACCGGGAGTGCTCCACCGAGATCTGCCGGCTGATGGGCAAGAAGATTGGCTCCATGCTCAACTACTCGGTGGCTCCGTGCGACGATTTTTATCAGTGAGTATACAACCCCCCCACGTTCGGCCGGACCGCCCCTCGGTCCGGTGGCGGCGGTGCTGGCGCACTGCGGGTGTGAGCGGCCCGAGGCGCGAGGGGGGGACAAGAGGTGGAGCAGGGCAGGGGGCGGGGGTCCACTATCAGAGCCTAGACGCCGCTGCAGCCGCCATCAGCGGCCGTCGGGGTACTCCAGGGTCTGTGTGTGTGTGTTTGTGTCGGCCCACCGACTCACTCGAGCTCACTCCAGCGGCTTTGCGAATGAAACTAAAGCAAAGGAAAAAAAAAGGACATCGTAAATTCTTTTTGCTGGGCACTCCCGGTAAGGTAAGCATGGTCTGGAAAAGTGTAAGACGCGTGTAAACGAAGAGACAAACAAGACCCGAAGCGCGTCGCGAGGGGACACTTTTATTGTGAGAGCCGTTGTTGGCGCAGATTAGATTACCGCGCGTTGCGAGAGTGCCTTAGGCCCGTGCCAACGCATCGCCGCCGCCCGGCTTGGCACAGCGGCTGCGGGGGTGCTGGTGATGTTCTCCATGCTCTCCAGGGTGTGGCGGGCGCAGCGCGGCTCGGCTGCACGCTGCGCCACGGCAGCGCCGGGCGGCTCCTCGCCCCGCGATAATGCGGTGCCGCCGCTCGCTCCGCTGCCCTTTTTGCACGCTCTCTCGGCCGGATAGTGCGCCTCGGAAAAGCGAGACGAGGACATAATGATGGCACGCCTCTCCGTGCTTTGAGTCTCTTTGCCAAACGCTATTAGTTTCCTTTTTGCGTTTTTTTTTCTGGCCGCGGAGGGAAAGGCCACTGGTGTTTCTGCAAAATATTTATCGTCTTTTTTTTTTTGCGACAACCGAGGATTCCTTTGGCTTGAATCCGAAAGACGGAAATGTAGGCACCTCAAATAATGTGGCTCGGTCGTATACAAGAGTGAAAATTCTGTTAGTTTGGCAGTACGGGCAAATTGGTCCTTGTCACTTAGTGTGCGCGAAATAAATTTTTCGGACTTTCCGCCGCCATTTTGAAGGCAGGTGAAAAGGGCCTGTCTCCTTCCTGGCCTCCGTTTCTGTTGATTTCGTGGTGGGATGGTGCCGCCCATTGACCCATCCCCGAGCCGCGCCCATCTCTCAGGCAATTTCACCATGCAAATGAATGCCTCTCCCGCCCGGCTCCAGCCCGGCTCCAGCGTGGCTCCAGCCCGGCTCCAGCCTTGGCGCCTGGCGGCGCTCGCCACCTCAGAGCGCGTCGCGTCGCCAATCACATTCACACCCCTTTTCACTTCGACGAGAGAGGCGGGGGGGGGGGGGGGGGGGGAGTGGAGGGGGAGAATATCCCATTCCCCTCCGAATGCTAATAATTCATCTCGTCCCAAACGGCGTGATTTTAAAGATTGGGAGGGGTGGGGGTGGGGGAGGGGGGGGGCGTTACACTATGCGGGCCTGTGGGCGCCATACCGGCGTGACCCGATACGAGGCCGTGTTTGTCTACAAACGCCCAACCGCCTCTCACACGTTTCAAACCGTACCGATAACCAGACATTCTGGCATTTTATTCGTTTGTTCTGGCGCAGATTTTCGTGCGGAGAGTGGAGCTACTCCAAGGAGAAGGCCTGGAGCCGCATCCCCTGGAGCTCCTTCAACGCGATGACCAAGAACCAGGAGCGACCCACCACGATGTCCTGGATGGACAGCTCGCCGGCCAGCGGGGTCGCCTCGCTGCAGAGCAGCATCGAGAGACAAGTGCAGAGTACGTCGTAAACATCTGCTGTGGTCACGTTCTCAGCAAGTTCAAAAATAGTCGCACGTTACGTACTGGAAGGACAGCGCTGTCCAATCACCGAGGCAAAAACCTAAGTTGGGCATCCGTTCCAGCACACGTCTCTAACAAGAACCTCTTCCAGGGCTGCTGGAGAAGGCGGCCGGCACGCGCTTCGATAAGATCGGCCAGTTCTACGACGGCTGCCTCAAGGCGGGCGACAAGCGGCTGACGCTCACTCCTAGTAAGTCATGTACGAACCACACCCCGCTCTCTCGCTTTTAAAAAAAAATATTGAAAGTCGTGGCACGAAATGACTTTGCTTTTTTTGTTTTGAAATTTGAAACTAGGGCAACTGTACCTTTCAATCTAATGATGATTTCGGATCAATTTTCAAGTTAAAAACACCTAGTGTGTGCGACCGGCCCATTCCGTTGAAATATTTTAGGGACTTGAATGCATCGTCTGGTAGGAGAGGCCGCGCGCGTCGCAGTAACCAGAACAATCTTGTACAACGATGTCCGTACACCGGTAATACACCGCGCGGCCTTGAGTCGCCGCCGGCCGGCCTTGTTAACGGCGTGGCTTTCATAACAGGCGGCGAAAACCCCGGGACCGGGACGGCGGGGGGTGATACACCCGCCATAAAAACGTTATGATTGGGGCGAAATGTGTGCTCCGCGTAGCAGCGCCGCGGGGGCCGCGAGGGGGCCGCCGCGGGGGCTCGCAGCTCCCCCGCAGCCTATAGGTCGCCGCGCTGCCGGCACCACCCCCTGCACCGCCCCCGGCGCACCTCCCCCCACCCACCACCGCAACCGCAGCGGGGCCGCGTCACTTAATTATCGCCTTACCGTGTGCCCTAACGGCGTTCTTTCCTCTCGTTTCGCGTGGCATGTTTGCCGGCGGGGGTGCAATTAGTGCGCCCGTAGGGGTAGGGGGACCGGGGGGGGGGGGGGACCGGGGCGGCACCGCATGCAGCCGCGACCGAGGAGGGGACGTGAGGCAAAAGGCCGCCACCGCGCTGTTCGCTCCCAGCTTCATAAACCCGCACACGACGTTTGACACGCACTCTGCTCGCACTGCTTGCGGGAGACGGGGCCGCCGACAGCGCTCTGCCGCCGTGCGCCAACGGATTCCATAAAGCCACACTCGACGGGGAGGGGGGGAGGGGGGGGGGCAGGGGGGTGGACAGGGCGGCGGCCAAGCGCCACGCGAGAGGCTCAGCGGCAAGGGCCTCGCCCCCGCCGCCGAAAGCCGCGCCCGGAGGCCACCGGCCCGGAGGCATTGATCTCGGCGGGAGCAAGGGCGCCGACGAACGCGCCCGGGGGCCAGAGCGAAAGGTGTGGCGCTGTCAATATAAACACGCTGACACTTCCTCAAAGGAAAGAGAGAGAGAGAGAGAGAGAGAGAGAGAGAGAGAGAGAGAGAGAGAGAGAGAGTGTGTGTGTGTAAAAAAAATGCCCGCTAAATTTACTAGAATTTGGAGGATAACCATTGTGTGCAAAGCCGCAGCTGCAGTGCTGAACCCGCAGAAAAGTTCACATGCGCGGATCTGTCCTTAGTATCATTATACTCTCATTATACCACAACCCCTGCCTGGATCTCGTTAGGAGGTATCGATAATATTTCCATCGTGCACGGCCAGGAGGAGTCGACTCCTTGGCATGAGAGCTTGCGATGTTGTGTATTACGTGACCTGAATGTCATACGGCAACGTAAGCAAGCAAGGACCAAAAAAAAAAAAAATTGCGGAAGACTGGGAAAGCTTAGGGAGGGTGCAGTTCGTATAATGCCGCGGTCCGACACCAAGCACGCATTATTTACACTCAAAAAGTGTGGAGGGGTAGGTTTTTGTCCAGACTCGGGGGTGTTATGCCGGGGGATCTTTCTGCAATCAGCGCCCGTCCGCCGCTGTGCGGATCCATGCGGGCATGCCGTGCGTCGCCCGCCCGATAGCCCCGCTATTCAACCGATACGTAAATTTAGCCTGAAAATGACAACCACGCGTCACAGCTTCGCGTGACGCACGGAGGGAACATCGCCCCCGTGTGGGAGAGAGAGAGAGAGAGAGAGAGAGAGAGAGAGGGTGAGAGGGAGAAAGAGAGAGAACGAGTGAGAGACAGACAGAAGAGAGACAGAGGAAGAGAAAGAGAGAGAGACAGACGTACAGATCGAATACAAAGGAAATAGGTAGAAATAGGCGATTGATGGTGATTGATAGTTTAGTCGATTCATTTACAATATACGGTGGTGGTGGGGGGGGGGGGGGGGGGGGGGAGGGATCACGGTGGAAGTCCTTCTTGAGGTAGTCTCTCCACCGACCCTTTCCGTCTCGCTTGCCCCCGCACTTACTTGTATTCGTTTCTCTCTCTCCCCCGCCCCGCCCGCAGTGCTTAATCTGCTGGACGAGCTCGGCGGCTTCCAGCCGATGAACGCGACGCCGGACATCAGCAGATTGCTCGCCAGCATCGCCACCCTCAACGGCGGCCCCATGTTCCGGCTGACGGCTGACCAGGACCTGCAGAACAGGTCCCGGTACGCTCTCTACGTGGACACCCCTAAGCTGCCCTGGATGCCCACGCACCCCGCCTTCTACAGCGAGGCGGTGGGCGGGTCGGCGGACGGGCCCGACGGCCCGGACCTCGCCGTCTCCGCCGCCATGCCCCGCCTCAGGCCCCTGCTGCCGCCGCCCACGGTAGGTCCGCCGCGCTGCACGGCCAGCGCCCGCCGACGGCTGGATAGGCCGCCCGCACGGCTCGCGTGCATGCAGCAGGCCGAGCTTGCCTACCCATTAGGCGCCACGTGAGCTGCGCTCGGCTGCGCTGCCCTGTTACTGCGCCAATAAACCGGCAGTAGGTTCGGGGCGGCCCCCGGGCAGGAAGGCCCGATACACTGATGATACGTATTGGAAGCGTCCGCGCAGTGCCAGACGTTTACGCACGACCCCCTTCACATTGAGAACCGTACACATATAGCGCTCTACCCACACCGCATCCCCGGAATCACCTTCCATTCGCCGAACACACACGGCATTCTTACACAGCCGCATTCCTAAATCAAGCACACTTTTTTTTTAGAGTGCACAAAAAAGGACGAAAAATGTGCCCGGTGCGGTATACATCAAGATTACATGCGCTGCAGGAGGGTGCGTTGAGCAGGAAGCTTAAAGCGGTGTGGACACGAGCCGCCTAAGTAACGTGTAGCCGCGCGGGGCTAGGCTTTAATCGCTGCCCGGAGGCGCGCCATGGTGCACTGCGCACGGCGCGGGACTTAAAATGTTTAATCCGCCGTTACCGACCGGCGCCAGCGGGTGCCATAGCGGGCGCCAAAGCTTCCACCGCTGCGGGGCCCCGCCGCCGGCACCGCGCTCCCCGCAGAAGGCTGCATAGGCTGAGAGGGCCTTGAAGACCCGCCGAAGCTCACGCCGAAGCCCAGGATGAAGCCTGAGGCTGACGCCCAAACCGAAACCTCGGCAGGCAGCCGCCGTCCCAGGAGGCGCGGCGCGCGCAGCTCCCAGTAACAAGTTTGCTTTGTGTCACATCGAGGGCAGTAAGGCGCGGGGGGGGGGGGGGGGGCGGCACACGTAGGCCGCCGCCGTCGCCGCCGCCGCCTCCCCTGGGAGCCGCAGTATGTTTTAATTTGCCGGGCGGCCTTTTATGCAGCGCACACGGCGTCGGCTTTTCGGAACCGACGGCGGAAGCCCTGGGGTGACGTCGGGTCCAAGGTCTCCCCGCGGCAACAGCGGGATATCGGAAGCCGACCGTGGCAGCACCAACTACTCCGCTACGCGCCGCGGTTTCTTCGCAGGGGAGGCGCGATGAGCGCGGGATCCAGAGCCGCAACGCCACCGGCGCTAGTTAGGACTATCCGGGGAACTATCTCCGCGGCGGGGGGCGGCTGGGGGACGCGGGCTGGATTGGATTAATTCGGCCCCAGACTACTCTGCTATCCTCGCGCACGGCGGCGGCCGCTGACGCGCTCGCTACGTCAGCACTCCGTTTCTGTCTCCCCTCCGGGAAGCTCCCGGGGCCTCGGTGTTGTAGGCCAAACTTGGTGACGGATAGGCCCGGGCAAATGACGAGAGGGGGGCGGGGCTCCCGTGGGCTCCCGCGGGGCCCTGGCTGCTGGCGGCCCGTGTTTGCGACAGGGCGCGGGGCCGAGTGTGTCCGGGAGTGGGCACAGCAATCGGACCTCCCCCTCTCGCCCCGATTGCTGCCGCCGCTGCTGCTGCTGCGCACGCGAATTAGCGCAAACAGACGGCGGCCTCTCACTGCCTTTGACTACACGTTTCCGGGGTTCGGGTCCGGGGAGGCCGCGGCCGGCCAGGGGGGGGGGGGGGTCGGGGGCCGTCGGCCGCGCCAGGTCGGACCCGCGAGCCCCCCCCCCCCCCCCCCCCGCGCACCGCCCCCACCCCCGCCGAGGCCCCCGCCGAGGCCCCCGCCGAGGCCCCGCCGAGGTCCCAACACGTCTGGCAGCCACGGAATCGATGGCAGCCGCTACATGCGCCCTTACTTCACAGCCCTCGGCGTGGACTCGTCCGCGCCGCGGGTTTCGAATCCGACCCGCCACACGTGGCAAGCAGGCGAGCAGCGGCCCGAGCAGTTCTGCGAAGAGGAATGAGGAGGGCCCGCGACGCGCGAGGTGCGAGGCTTGAGGAGCACGGGCCAGCGCGTCGCGGGCCGGCCACGGCTAGGGCCCCAGGGTCCCGGTGGCCTCTTCGATCGGAATGGCGCACAGGCAAGGGATGAGAAATTCTAAGCGGTCTCCCGTCGCCCTCATCCCGAGAAGCGGCGGAGAGTTGAAAAGAGTGTCCAACTAATGTGTACGCGAGCGGCGAGTGTATCTCGAGCGGCTCCCTCTGGCTCAGATTAGCGGGAAACTTCAATTTCAGCGCATCGCGAGCAGAACAAGTGCACTGGATTCTTAAAAAAAATAACAATTCTCTTTTTGTGCGAATGGAGACCGACCGTGCTGTTTGAAGTCGGTCCTGTGGTTTCAGCCGCCCTGTCTGCGCGGGCCACGGCTTCTCTAAGGAGACCGCTTTCATCTCAAAAGGTTTCCAAGCAGGGCTTCGCCGCGTCGCCAATGAGGGCCGGCGGAGCTGCGCCGCAGCGCGGGAGACCCGGAGGCCGCGGCACGGAGACGTATTGGGATCCTTTCAGCCCCCTCCTCCCCCGCCGCAGCTTGGATTCACTCCCCCCCCCCCCCTTCTGACCCGCCTGTTTTGGGATTTATAATATATGTCCGGCTCGGGCGGGGAGGGGAGCCCTACATGTCGTCTGACTAGGCTCACCGGCACTGCGGGGCCTGGATGGTTTTACTCCACCGGAGTATTGTTCCTGGCGGGATGGCGGCAGTATAGGTTATGTACGTGTGCCGTGGCTGTCCGTCTCCCCGGGACTGTGCGCCGCATTGCGGGGGCCGGCGGGGGCCGGCGGGGGCGGGGCGCGCTGTGTGCAGTGTCCAGGGCTGCCTGAGTTATGCTCGCAGCGATAGCGGGGCCAGCGGTCAGCCCGGGGCCGCAGGGTAAAGCCTACACCATAGGGGGTTTGACTCAAATCCGCCCCCTCCATCTTCAGCCTCAATCTCCCCGCGGCACGGCGCCGGGAGGTGGGGGAGGGGGTCACTCTGGCAAGTGCTTGCTTTGGCCCTCCTGCGCGGCGACCTCGTAAACACCATTTCTTACCCCCGACATGCTCCTGCAGCGGCGAAGTAGGGAGAGAGAGAGACACGGAGAAACACATGCAGAGAAAGCGAGAGAGAGAGAGAGAGAGAGAGAGAGAGAGAGAGAGAGAGAGAGAGAGCGAGGGAGGAACAATTTCTTTTTAAAAAAAACGCGTCTGCTGCGATCTCCCTCACAAGGTTTGCAGGCCTGCGTCGGCATGCTCTTCTGCCGATAACACTGAATCCGAGGCAGCGGGGGGAAAAGATGACTGCGAAGAGAGATGAAGTCATTAGAGTGAGGGGGGTGGAGCGGGAGCTGCCTGCCCGCCCCCTCACCGGATATATAGGCCAGGCTTAAGTGCCACCCGTGATGACCCCAGCCGAGAGGGGGGGGGGGGGCACAGGTGGCTGTATTCATCCGTGTCCTCCCCCTCCCCCACCCAAGGCATCATTATTTAGTGCGCGTGTTGCAAGAAAGCAGTTGTGTGGCGCCATGTCTCTCCCCATCCCTCTTTTGTCCTGCTTCACCCCCCTCCCCTCAGCTTTTTCGCTCTGCCCCCCCCCCTCCCTTTCTCTCTCTCTCTCTCTCTCTCTCTCTCTCTCTCTCTCCCCATCACTCCCTCACACACACACACCTCTTGCGCTCTCGCTCTCTCCTCGACTTCGGGTGGCTCGAGGATGGCTACCCTGGGGACATTATGTGTACCGCCCGAGGAGTGGAGAGAGAGAGAGAGAGAGAGAGAGAGAGAGAGAGAGAGAGGGAGAGGGAGAGAGAGAGAGGCGTGGGAGGGGGATGGGGACGATACTGTCCGTGCGGCTCCCCTCAGGTTCTCCCATAAAATACAATGCGGACTCCGTCGATACACACTGCAGGGACGTGGCATCGCAAACACACACATACACAAACACACACACACAAACGGCCGCCAATCATTTTGCCACACGTTTATCTGTCTCTGTACAGTAGCTCTCTGGGCCAAATCTGCAGCGAAGAGTCAGGTCTCTTCCCTCTCTCTCGCGCGCACATTGAAATACACAAGCACCGCCCCTCATTTATAATAATCTGGATAGAAATGATGGAGAACCATTGGTGCGTTGCTTTATTAAGCGCGTCGTTCCAAACCCTCCATGACCTTTATCGATGATTCTCAACCACCTTCCCCTTGTTGTGTTCCAGCCCGACTTTTTCGTTGATTTAGGCAAAGCGCGCCATCGCCGCGGCAGCGACAACAGCACTCGCAACAGCTCAGCCAGTGAGGACTTTGCTTTCGCTTATGTAAAGGTAAAGCATGTCCAGCGCGCACCGTGCACTGCCACGCTCGGTCTTAGGCGCCGCGGACCAATATACCCGTTCTTATCGGCCGTTTGTTCACGCTGCTGGTAATTCATCACTCAATCTGTCAACAGGAAAGGCTACACTCGAGGCGCCTGTACCGCGTGGAGAGCCTGCTGACCAACTTCTTGCCGTCAACCCTCTCGCGCAAGGAGCGTCGGGAGATGGTCCTGTCCATAATTCACTTCGTGTCTGCGCTTGCTAAGGTGATGGATTGCGATTGATAGTCCGTTTGATGAGACTTGCATCTTGACGAACGTGATCGGGTATAAACTATTTTTTTTATCTTGTATTTTCCAGGCTATTCCTCGCGAGAAAAATTTGCTCTACTCCATGAAGGATCTGCCGTCATTCATTGAAATGAGCTTCACTCTCGGAGAGATGCAGGAAAAGTTTGACTTTGTAAGTGACGTTTAGTAAATAGGCAATAATATTATGATGGCCAGATGAACCAAGAATTTGTTCATTTGTTTCAGTTGGACTGGAAAGGCATATTTATGGAAGTTTTCAACAACACGGCGATACAGGACAACCTGACAGTGTACATTCTTCCACCCTCATATCTCACCGAGGTGGGAAGGCTCCTGCCTCGGTACCAGCCAAGGTGAGATTTCTTCCATTGAACAAACCCGGGTAGCGCCGTCCTCTCCACTAACGCATATGGTACATATTCCAGCGTGGTGCACAATGGCCTCCTTATGATCTTTGCTGCCGACTCACTTTTGGATCTGGTCGACGTGAAGGAGTCCCCGGACTGGGCCGTCAAGTGCACCAGGGTCACCATGCAGATCTTTCCGAAGGAGGTCGGCGCTATGTACGCCCGCCTTTGGTCGCGAGAAGAGCTTACCAGCCTCAGGGAGAGTGTAAGTTTTTCTCTACGTGCCGAAACACCATTTATTCTACGAGATAATCAGGGCTTTTTCAATGCTACCCTAGTTATCCAATCTACTGGATTTGCTCAGAGAGACCACAATCAAACGACTAGGGCATCTGCCCTGGCTGGATGATGACTCTCGAAGAATGGCGCTGCGAAAGGTGTCAAAATTAGAGGGGCGCTTTCTGGCCCCACCAAGATTTTTTAATGAAACCTGGGTGGACAATGCGCTGGCGAAGGTTGGTTGACAGTGAACGCCCATTAATATTAATGCCTTCTATTTTTAATCTATCATTCGGTTTCCATCCCCAGATCTCAGTAGACCCCAGCGACTTCTTCGGTAATGTCATTCGTCGCTTTCGGGAAGGCCGAGGTGATGTAGCTAAATTGGGAGAGGCTCCCCCTCCTGAATCGTGAGTATTACACAGGCGTGCCTAGCTTTTCTTAGCAACCCTTTTCACGAGATGTGACTTTTCTTATTTCTTTTGATTCACAAGGTGGGCGTATCCGTTCGTGGCGAACGCATATTACGACCCCACGTCGAACGCAGTCGGTAAGTATTTCATCATTTCTGAGCGGCAATTCTTGGTCAAGAGTTATTTTCACTGCTTTCAACGCAAACATACGGCATTTGTTCCACACTTTCTTATGGAGTATTCTCCGCGGCCTTTGTATTCACCCACCCGCGTTTCCCCGCCTACAAATGTCAATACTCCGTTGCTAAGTGTCTCTATTCCCTTCGCCAGTGGTCCCCTTGGCTATGGTGTCGCAGCTGTGGACGTACGGGGTAGCGCCGCGCTACCTGTGGCTGGCCCAGCTGGGCAACACCTTGGCACACGAGCTCATGC
The DNA here is from genome assembly GCA_026979955.1 of Megalurothrips usitatus. Taxonomy (NCBI): domain Eukaryota; kingdom Metazoa; phylum Arthropoda; class Insecta; order Thysanoptera; family Thripidae; genus Megalurothrips; species Megalurothrips usitatus. Next base: position 9,701,620 of record CM049594.1, on the reverse strand, counting down.
ACAGCTTCGACATCAACGGCTGGCACTTCGACGAGCGCGGCGAGGTGACCGGCTGGATGACGCCCGCCACGCGCCTTCGGCTCACGGCAAGGATCCAGTGCCTTGTCAATCAGTACGCGGCCACATTCTCGCACTCGGTGCGGCTGTTCGGCCGTTCCCACAGCGTTGATGTAAGTGTTGACTTCATTCATTGAATGTGAGGGGTCACATAAAATGAGCACATAGAGACGTACGATTGTCTTTTGGCCTGTCACAATCAAATATTTAATCTGACTGTTCATGGCCCGCTTTTCATTTACTATTAACTGCCAATATTTACTTCTTCCTTTTCTGCTGCAGTTCGACTGGAACGTGACCAGTAACGAGAATTTGGCTGACATCGGGGCACTGCTAGTCTCCTACGATGCATGGATGAATCTACACAAAATCCAATCGGATTTACGCCTCCCTATGGTGGATCTGTCGCCTCACCAATTGTTCTTTGTTGCTGTCGCACAGGTTTGTACCTCTATAGCTGGACTGATGAACTGTGAACATCAGAAACTGAACTTTTCCTCTGGAGCATTCTGCACCTATTGTGTTTGTGATCCTGGATTCTGGCTTTTTACGGTTTTCAGAACTACTGTTATGAGGTTTCCGATGAATGGTACGTCACAATGGTGGAAATTGACGAACACACACCTTTTCGTGAGAGGTTGGTAATGCAATTCGAAATGCTCTGATTTTGAAAAGTGTACTTTGGCTCATGTGTTGTTTTGCATATTTATATTCAGAGTCAACGGCATGATGATGAACTCCGAGGGATTTGCCGAGGCCTTCAAATGTCCACCCACAGCAAGTCTCGCCAAATTTAGAAAATGTTCTGTTTGGTGAGAGGGGCGCAGGTAATTATAATCTCTGTTAGTGTTCGCTGGTGCTGATTATCCACGTGAAAAGTCGGTCCGCATCATCCACCGATGAGTGGACAATCCACCAGTTTAAAATCGGAAGAACAAAATGGAGGAAAACGCCCTTTCGCCGCACAGAAAGTGATTGTTCATGGAAAATGAACACGACTTGCCAATTGCAAGAACACTGAATAAATGCTCAACATGCTTTATGGAGTTAATTTGTGAATATGTCAATCACTGATTATGAAATTGCAATAATCTATCTATTTTAAAAATTATGCATAATTTCAATTCGATCTGAAAATGTAATGCGCCACGCACAAGAGGTTTGTTTGCCAACAGTAATTAAAGTGAGGCGCGTTTCATATATCGCTATTTCTTATTGCAATCTCATTAGCAGTGTAGATATTTTGAATCAAGGTTGTATTTGTATGATATGGTTAATAGTAATAAAATAATAAACAAATTATACCCGTGACCATGTCCTTCTTTTACTTTGGTTAATAGCATTTTCACAATCATAGCAGTCGTAAAAATATCACACGAAAATAACATTATGACTCAGTCAAGCATCACATGTTCGTAAATAAACAAACGATACATCTGGGCAATACATTGCTTTCTTAACTAAATCACAGTCCGTGTTCTTTGATCTGAAACTAGCAAGCAAGCAAGAATAACTGCGGTGATCTTTTGTCGACAATGAGGTTTATTAGGCACTAAAAACGAACACTTCTGCATGCACTGATTTTAGAAGTATAGCATGTGTTTTTATTAACGTTAGCTCGCAGGATTTTAAAGCACTTGCTAATAATAGATCAAATGGGGGGATCCAAGCAAATACAACCATTCGTGCAGGGATGATTTGCGCTCCCTCTCACTACAACAGTTCATTTTTGCAAATTTCATTTTTGCAAGTGGCCCCGATCGCTCCACCGCGAATGCTCATCAGCAGGGAAGTCAGTCTGTCGTTCTGGTGCTACAGGCAGGCGTTGAGGCCCGGATCGCAGGTGAAGGTCATGGTGGAGCAGCCGACACACCTGTTGCATTTGCAGTGCATGCCCTCGCCGCAGCGTCCGAGGCCGTTGAAGGAGCCGCCGCAGCGCTCGCCGGGACCCTTGGCGCAGATGAGGCGGCCGCAGTGGTCCCGGGTCAGTCCGTAAATGCAGTCCTCCGGTTCGGGCAGCGGCGGGCACCGGGTCTCCAGGGCGATGCTGCTCAGGCGGCTGTCCAGGGAGATGGCGTTTACTCCCGGCCCCTGCAGGATGAGCACCACCGCGGTGACGACCCCGGCGAGCACAAGGCCCTGGCCGAGGCCCTGGCGGAGGCCCTGGCAGCCCTGGCGTCTCCGGGCGCTGAGCTGCTGAGGCGGCGACGGCATGGTGGAGTGGGGACGAGCTCCGGTTCTCCACGCCTTTTATGCGACACGCACTTGGGCTAAAGATGGAGAGGGGGAGGGGGCAGGGCGCCGCCGCCGGCGCCTACAAGCCACAGCGAATCAATTAGTTCAGATGGAAGGAAATAACCTACGCCTGAAAAAAAAAGCTGTCATTTATTTAAATAGTCTTTTGCAAATAATTGCAGAGCAATGAGTCGCCTCTCCTTTCCTCGCACCATTTACGCAATGACTGGACAAGCAGTTCGGTTTTCCCACGTCAAAAGAGTCGTGTATGAAATATTGTGTGTGCCGCACAGAGCAACACATGCGGCTGCTGGAGCGGTGTCTCGTAACGGTAGTTAGGAAACGGCAATCGTGAGTGCGTTGCACGATGTCGCGAAAGCATTTTTATTTTTGACGTCTGACGCCCCCAGCGACGGCGACAGCGGCCGTCTCCAGGCGCTGCTGGTGCTGCTTGTCAGTCAGAATCTCTCGTGCGGAGACCAAAGGAGTGAAGGAGCTGTCAGCATAGCGTTGCCGTCCGAGGAGAGAGCGGCGCCCTTCCCCTTCATGTCAGATGCCCACCGAGGCGGACGCGACACGACGGGGTGGCAGTGAACGCCTGCCAAAGATGCAACGCGGCCGCTGTTCGGCGCGCGTTGCCGCGGACCCCCACGGCGTCGTCGCGGTCCACCGCCGCCAGTGGAGGGGGCGGCAGGGCGGTCGTGCGTAGGGGAGGGCCGGGTGCGTGAGTGCGTGGGCAGACGCGGGCCGGCCTTGGAGGGCTACCCGTGTCCCGGTGCGGCAGCTCCGCACGGCACCGCCCGCCCTGTTGACGTAAGTTCTGCTTCCATTAAGTCGCACTTCCTTCCGCCGTCGGCATTCATCAGCGTCATGCGGCCAGCGCGCGCCGTCGTCGTCGCGCCCGCCAGCGTCCGACCGCGTCTCCCCGCAAAGTACCGCCGGCAGCAGGGCGTCGGGCCGCGGAGGTCGGGGGGCGGCTGTGGAGTGAGGGGGCGGAGGGCAAGCACTGCCGCTGCCGTGGGCGCACCCATTCGGTGATTTGAGTGTCTATAATTAAAAGAGGCCGTGTTGGGCCTCAGCCGTCCCCGCCGTACAGCCTGCAGACCGGGCAGTCGTCCCGCCTGCGCGGGCCGGGGTCCTCGTCCGTGGCCCAGGGCGGCACGCAGGGCTGCTGCTGCTGCTGCTTGCTACTGGGTCGCTGCCGGCGCCGCGTCGGCGGCCGCCCGACCCGGTGGAAGATGGGCGGAGACCGCGGGCGCAGCCGGTGCGCGTTGGTGCTGCGGCTCGGCGGCGGCGGAGGCAGCGGAACGCCGGGGTCACTGCCCTCCTGGACGGGCACAGTGCCACACAAGTGAGCGAGGGGTGGCCAGTCTTCAATATGGAAATCGAATGGAAATTGACGGCTGAGAAAGGAGCAGCAGGCTTCAAGCAGCGGCTGGAGACGAGGGTGAGAGAGCGCACTGACCGAGGGCGAGCCGCCCGGCCCCAGAGACGCGCACGGCACCACCACGCTGCTCAAGCAGGACGAGCTGTACGACCTCGACACGGCCGCGGGTTGCGGCGTCTCCGGGCGCGCGGGGGAGCGGGCCGTCGCGGAGGACAACGCCGTCCTCGTCGTAGCGGAGGACGAGGTGGCCGATGGCCTGCTGCTGGGCGCCGAGGGCGGCTCCTCCACCTCGAACCGCACCGTGCTCTGGCACCGAGGTGGCCGATTTCAGGACGCGCCCGCGCCTGCATGGCACTTGTACCGTCAGTTTGACTCACAGCGCCGGCGGGAGAGGCGGCGGCGCTGCCGGTGAGGGGGCCCGAGAGGGGACCGGAGCCCGCCGAGACCCCGGAGTCCCGCGGCGGCGACGGTCCAGGCGTCAGCTGTACGAGCTGGAATACTCCCCGCGCGGCTCTACTCCACGACCCGGACCTCCGCGTCGATACCCCGCGAGCGCCGCTCACGTCTCTGTTGGTGTTGGTGTTGCTGCCGCTGCCGCCTGCCTCCGCTGGCGGGGCCAGCGGGTCTGGCGTGGCCAGCGGGGCTTGCGGGGCCAGCGGGGCTGTCGGGGATGGCGGCGCCGCACTCCCAGCAACCTGCGTCAGACAGCAGCGGGATCGGGTCGGGGCTCAAACTGTCTGGAGTAGAAATGTCACGAGAGCGCAAATCGGAGACGGCAGTGATCAGAACGGGAGCGAACAGGGTGGGTGGGGGACAGGATAGAGCGCTCACGAGGAAAAAAAATAGGAACATGAGTAGCAGAGGCCTTTCTGGAATAGACATGCAAAGAACAGCATCGCAGAACGCCCGGAGCGCATCGTGTGCTCGAATGAAAGTCACCGTTCATCATGAACGAGGCGAGAGGGAGGGGGGCTTCACTGCCACCAATCCGCATTCGCAATGTTATTCCGCAAGCAAAAAGCACTGGTTGAGGGAGAGGGGCGGCGGGCGGGCGCAGTCCCCCCCCCCCCCCTGCCCCGCTTTCTCGATAACCCCCCCCCCCTCTCTAATTAATGAGAATGTGGGGTGTCCATCCCCTCTGCGGCTGCCGCTGCCGCGGCCCGCCACGGCCTGCCCGCGGCTATAGCGGGGCAGCGGTGCGCTTGTGTATTAGCGGCCACCAATAGATCGCGGGACTCAATCTCTGTGACGTGGACGTCTGCAAAATCACCCCGGATCAGACACTGTCCATTAGGTAAGAGGTGGCGTCCAATCACGTAATAGTCGGGTCGCCCGGATGAGCTATTACGCGTCATAAGTGATAGAATTTGGCCGATTTCGCCGTAAAATCATAGCAAAAACTTGTATTTTGGGGCGTAACAGCGTCGAAGTAGCAGCGTAGTAGCGGTCACATTTTCCGAGATTGTACGCCCCCTCGATTAGGTACTCGTCAAGCTGCGCCTGAGTCGTACCGACGGCGGGGCCTCGCCGGGCGCCGCAGACACGTCCGACGTGCGGGGGCCGAAGCTTGTGCTCGGGGAGGCGCGCTCGCTGGCCGCCGACGGGCTCGGGGACGCGGAGGAGCCGGGGTAGTGGTACAGGTCCTCGGAGGGCGGCGGCCACTGGCGCTCGCAGGCGTCGCAGCACGCCGCCAGGGGCAGCCGCAGCAGGGACAGCAGGAAGGAGACCGGCACCAGGAAGAACACGAGCACGTTGACGAGGAGGAGGACGTCCCTGGCGGACAGGACGGAGCCGTCGTCACGTCGGCGACGGCGGCAGGGCGCCTGCAAGTGCCGGGGTAGGCCAGCCCGCGCGGCAGGCATGCGGTGCGGCCTCGCCACCGGGCAGGCCCGGGGGGCGGCCGAGCCGGGCACTGTGTTTGTTAGAGGGCGCACAGTTGGCAGCGGCGGCCCAACAATACCTGCGGTGTGCCACGGGCCCCACGAGGACGAAGCCACCGCGGCCGCCGTGCCGCCAGGACGCCGTCAGCCGGGCCCACCAGCCGTCCGGCTCCTCCTGCTGGAGGTCCTCGACATCCGTCAGCAGCTCCCAGGCCGACAGCTTGAAGCGCTCCAGCTGCCAGTACTGCGCGCGCTCCCAACGCACGCCCATGGCGCCCTTCACCAGGCCTGCCGCCACCGCCGCCGCCGCGTTATCCGCAGTCAGATTCCGAGTCAATAACGCCGATACCGGCGGCGGCGGCGGGCGTAACTGACCTGCGAGCAGCAGCAGCATAAGAGCGATGGCCGTTATCTGGGAGATGATGTAGCCTGCCTCCGACATGGCGCGCGTTGCTACATGATGGAGGCGACGGCTGCCCCGGTTCTAGAACGAAGGCACGGCCGGCCGCTGCCCTATTGGCAGGCAAACCTGCAGCGTACCTTCGGCGCGGTCGTTATTGGCAGCGTCGTTATTTACGTCGGTAAATTGGCCATAAGGCAGCGGATGGCAGTCGTCGTTATCGGCAGGCGTCGTTATAGGCAGCGCAGCGCGGTGAATGGGGTGGCCCGCGGGGGCCCCGCCGCGGGGCCGCGGACCGTGCCTTGTTCACACCGCCGCCTCTTGATTCGCTGGAAATACACTAATAACACGTTACCGGCCCACAACCGTGCTGTGCGGCGAGGCCCGGAAGTACATCCACACAGCCGACACAGCGTGCGCCGCGGAGCCCCTCTCCGGTCCGCTGCCGCCACCGCGGACACAGCCCGCCACAGCCGCTTCAACTGCAGTCCTGCCAACACTGAAACGCTTTTGGGAACCGCTGCGGTGCGGCGGCGGTGTGCGGTTGGCGGCCGGTGCGGAGCCGGCTTCTAGGCCTCTATCTGCCCGTTTGGATCTGCCTTCCCCGGGCCGCGTCGCCGTGGCCGTAACGGGAAGAGGAGGCCTGCGACGAGGCCCCCGCCTCGCTGCCAACCCACCGGCGAAATGTCACTGCGGGCGGGCTGCGGTGGCCTCGGCGGCGACCTCGGCCGATTCGGTGGCATCACTGCAGCCGCTGCTCCCACGCAGAGCCGCGAACAGAGCCGCGCGGGGCCCGCCTCTATGGAAATGGGTGCGCGTGGCGGCGCGCGCGGCCGGCCGGCGGTGCAGCGGTGGATGCGGTGGCGGACCCCGCTGATTATAGGCGGCCAGCAATCAGGGAGCCGTCCGTCCACGCCCCCGAGAGGGACGGCGCCGCGGCGAAGGGGCGCCGACGAGCGCTGAGGTCGAATCCCTTATCACCGCCGGGGACCTTCGGGCGCTGCTCGCGCCACTCACTCGCAGGAGGCGGCCTCAGGCGAGACGCCACGACTGCGGACGGCGCGAGACGCGCGCTAGAAACTTTGAAATTAATTTGTATTCGCTGCTTGGAGCACTCTCTCACACATGTTTTCTAGTAGGGGTCAAGTCTTTGCCTGTGCCTCTGCCTCAGTGCAGCACAGATTCCATTCCATTCCGCTATGCATCGGGATCCTTGGAGAACGAGAGAGAGAGAGAGAGAGAGAGAGAGAGAGAGAGGGGGGGGGGGGAGGAGGCGGCATTTACCGCGTCGGGCCGTTAAACTAACCTCGGCGGAGCCCACGGCCAAGTCGCTGTGCGCTAAGTACCCGGTACCCTCGCCATTGGACTCGATACACGGGGAAAGGGGGAAACAGGCTCCCGACCTGCGTCCGGCTGCAGCCGCCGCAGCCGCCGCGCCCGCCAGGCTCCGGTCCACGCTGCGCTGCGCTTCGTGGTTGCAGCCGGGTCGGGCCAGTCCGCGGAAGCGAGTCCGGGAGTTGAGAGAGAGGGAGAGAGAGAGAGGGGGGGGGGTGATACGAACAACACAAGCGGGAAAGGAATCGGGGCAGTGCGGCCAGCCGAGACACGCGGGGACAACACGTGACCGGCTCCGCTCGCCCCACTGAACGCAGATCCGGACCCTGTGCGGACCTGGTGTGGTGGTGGCGGCATGAGGAGAAACGCGTCATAGTGACGAGTCTATTGAACGCAGACTCCGAAACAAACGGTTTGGGTTGTGAAAAGCGACATTGAAGGTGGGGCTGGGATGTCGTTCTACGTACTCGATCAAAGAGAATCCCTTCTACCGAGAATACAATGTTGAGAGCGGGACGCGGAGAAGCAGCAGCTGCAGGAGCGGCGGCACCCCGAAGGACCACCGTGCAGCGCCGTAGCTGCGCCGTGCGGTGTACGGTCTCTCAGCGCCCCAATAACTCACCGGACCGGCTGAGCCCGTCGCCCGGGCCACCCAAAACTGCCGGGAAAAGCAAGCGTTTAGCGAGAAGCCCATCAGCTTCTCCAAATTGATTTCCCCGCCGTAGCAGAAGGTGTACTCTCCGTGCCCGGCCGCGCGGCACGGCCGGCTAGGCGCTCCCGGTCCTGCCGCGCGCGGCCCTCGGAATCAGATCTCGGCGGAATATAAATGAACAATTACCGAGGGAACGCGCGCTTCGCTGCCGCCGTGGACGGCACCAGGAGAGCCCAGGCCCAGGCCGGCCAACCCCGCACCGCCGCCGCCGCCGCCACTGCACTGACAGTCTCGGGGGCCCCGGGCAGGTCCGCCAGGCCCCGCGGACTCCGCAAGGCTCGCCTTCCAGCAGGTCGGCTACGAGCACGGACCGGCGGCCGCAAACGCCCCGGCACGCCCAGGCACGCCCCAGCACGATGCCCCGTCCAATCCCAGCTCCGGCAGCCAAGCCAAACGTCATGAACCAAAGTCATGCGTCTTTTTTTCCGGCGTCGTAAAATTTCTAGCACCGCCGCTGAAAATTTGGCGTGCTTACTGGCTGCCATTTTGGATATTGAGCACGACGGGGTACAGAAGATCATTGTTTCGGGTGACGCAGAGCGGAGCCTTTTGTTCGCACCGCTGCTGCTGCTGACGCGGACCAGGAGAAGGGCGCGGGCGGGCGGGGCGGGCGGGGCGGGCGGGGCGGGCGGGGCGGGCGGGGCGGGCGCGTGCTGCGACGCAAGCCCGCCGCCCCCCTGAGCCCTTTTCCTCCTTCACGGGCGGAAATGTGGCAGAGAACTGAGGGACGCACTACAATGCGGAGGCCACCGCGGCAGACGCAGACGCCTCTCCTCTCCGGTGTCATGGACGTCACCCACACCCGCAAGTCACATTGCTCTGTAAGATCGAGGCCGTGTTGTTATTATTTTTTTTCGCCACGAACATCTTGCCTCGAACGGCGTTTCTGATTTGCGTGCATCGGCGTGGGGCTCGCGCTGTAGAGCGGACGGGCGCTTGCTATGTATCGGCAGCATTGGGGGAGCGCGGGGCGCCATGACCAGAGGGCCGCAAGCCGCGTCTCCGCTGCTCCGCCGTTTTGTGCCCGCGTTCGCCTTGCGCCACGCTGCGCCACGCCGAGCCGCGGGGCCGCCTGCGCTCTGGTGCTCCGCTGCGCCCGCTGCGCGACGGCGCGCTCGCTCTTACAGAGACGCGACCCCGGGCAAGACGAAGCGGGCGAGGCGGGCGCTCAATATTCAAAGGGGGCGTTGTGAAACGCGAGAGAGAGAGAGAGGCGGCAAGATAAGAGATTGATAGAGCAGCGACAGGTTGCATCAACGTCATCAGTACCACCATCGCCAACTACATCGCCGGCACCGGCACGCGAGCAGGAGCTTCTTGGGCGCGGGCCTCGGCCGCGGCCGCGGTGGCGGAGCGCACAGAAACAATGCCGTACGTGTACACAGCAGCATGCACACACGGCCGGCGGGCTGCCCCGGGTACAACACGCCACTAATAGTCTCTCTCTCTCTCTCTCTCTCTCTCTCTCTCTCTCTCTCTCTCTCTCTCTCTCTCCCTCTGCGTTCCTCCTGGCTCCCCGCCGCCGCGCCTGCTGAGGAGGCGGATTTGGACCGCGCGGGAAGACAGGCACACGGCGTGGCCTGGGTGAGAGGAGGCATGGCGAGGCTGGTGAGGCCAGGGGGGCGCCTTGAGGCCGCGAAGTCTCGCTGCCGCTGCCGCTGCCACCGCAGCAGCGGCGGCGGCGGCGGGCCTGGCCGCTCCCGCTGGGATGGCGGCTGGCGGCGGCGCGGTCCGGGCAGGCAGGTCCTGGCGGCGCGGCGTGGCGCGGCGTGGCGGCGCGCCGACAACAGAGCCCCTCCGCGCCGCGCCGCCTCGCCTCTCTCCCGGCCGCTGGTCGCGCGGCGGCGGCGGCGGCGGCGGCGGCGCGGCTTGTGACGGCATGCAGCCGAGGAGGTTAAGTTAGTCTTGGTCGTCTCTCGGCTGCAGCCGCCCGCAGCCGCGTGAAGCCGCCGCCGCCGCCGCGACCGCGGTCCGAGTGATACGCCGCGGGAAAAGTGCACGTCGCGAGTGTGTGTGTGTGTGTGTTTGTGCGGGTCGTGTTTGCGCGCGTGTGTCAGCGGCGCCAGTGTGATGCTACAGTGATGGGCCAGTGAGTGCGCCACGCCCCGCCACACCCCTCGCCACGCCCCCCCCCCCCCCCCGGCATCAGCAGCAGCAGCCTCACATGAGTGACAGCGGCCTGCCGCCCCCCGGGCCCTGATCGCTGATCCGGCTCAGGGTGCCCGACGGGCCTCCCGGGTCACCCCCTGGCCTGCTGCCCCGTCCAACGCGAAATAAATCCCCGCCCGTCTCCAGGGACACCGCCAGGACACCCCCGGGCCCGCCACCTGAGCAAGGTGAGTCCTGTAGGACGTCCTGCAGGGCGCTGCCGCCAAGACTCTGGAGTCGCGGCCGGCCGGGACGCGTCAGTCAGCGCCGCCGTCGCGTGGAAGGCGTCAGTTGCCAGACAAGCGGTCCGCGGGCGGCGGAGTCGGTGGATACTTTCGCCACCGCAGCAGCCCGCCCGCCCATCCCCGCCGACTGCCCCCACCTGACCGCCCTGTGTGCCTGGCCGGACACATCCTGACGCCCGGGGCGCCGCCAGCGACGCGGCGCAGCGGTGTGGGTACAAAGCAGCAGCGGCCGCGGCTCTTCAACAAACACCACTGCTAGCGGCTTCGGCGGCGCACGCGGAAGCACGCGGCGCGGGGCCAACAAGTGGTTGCCGAACTCGACCTGCCGCCCCCCCCCCCCCTCGCTGCTGTCAGGTCGGGCAGACAGGCAGGGCCGCCGTCTGTAAGACAGCCGCCGCCGTTGCCGCCTGGCCTAGGCGTCCCTTCTCATCCCGCCGGCTCTCGACCACTCTCGACCCGGTCCCGTCCACCATCATTACTTGCGGCCCCAGTCGATTTCAGGCGGGGAGGGGAGAGGGGAGGGGGCGTTGTGGTTCGTGCCGTGTCCTGCCTGTGACGCTGGGCGGCACGGGACCAGCAGGGAACCACGACGTCGGACCACGGGACGACGACGCTCTCGGCGGCGCGCGGCGCACGGCACGCCGGCCACGGCCGGACGGTACGCGCCGCGCCGCACCGCGCCGCCCTTGACACCTCGGAGAAACAAAACGACGTGACGGACCGGCTCGGCTCGGCCAGGCTGACGCGCTGCCGCCTGCCACGGCGGGGCTTTTAAACGCCGAGTCATGTCGCCTCGGCTCGTCACCGTCGGCCCAAACCTGCTGGCCAGCAAGACGGAGGGGCCGAGGTGGCCGTGGCAGTGGGGCCAGCGACGGCGCGGGGCCGACCCAAAACTTGTAAATACTTTATTGACAGTTCTCTCGCCTCTCTCTCTCTCTCTCTCTCTCTCTCTCTCTCTCTCTCCCTCTCTCTCTCTCGTCAAAGCGCCACTACACTTCTTACGAAGAAAGACCTGCGGTGCGGGGTCGCATTCATAATTTACGTGACGTCGCTGCCGTTGCGGCTTCTGTGAGACGTTTCCCCGAAGCATTCCGCCGACTCTGCGGAGGGCTGCGCAGACGGTTTTGATACATTTCCAACGAGGGCCGAGCGAAGCGAAGAAGTTCTTCCAGAGGGCGAAGACGGACGGTATTTCATATAAATAAATTTTAAGTTTAATTTTGACATAACGATTTTCTTCGATTTTAATTTTTTGTTGATATTTTAAAAGGCGTACATGATTTTTTTTTTAATGCAGTGTGTGCGCGGGGGCGGGAGCGGAGCGGAGCTGCGCCGCCGGCATGGTCAATGTCATGGCCGCGGCCAGCGGCGTTTACCTCCCGTCAGGCCATTTATAGACCAGGGGGCGCCCCCAGCAGACATGACCGCCAGATTGTTCCCGTCGCCCCCCAGGAGCCGACGGCGGCAGCGATCCGCTGGCCGCCCGTATAGCGAGCGCGCTGTGTAGAAGTGCCGGAGACGAGGCTCACAGTG